>NNCF01126924.1:373997-470602 GCA_002313205.1 Laupala kohalensis | reverse complement strand
TATAAGAGACAGGAGGATTAATAACTAACTAACTTGAATTCCGTTTTTTCTCTCCCCACAACCTCTGAAGACAAAGAAATGCTAAAACTTTTCAAGATATATAAACATCGCACACAAAGTAAAATTGCTCGACATTGCTAAACATTAGGTAATATTGCACAGTAACGAAAGGGAACTCTGAGCGATATTGGATATTACTTGTTGGAATATTGCATTATCTCGGGAGAATATTGTGCAATATTGTTTCAGTACGTGACTATATAACTAGACGTTAAGATATAAAGAGGGGTTGTTTGAAATGCGATATGGAAGTTTATTTGAGGTTAAGAAAGACAGTTAAGAAAAAACGACTTTTTCGGCACATTTGAACTATTATTTCCCTAACACCATTTTTGTTTGCCATAAAATGTCTTCTATATTGCGAGAAATATCGTCAAATTTCAACCGAAAGAATATAATGCCAAGATTGAAAGAGCAACTAAGCTTTCTCTGACGACGAAAGGGATTTAAATAGGAATATTTCAGGAATAAAAGTTTCAATATAAAATTAATATAGCACTAACGTTTTCAGTTCGGCTGTTCAAAGATACACAGATAAAGAATGGTATTATTATTATTAACGGATTTATTTAGTATCAGGTGTATACTTGTTTATTTGTGGCTTTGATTCAAATCTTGCGATCTATTTTTAACTACTACTACTCAAGGGTAAATGTCCCTACAGTTTAGTATGAATAAAAATCCACCTCAGGAGTCAATTTTCCTCCCCGTTTCTCTCCTGAACTTTCCCGATTCGCATGAAATTTCTGAAGATAATCCATACTAATATATAAATTCTTAACGCGAAAGTGTGTGTGTTTGTTTGCTACCTGATCACCTGATCAGTAAACCACTTGTTTAGTGCATTTTTAACGAGTCAAGAGAGATCCTGAATATTGTTCATACAGGTGTACTGTTAACAGATAGATAGAAATTAAAACATGTTTTGTTTTCATCATTATAATTCATAATGTTGTGTTATGAAACAATTAGAATAAAAATAAAGAAAAAAATTATATTTGTCAATCATTTGGAGTCCCAGCTTAAGTAAGTAAGAAGAAAGATGAATCAGGTTGAGTTTACATGGACCAGTGGAGAAAGGACGGAGTGGTGAAAAAGTACGACGCATTGAACCGTGAGCTTTGAGAGGGAGGTAGGCGGATCGCAGCGAAACCTTGGTCGCATTGCTGAATGGCAAATGCAGATACCGCACGCTTGGACTCCCAACGGTATGGAAGTCGCGCCCTTTTTTCCTATTCCCGCTCTCTACTTCTATGGAGAGAGTGTTCTAGTCGGGAGGTAGAAACGAGGAGACGCGCAGACGCAACTTGCCAAGTCAGCAATCGCCTCGACTCGACTCCGCACTTCGGTTCAGCAGCGAACGAAATGCTGCGCAAAAGACGAGCGTTCCTTCGGTAGCCGATTGCTGCAGGGGACAAGTGGCAATCGCGTGACGTCATCCCAGGAGGAGATGAGGCACGGAGAGTGGTAAGACGAGCGAGGAAAAAATGACTGCAATGCAGCGATCGAATTTTATGTTTCTTCATTGATGATATTGTTTCACGCCTTGTTTTTTAAATGGGGCTTTAGGGCTCGCCAACATCAAGGACATTAGAGCCTTTTTTGACGTTTTTAATCTTCTGAATAGTCATATTATAAACAAACGACCTCTGTTTTTAGCTGACAATTTAATTTCGATTAAAAAATAAGGTAAATTCATTGTATGTCATAATTTTCAGCTTATATCAAAATGTAAAGCAAATAATGCAAGACAACATTGCTACCGGGTGACAGATTCGCGTTAGTACATCCGGGTAAGCGAGAAAGCAAGTGGAAACTCTAAACATTAAACAATGTCACAAGAGCACACACAGAATACTCAGATCATTCTTTCTAAAGGTTCAATGAACATTGAAGATTTCAAAAAACAACAATTAACAATAGTGTCAAAGAACATAAACTCCATAATAAAACAAGGTTTAGGAGAAGCAAAATATGAAATACGTGATATAATACCCACGCGTGAAAAATGTTGAGGATTAAAAAGAACTTGGACAATAGAAATTTATACAATAAAGTAACATACGAAGTAGACATTATTTACGATTTGATGGACATTGTAAATGGATGGACAACGAAAATGGTAATATTACTACTACTGTTTCTTTATCGGAGACCCAAAAAGGTACAGAAATATTATTGTCAATAATTGTTTTCTAACATTTAAAATTTAAATAATTTTAAACTAAAATAATTATTTACGTCTATCATTATTATCTAATGAAGTTTTAAATTATAACTATAATTCTAGTTTGTGTAATATATAGCGTCATATTTTGAAAAAAGGATCAACTTTTTAATCACGAAAGTGACAGAGGTTAACTTTGATTTGCAGTAAATTTTCCGTAGTGTTTTAACATCACTTTCATACACATGACTAAAAGGTATTTCACTTTTTCAGAGGAGTGATACATATACCACGAACCCGTTTTTACATGCTCTAATTTCAAACGAGTCGAGTCAGTCCCTGTATACTGCTTATACTATTATCTGATATATTATCTGATTATTCTATCATCTGATAGAAATTAAATCATGTTTTTGCATCATTGTAAGTCATTGTTATAAAACAATTACAATAAAAATAAAGGGAAAAAAAATTCTGTTCGGTGATTTGACTACCTTGAAGCGCTAGCACCACCCTTTCATTTTGCAGCTTCAAGTACGTGTGCGAATGATTCTTCGGGTTCAGGTAGTCATCAAATATTTACAGGATCCCAATTGGCAGTGTTATGGGAATGTGTATTCGGTGATATTGTACTCAACGTCAATTTCGTCACTGAACATCGTTTTTATCATGTTTACCCATTAAGCGAATTTCCTAATGATCCACATTGCGTTTCGTCGATAGCTTTCACGTCGCGAGATAAGACAAGACCGCTTCAGACACTGCGGCGCCACATGCACGGACTAGATCCGACCTCCTAAGGCTAAAGACACACCTACGTTTTCTCCTCTCCGCTTGTGCAAAGATACACCCAGCGGAGCGTCGGCGAACAGTAGTGGGGGAACATGAGTAGGGGTGGAAGGAACAAGGTCACTTCAGGACGAAAACACATGCTTCACGCAGGTCGAGTACAGAGCATCTATGTAACTGCCCGCAAACTACACAACTCTTTTAAAAACACTTAGCTATATGTTATGAAAATGTTTAAAGTAATAGTTTTATAGCAATAAACACAACGGTGACTATTTTTGTGTTTTTTAAATAATAGAAATAGACATACTATACACAGATGCAATATAACACTAATAGTGAAATATACTTATATAAGAAATAAATACTACGTAGGACCTTTTTACGGACTTTTTTACGATATATAGTGTGCTTACTAAAACATGTTGCTACGTTCATGTTTATTGTTATAATGTGTTACCACCAAACGACGACTCAAATTACGAGTCGTTACTTCGTACATTTTAGTAAGAACAAAATGTATTGTAATCGTACGTAATAAGGTCGTAAGTTGTAATTTATTTATTTATCGTAATTTATTAAATACATAATTATTTAATTAAAATATAATAATTATTGATAAATAATTTCCTTCTAAAATACTTAGAATGATTGACTCAACATTTTGTTTTAAAACAGTTAATTTTAAGTAGTAATATAAATTTTTAGTTTACATTTTAAATAATGCTAACTGTAGGACAACCTTTCATCTATGTTCAAAAATTGTTAATATCAAATAATTTTGATAATTAAAAGCGAACTGTAATGACAAAATTACCCAATATTTTGAAACTTCCCTACTCGCCAAGTTTCTATTAGATTTTTAAGAAGTTGTGTTTAGTTCGTTTCAAATGCACGGACAATCAAAAACACAACACAATGCAAATTCACAATGACACAAAGATTCACAATGACTTCACAAAAATAGTACGACATAGAACTCAAATTAAGGAACAAATATTACAAATAATGAAATGTAAAGCTTTAAAATGTAGATGTGAAAATGCGCATTTCTCTCTTTTTAACTAACACTATGTCATACTTTTCGAAAATTACATAACGAAAATCTCAAAAGAGTAAAATACAAATAGAAGAATACCCGAAGAAGTCAAAAATAGTAAAACACGAAACTAAGAAAGCTTCAGAAAAACGAACTCCACTAAAAAGGACGCGTAAAGATGAAGTGCGGAAGCACTAGAACAAATACTCAGTGGTATTATAACTTAGTGTTGCAATAATTAATATGTATTCTACTATTAACATCCATTATATATATAATAAATAAATAAATAAATTACAACTTACGACGTTATTACGTACGATTACAATACATATTGTTTTTTTCTCAAATGCATAATGTCGTGGTTTCAGTCGTCGTTTGGTAGTAACACATTGTAACAATAAAAATGAACGTAGCAACATGTTTTAGTAAGCACAATATATATCGTAATCGTCCGTAAAAAGATCTTACGTAGTAATTTATTTCTCATATAAGTATGTTTCACTATTACTGTTACATTGGCATCTGAGTATAGTATGTCTATTCTTATTATTCAAAAAATACAAAAATAGACACCGTTGTGTTCATTGCATAGTAAACAATAAATATTACTTTAAACATTTTCATAACATATAGCTACGCGTTTTAGCTATAAGCTAAGCGTTGTGTAGTTAGCGGGCAGTTGCACGGATGCTCTGTAAAGGACCTGCGCAAAGCATGTCTGTTTTCGTCCTGAAGTGACCTTGTTCCTCCCACACCTGCTCATGTTCCCCTTCTCCTGTCCACTGACGCTCCGCTAGATGTGTATTTGCACAAGCGAAGCGGAGAAAGCGCAAGTGTGTCTTTAGCCTTTAGCGACAAGACAAGCGAAGGTCATCGCAAGTATTGAATCGGATTTGATTTCGCAACGTGTGTCTGTTGTTGTTTACTGGCTGTGGAATGAGATCTTGCGCTTGGCAGTATTTGTATCTATTAGTTCTATGAATAACATTCTATATAAAGTGAGATCAGCACTCCAAATAAGTCTAGCTACGGAGATGTATCATTGATTTCTTTATTATTATTATTATTATTATTATTGTTTAAAAACACAACAATATGAATGACAAGGAAGAAAAAAGAATGATTTATTTTGAATTTATCAGTTATAGTACAAGCAATATTCAGGAACGCTCTCGACTCGTTTGAAATGCATAAGAGCATGTGCAAACATGGAGACCGAGCACTACGGTTTCCTTAAATTATGCATCTCACCTCACAAAAAATTAAATAGTTTTCTCAAATGACATATAGACAACAGTGATGAAAAAATAACTACGTAAAATTTACTACAAATATAAATAATTATCCATAATTTTCGTGATTTAAAAGTTTTTTTTTTTTTTAAGTAAGTGTTTCCTCCATTAGGCGCAATGTATCGCACCATGAATTATAACTGTAATTATTTCATTTAAATGGTCGTTAAGGTATGTTTTTCAAGTTGAAATCACATGTTACTCTGTTTGTTTATGCCGATTTCAGGTATTTTAGAAATTTTATTCTATGTACCACCTTAAGGTAGTGAGGTATTCACCTTTCACGAGATCCCGATCAATTTTCATTTTTGAGATCATATGATACTATAAATGTGAGGAGTTTCTAGAAACTAACTGTGTATTGCGTTCACGTATATTTCGGATTTTTTTTTCTACAAATAATTTGTAAACCTTTTTCATTTCAGCTTCAGAATAGAGGTCTATCAATCTGGCAGAATCACTATAGCCGAACTACATAAAAAGTAATGCATAGAATTTTATATCAAGCTGGAAGAATTATGAATATCTATTAACAAAAGTATTTTAAAAATCAATTTTGGTGTGAAGCAAGCAGTTATATAGTCGAAATATTTACACTAGTTTAAATTTGGTTTTGCTAAAATGGAAAATAGAATTGATTGCGATAGTCTCAGCCAGCTTAATATCAATCAGGTGGAGCCATGAAAATGTTATTAACAAAGTTATATAATTCGTGAGCACTTGGTATTCCAGGAGTACTGTCTTCAGGAATAGGTCAAAAGAGGGGGAGAAGCCACTACATAACTCGCCAACGCTTCGGATATATTCTATCCATCGCCAGGGATATATATTTCTAAAAACATCACCGTAACTCATCCAACTCAACATCTACATATCTAACCTACAAACCTGCTCACCAGGCACATCCAGCTTAGTAAGAATTTCGGATATATTCTTTGCGACTCTGAAGTTTCGGATATATTCTGTATATCCTGAGGGCTTTCAATATTTCTAGAACATGAACATAACTCATCCAACTCAACAAGTATACGAAGGTCTTCAGAACAAATTCCTTAGTATCCGGATAGAAACGTTGGCTCTTCCACAATTGACGCAGCATCCTCCCAGAAGCCAAGACACCATAGTTCTGATTTGGTTTTGCTATAGGATTTATAGGATTCTGCCAGATGTTAATGGATTTTGAGTTCAGGAGAAGAGGTCAGACGTTCCTTCGCCTCGTATTAACAGACCTTGTCACCAACACCATGCTTCAGCCCTTTGGCTTTTAGGTCTTGTAATGAACCTGGTGCTCAAATGAGAGCAAACCTGAGGGGATATTGGACGTAAGAGTAAAATTCCCCGTTTTCATCAGAATTTCTTACTCAGTCATCCAGTTCAGCACTCCAGTAGACCTTCGCCTAATTGGGCTTTTGTGGTACCTATATTTTCCCACTCATTTTAACAAGAAACAAGAAACTCTCAACGTAAAAAAGAATTTCTAGACTATCTGGATCAAGAACACTCCTTTGAGTTTGATAATAATAGTAGTAATATATGATACGATATGTAAATAATGAAATTTTCCCATGATGTGTCATAATATGTTGTTGGTTGTTTGTTGTGACATTAGTATTAAATTCATCTTTCTCATTATTTTGAAAATTAAGTTTTATCGCCGACGCTGTCAGTATTGTCAGATTAGAAGGAAACACACGAAACAAAATAATATCATTGACATAAATAACACTAAGGAACTTAATGAAAATAATTACAATAACATTTTTCTTTTCTATTTATTTATTATAAGCTCGACAATGCTGACCACGAAGGCGGAAAGGTTGTCATTTATCGGAAAGAACAATCGAGAAAGATTACATCATTGGTTTAATTCAAGATGCATCGTTAATAATTTCTGTACCCTGTTCCAGGATTTATCTACATGTATAATAACGGAACACGTGAGAGTTATGATGGGAGGTCTCGTACAGTTTTAGATGATTGCTTAAGCGACCTCTTTTCAGTTCATCGAAATGGGAAGAAGATTTGTCATTTGTGAGATATTTTGCAAGCGTGTTATCATTCGTGGCAAGACGTAATTTGCATACTTAATAGTAGATTGATTTTTTTATCTAATCTAAAACCTCTTGTTCAAAGGTCAATGTATTCAAGAAGTGAGAGTTCACCGGATTTTTTGAACTTGGCATTTCATCATTCTTCGATAAAACGTCCCAAGTTGTTTTTTATGATTTCCTTCTGCGCGTGCTCTTTGATTCGTTTTAAACATTCATAACATGTTGTTACTAAAAAAACCCAGTTATAAATCTACTATAAACGAAATATTTAAGAAGCGTTTTGTATGTATTTGAAATGCACCCAAACTATTCTTTTTCCTAAACCCAAGCTTCTGTCGCATTTTTTGTTTTGTGTCTCCCATCTATTTATGTAATTTATATCACTGGTGATATAAAACTACAACTTGTTTCACTTCATACAGCTTTTTTTTTCTATATTAAAACGTCACTTTCATTTTTACTTATTCTCCGACTTTCCCCATAAAATCTATCAAAATCTCTCGTTTAATTTAAACATAAATGAACACTTTCCTAAATTATTATATATCACAAAATAATGAAAATGGATTAAACCATTTTTAAATAACAATGTAAACAATTTTTTTCTTATTATTTTCTATAGTTTTCAATCAATCATTAATAAAAATAAGACACATTTATTTTCTTCAATTTCATTAGTTCATATTACCTATTCTGCAGTAACATTTACATTATTATCAAAACCTCATGTGCATCTTCGCCTACTGGTAACATTAATGAAAATATCTGCAGTGTTTCTGAAGGTTTATTTATATATGTTCACATGTTGGCAAATAAAGCAATACATTGCCAAAAAATTAAACATTTAACGAGTTTGTATTTTAATCGCCTCTGAGAATGTATTGCGGAACTAATTTTCTACTTTTTATGTATGTATACTCAATTCTTCTTGTCTGATAAAATTACTACCTCGTACTTCTTCTTTTATCTTCTTTTTGTAGATTGTTCCTCAGTCCACATGTGAATAACATGTTCGTTAAGATCAAGCAAAAGAAGTGTACTTACTGTTTGATTAATGCAGATAGCACCTAATACAGGATCTTACCATCTAACTCAGAAAAAATTATACTCATTTGGAGTTATTTAATACGTTCGGTTGTGACTTAATGTTCTAATTCGACACTTGTGCTCTTGCGTGTGGGCAACATTCAGAAAAGTGGTCCAAATGTAATGCAAAAAAGACTCAAAATTTCATGCTAAAGACTGAGTTAAAGAAAGATCAGGAACCAGTTATTCGAAATTAATATATTCCAAAGAAACGTGATAATATATTCGTTTCTGATTAGTTGTTTACTGAAATTAAAGAAAGAATCGTACAAGATTTTTTTTTTTGAATGTTGCTTAGTCTCCGTCAATTCCACGGTACCACAAGTTATATAAAATAATATTAGATTTTATTTTGTTGTAGGTACGTTTTTAAGCAACGTTAAGAAGAAATGACCTTTCAAATACTTCATATAGGAGGATAACGCTATTAGTGTATTCATGGAAGGTTAATCGTATTTCAATGTGATCAAGGATTTCTCAGTCAGCGCCATGTAATTCTTGCTGTTCGGTCGTGGTCGCCTCGTTGATTTGAATTTTGTTTTCAAATGAAACAAGATATTTTTACAAATGATGCTTAGACGGAGAAACGTATTAAATGGGAAACTTGTTAACCGGATGGGCATATTGAATCAATTCGTACTCTCTAAATCTGAACCAGAGAAAAACCACTGATTCTGTTAACCAGTGAAACGCTTGCACCACAGAAAAACGGCAGACGATGCCAGTATTTTACAGGACCAGTATCTATTAACGAAGCATTTCCGTACCACCATTCCTGAAGGTCATTACTAAGCGAACATTTTCGGAGTGTATATATTAATAGTACTTACGGAACTGCTAGGGATCAAACCGGGGAGCCTAGTATCTCCGCGCGCCGTCGTTACCACTGAGCCACGGGGCAGAAATTCATTGCGCAGTAAATTTTATTATACATCCTCTCGGATTTTTTTTCTTTAAGACAGTGGATTTAACTTCAAGTGATAATTTGATTTAACGCATCGAACAAAGAAATAGGTTGCTCGGTCCCAATTCACATTCAGTCATTCCTGCAGTTAAGAAAAGACATTCGAAAACTCTACACAACAAGATGGCGACGCAGCGTGAAAGAGTAGGCCAAACATAAAAAATACGAGAAAATTATGCATGTAGGATAACTTAGTCATAAAAGAAAAACTTTTTCTTATATGTTCTAAATAATAGTGAAATAAATTATTATGTTTTAAAATGATATGACAGGTATTTGAGTACGCTAACAGCGAAGTGGCGTAAGAAACATTCCACTTCAGTTTTAACCGCAGTCCATTGGAGTTAATATCTCGAGTTCTTTTGTCAAACCCCTCGTATACACGAATGAAAGTTAATAATATACCTTCACTCAAAAATACAAATGAAATTGTTTTACTACAAAACCTTTTGCCATTGCCCCGCATCCGTAAGGCAGTAATAGTTCCCTACCCCACCAGTAGACAGCACTACAGAGAGTTGACTTCAATACAGACAATTGTTAGGTCAGTTGTTTCTTTCACTAATTTAGATTTAGTGGGTAAGAACATGCGACACACAACGAATGCGTGGTTCACCGATTCTCTCTTTCACACTGGAACGAAATAGAGACCTTAGATGTAGGTCTCTAGAACGGAGTAAACGGCGAAATGAACGAGTCAGCTGCTGGTACGAACATCCGCCATGACAGTTTCTTGGAGTTCTTGGAGGTTCTTGGAGGTTCTTGGAGGTTCTTGGAGGTTCTTGGAGGTTCTTGGAGGTTCTTGGAGGTTCTTGGAGGTTCTTGGAGGTTCTTGGAGGTTCTTGGAGGTTCTTGGAGGTTCTTGGAGGTTCTTGGAGGTTCTTGGAGGTTCTTGGAGGTTCTTGGAGGTTCTTGGAGGTTCTTGGAGGTTCTTGGAGGTTCTTGGAGGTTCTTGGAGGTTCTTGGAGGTTCTTGGAGGTTCTTGGAGGTTCTTGGAGGTTCTTGGAGGTTCTTGGAGGTTCTTGGAGGTTCTTGGAGGTTCTTGGAGGTTCTTGGAGGTTCTTGGAGGTTCTTGGAGGTTCTTGGAGGTTCTTGGAGGTTCTTGGAGGTTCTTGGAGGTTCTTGGAGGTTCTTGGAGGTTCTTGGAGGTTCTTGGAGGTTCTTGGAGGTTCTTGGAGGTTCTTGGAGGTTCTTGGAGGTTCTTGGAGGTTCTTGGAGGTTCTTGGAGGTTCTTGGAGGTTCTTGGAGGTTCTTGGAGGTTCTTGGAGGTTCTTGGAGGTTCTTGGAGGTTCTTGGAGGTTCTTGGAGGTTCTTGGAGGTTCTTGGAGCAAGTTGTCTGTAACCCGTGACTGCTTCACAGTGATCTCAGTTCTGCTGGTTCAAACAGTCATTATTTAACAGATTCAGATTTAGTGAGTAAAGATTTGGAATCGAATCATTATTTTTTCATGATAACGTTCCATCCAAGCCAGGAACATAATTCTGAGTGGTGTGTACGTACTGGGTAGGTGATTGCTCAAGGGTGTGAAGTCTCCCCCATACTCATCTCCAATATTCTAAAATGTAACATGTATTTGGATTATTCATTTTGACTCTTTCAAAAATTTTCATTTTATAGCGAAAGCTGTATAACATAATGAATAAGGTAGATTTATTAGAAACAATTTTTTAATGCACTGATGTATTAGAATACTGTTTTAAAACTTGTAGAAACCTAAAATACACGGTTATAAATAAAATTTTACAAAATTAGTTCTTGCAATGCGGTGAAAATTGGAGAGGGGAGGATTAATTCCCCCGTCCCCTCAAATTTCTTAATTTACGTGCATCTATGCAATAACTTGTACGGGAAATGAATTGAATAGATAGTTGTACTGTACGAGGACGTAAACACAATTTGCGCAAATGTAATCTCTCCAAGGTNCATCTATGCAATAACTTGTACGGGAAATGAATTGAATAGATAGTTGTACTGTACGAGGACGTAAACACAACTTGCGCAAATGTAATCTCTCCAAGGTTAATGTTCTGAATTATCGTAGAAATGTCTTTCGGAACTGTCTAGGTCCTGCTGTAGAGACTTTCCTCCTGTCTCTGAGTAGCACTTAACGCGAAGGACTCGTGTGTTATCTGCACGATGATAATCTTTATTACTCAATGTGGCTCTCTGTGTGTGCATCTGGGCATTTCTTCCAGGATGCAGTGCAGTGTTCGACCATGACAATGGAGGGTGCTTTCGTGTCAGAGGTGTGTATGAGTGTGCACGGAGGGAGATGAGATCTCAAGATGCAAGAAAGAAAGTGGGAGAGCCAATTTTCAATGTTGCAAGAGCAGATGTAAGAGAGTAAAGTAGTACAGAAGTAGCTGGTCGATTTGCTTGATTTAACCGCTCCTCTCCATTTCAACTGGTAAAACTTACTGTGATTTCACATTTGGAAATTTTCATTCGCAATGATGTAATGTATAATTTTCAAGGAATAGATTATACTTGATTTCGTATTCACATATACTCTTAACGTAGTCGATACAGATTACAAGAATCGAATAATAAATGTTCTAATTTTGTTTTATAAGTTTTCAAAAAAATTGAAATATATTTTTTAAACACTATACTCAGAATAATCTATAGTTCGATATTAATTTGTACATGTAATATACATTTTTGCGTTAAATTACAAACATATTGATATACTATTAGTATTATAACTCGGAGCTAACTTTTTATCTTATCTAGGAATTTTTGCTGAAACTTTTGAATCCGCCTCTGCCTTAGGAATTGATCGGAATTGATGGGATGGTCCCTTGCTTGCTTCCGGAGAGTAAATTAGTTTATTGTCCTCCACGTGGTCATACGCAGTTAGTACCGTTTTTGACAATAAATTTATTATTATTATTATTATTATTATTATTATTATTATTATTATTATTTCAGAATTTAAAATAAAAAGGTGCCGACAAAATAACTCATATTTGCGTAATGAAATTTCGCTGTATCTAAAAAAAGTGTGACGTACGGGTTTAGCAATCTGTACGTAGAATTTACTGAACAATCAAAATGCTTATGTTTATTATTTTCAAAATTTTGAATTTTAAGAAACCGGAAGTGGAGCGTGGTATGAAAATGAAGTCAGTACGTGCTGTCTAGAAATAGGCTTCTGTACCCAAAGTCAAAACTCAAGTTTGTATTCGATGCATCAATTCTTTCGTGAGTTATCGGGGGAACAAAATTTTCAACATACATACATACACACACATACGACATTGGACATCATCGCCAAAATTTGAAAATAGACTCTCCTGGAGCCAAGTGGTAAAGTGGGAATTTTTTTTTCGACCGATTACAATACTTTCCTCATATATCCTGTATAATTGAAAAAAAGTAAAAAGAAATGAGGAATGGCACTCACAGCTCGAGTGCTGGGCCTGATGATCTAGGTGAATTTATATTTTTTCAGAACCTTTTAATTGTTACTATTCTTGCTTGTATGTGTGATGTAAAATTTTCACATTATTTTATACTTCCAGATTTCAATATACTCCTCTAGCATTGTACTAGAACGCAAAATAACTTCCTATGTAAAAATGAAATATCATGGGGACCGAAGTTTTCTTGAGTGGTAACTGCTTACGGAATGATTTGGTGATTTTGCATTGTTAATACCGTCCATACCATTCGCTGGTAATTTTACCTGTACCACTCTCAAATATACAAGTCAAGAATTCATCGGTATGTCTCCTTGTATTCGTAAAGTAATAGGCATACACAGTTAATAGGTGTGATATAAATATGATTTCTTGACAAAAAAAGCTTTATTAGGAAAACCACGTGGAGGAAAAACTAATTTACAATCCGGAAGGAAGAAAGGGATCATCCCATCAATTCTGATCAAGGGTCCAAAGGCAGAGGTGGATTTGATATTTCAGCACAGCTTTCATAAGATAACAAAAAGAATTGTCATAATGTCATCAGAATAACAACATATTTGCACTTGAAACAAAACAAAATACTTTACGAATACGCTTTATTATCAAACTAAATTATACGGAAAATATTAGAAGGAATAATCCGAGCCAGGATAATGTGTTTTTCACGTTGCCTCAGCAGGCCTTAATTTCTTCCTTCACGCATGATTAAAAATGAACTAATTAATTTTACTGAATGTTAAGTATACTTGTTTTCTAATATTAAACTAACACTAAAACTTTACTTCTCGAAACTAAGACGATGTTAATTCCGATTTTCGTTCCGTTTCTTGCTATTTCTTTAAAATTGTTTGAACCGTTTTATATGATATGTGTTGATTGCTCCCTTGTCAGTGAGAGAGATGAAATTTCGATTTAATCTTTTTCAATCATTAACTTCCAAACAGGGTTTGAATTAATACCGGGGGGGGGGAGGAATCCGAGAATTTCACCTTTTCTGACTTATTTTCTCCCACATTTTATCTTCCACATTTTGTGTTTATTTCCAAACAGGGAAAAATATTTCCATCTCTCGATATTGTCAATAATAATAATAACAATAATAATAATTGTCAAAATTAAGCATTAATTTCAAATTGTATGCCAACTATGTTTCATGGAATGTATGTAGGTAGTTACATATTATAATAAGACACTCTAGAAGTCATTTTTAATTTAAAATAAATTACAACATGTTAGAGAAGTTTATAATATGTCAATATTTAATACATATACTCTAATATGTGGTATATTACACACAAAATTACGAAATAAAATAAATGTAATTATCAAAATTACAAAAACCATGCTGTTCTTTTAAATGCCGCCCCTAAATCTAATGACATTTTCTTGACAATTCTATGAAGAAGTGTATCGAATTTCTTTTATTCACTAACTTCATTTCACAATTAAAGGAGAAGATAAATATGCGGAACTGAACTTGTGGCTCGGTTCGATATGGGATGCGGCACGTGTTGTAGGTGAGTTATCTCTTGTCGATTTGCCAATATTGCCTGTGACACCAATTCCCAGTTTGGAAAGGGCACTTTGACTTAGTAGATAAGACCAACGCTGTTACAGGAAGGGATAAAAATACTGCGTCTGGGCTTTCCACGTAAGTATTTGAATATTCCCTCGGATTCAAAAAATGCAAATAAACTTTCTTACGAGAAATGAGCTCACAGTGTTTCAATTAGATTGGTGATTCATCTCGTGGAAATGTTTTCGAACCTTGAAAAATTCTTTTTTTCTTTCACATTTTATCTTCTTATTTCTTTTACATTTTATCATCTTATTTCTTTTACATTACTTGGAGGAAAGTCTAAATGTTTAAAAAAATAAAACTATTTTCCATATTATTTACACAGATCTTGATAGAAAGTAATATTTTTCTTGCTGGTATGATATCCCGTACCCACTCCACATGATCTACACAAGTGGTTGTGAAATATTTTAGTATTCGGTTCACGCAGGATAAAAGATAATATAACGTGCATTTCTTAACATTGTCGTTGGATCATGTAGTACGTTATAAACATATTCTACCATACAACTCTTCTTCATATTCCATCAATTCCTTTTTATAAACGTAGTGTATTTTCTCCATATTTTCTGATCCGAATGGTAATGTTCACTGAACGAATGACTTCATTGAAAATATCTGAAAGATTCTTTATTTAACTTTGTAAAATTATAAATATCCCCCGGGAAAGTCCATGTGACTATGAAATGTTAAAGCTTGATAATCATTCCTTGAATTTGCTGAGGTGTGATGAAAATCCCCATCTAGCCAACAACTCAGCGCTCTACCCACTGAGCCTCGCTGACTCTCATCAATCATGTATTGAGCATTATTTTAATCATATTGAACTTAATGTACAAAAATATCGAACCAAAATATTTAAGAACAAGGAGAGAAAAAAAATTCTTTCTTTCTTTCTTTCTTTCTTTTGTGATCGGTTCTTAGTTTCTAAAATATTTTCTTTCATATTTTTGAAATATTTATCGGAACCATCTGTCCTTTCTTATCCTGTCTGCGTTTGTTATTTTCGGAGATCAATCATTTTTAAGTATATAGGTAGATATTACCACTTATATGCAAACCCCACCTACTGTAAAAAACTAAGAAAAATTTATTTAAATATAATTTCATGGTACTAAGTGTGTTTAAATGAAAGGTATTTCAGAAATGCACTTCCATCGTACAACAAAACTGCGCGAAATATTTAGCAAAAATCTATGTTTAGAATTGCCCCGACCCTAGAAAGACTGGGGGTAAATGTGAACATGAACTAACAAAATTTCTAGAAGATAAATCCAATTATTTTCAGTGACCTTAATACTGACAATAATAAATAACAAAATTAAAATGCATTTCAATAACTTTCCCATGGTAGTGCAATAAACACAATCCAGTTTTGTCGAATTTCAATCTTCTAGATAGATCAATTTTCATAAAGATGTATTCAATCAACTATTGGGTTTTAAAGTGCGGAATTGTTGTATTTCATCCACAGTGATCTATTTTGATCATCTTTTAGTTTCTCCGACTCTCATAGCGGCGCTCAGATCACTTGCTTACATTTACCCCTTGTTTAGAATTACCCCATCTTACCCTACCTGATGGACGAACTAAGGGAAGAAATTATATGTATGATCAGCTGTGACATGGAAAATTATGAAATAGTGGGGTCTTTCAAAACATTTTTTATAAATTATGAACCCGAGGGGATACAATTCAGTAGCGAGTCCAGAAATCATTTCTGAAGGGAGTCTTGAGTGACTAAGATACATTTGTTATGAGGACACGTGAATAAACTATATAGCTAATATGCATAAATGAACTCTAAATTTTATTTATAGTTCTAAGTATACTACATTCACAAACTTAAGTTATATTATTATATACAATTTTTTTTACTGTTAGGTAATAAATTCTAGTCTCTGTGAGGGTGTCTGGTCCCTGTTGTCCTCCCCTGTAGTTGCGCCCCTGATCTATAACAATTAAATGAATAAATTTATTGTTGTCTGGTTAGAACTAATTAAGTAGTATTTAGAATAATTTTTAGGGAACAGGCTCATTCAGATGCAATCAATGAAGAATATTTAAATCCGCAAGAAAATTATTAGAGAAACATGGTATTTTACTTTGTCATATCAAAGTTCACTTCTTTCTCATTGTGAACACACAATACTTAATATTCCTAATTAATTAATAATCTTAATATTCCGCCGGTATGTGCATACTGTAACTTAAACTTTACAGAAATTCATTTCGGTCGATACCTATGCTTCTTTTTATATATTTTTTTAACTTTTTAAGTTATTTTAAAATGTTGACCATCTTATTGCTAATTTTTATGAATTCACAACTTCCGAATACCTACTCGGGAAGGTAAGATTGCATTGTGTACAGCCAGGTGAAAATGGCGATTCAATCCCGGGACCCTTTGCAATGGTCACAGATGAACAACCATTGCACCACCCGCCTTGACTCCCAAAGTCCGTGCAGAGGCCAGGTGGAAGTGGTATACGGACTTTGGGAGTCGATGCGGGTGATGCAGTGGTTGCATATATGCGGCCATAACAGGAGGTCCCTGGTTCGAGTTCCGGTCCATTCCCACTTGGTTGTAGATTAAGCAATTTTTATCTAATTTTTGTGTGTGTTATAAAGTAAATGTTTGTGTTAAAAAATATATTATTTTAATTATAAAATATTCTCCAAAGTAGTTTTGGGTAGTGACGTAATATAACGTGATATCCGGAGCAGCCCCGCAAGCGGCGTCATAGGATCCTGTTGCGTTCGCCGCCAAGACTGATACGTCATGCTGCGGCAGAGCGGGACGAGCAGAGGGACGACTGCTCCCTCCTCTTCCGTCCGTACCAACCGCATCCGACTAAAACGTACACTGTATCGCCAATTGGATCAGAGAATTACGTTTAGCTGCGCACGGACGGTAAAAATGTTTGGTTTGCGAAGGTGTTATTGATGTGGAGACCAATTAAAGAGAAGAGTGATACGCTTTATTTGCACCCATCTTACTCGCGCGCGGCGAAACCGCACCGGTTTTGACGCCTCGTGCGCCGGTGTTGCCGCTCCTGCTACCCACACACCGCCAGACCGGACGACCGGATCGACCCACAGCGCTCTCAGTCGAGAGCAGAGAATCGCGCAATACTGATGTGTCCCAAAGGTGTTGGTTATTAAATTTCGGGGTACGTAATGTTTGATGTTGATAAATTTATTGAATGTTTACGTGAAAGGGCTCCTCTGTGGGATAATCGTCTTCCTGAATACACGGATAAAAACATTCGAGAAATATTATGGATGGAAGTGGGAGAGGTTATGTATAATGACTGGGGAGATCACGACTTAAAAATAAGAGATGATAGAGGTAAGAAACTAATTTATTACTACTAAATAGTTTAGGGAAAATAATATTTTAGTATTTAGTTTGCTATCATATGACAAATTCATTTTTCTTAAAAAGCAAACAAATATTCGATTTTTAACTTTATTTTTAACTCAACTTCCGAGTGGGTGTTGTGGATGTTGCTGGTCCGAGATGTTTCGAGTGGCTGGTCATACGCCAGGTGGATGTTGCGTACGGACCTAGGAGTCGAGGCGGGTGGTGCAGTGGATAGCGCACCTGCGGCCAGAGCTGTAGTCCCGGGTTTGAGTCCCGGTCCATCGCAATTTTCACCTGGTGGTTGACGATTTAACTATTCATCATATTTGTCTATTTTTCCACCATTTTGAATATTGCTTTGCATTCACTTTCAAACGTTGGTTGTGGTAATTAAAATTTCAAAATTGGTATCACTGAAATGTGTATATAAGTACGTACATAAAATAAATTAATTCATTAATGTTTTATAGTTTAAAATAAAATATTAAACATATATAAGATAATATACAATGAAGCAATTGCTTAATCCTACGGAAAAGGTAAAAACCTTGACGCAACGGACGATGAACGCTGATTGAATTTGCTTATATATAGTTATTAAAAACGGAGTTGAGGCTAGAATAAAATAAAGGAATTATTCAATTTACAAATTACTTCATGTATATGCATTTTAACCAAAACAATTGTCTTGATAACAAACTTAAGCATGTTTTGTGAACCCGTGTTTTGTAATTTTTCGATTGAAAACTTCAGCATATTTTGTAAGTATATCGCTCCAACGCTATAAAGTTGCAAATTTATCTATTCCATCTTAAATTCGTTCCAGAGTTTCTACCTAAAACGTTTACTGCCAAAAGTGGGTTTTAAAATCTTGGTAATTGTCCTGATTCTTAGGTACAAGTCGTTTCCATACAAGCCAGCCAGACTTTTTGGCCCATGGCACCAAAAAGTCTTCCGAAGATGTATGTATTGCGAAAAAATTATAACCAAGCATAAAAATCAAGAAACAATAAAATAATTTGTTAAAAGGTTGTCAGTTGATACCACTGATAATTTGTTCAAGAGTTCTCAACTCATGCTATTTATTTGACTTGTAAATATTTAGTTATTCTAAAAAAATATTTGCAGAAGAATTTAAAACATTGTTTCTCATTTTTCCTTTTCAAATATTCCCTCTTAAAACATTGTTTATAATCTGATGTATTATTTTGAATAATATAATATCATATAATAATATTATTATATTTATTTCTGAAGTGATTTTTGAAATGTATTTGGTTCTTGTATTTTGATAGTGATAATTGTGGCATTATTTTCGTTTTCACGCTAGGAATATGTTGTTTATAAACATTGTAAAAATATTATTTAAATTTTTTTACAGTTAAAATATATTGTACAGTTAAAATAAATTTTCAGTTGTACAATAATTATTTTCAAATACATTTTATTTGCTTTAATTTATATTTCAAATAAGGTTCTATGATAGTAACATTTCTTATTAATATAAATATGTGCGTGCACGTGTGGGGTCATTAATGCGTTAGAAAATAAATGTGTGAATGTTTTACAAATATTTATTAAAAAAGAATTTTTTTCTTTTTCAGTGAGGGAAATGAAAAATAAGTGGCGGCACATAAAAGATAGTTACATTAAGTTTGTGAAACTAGAAAAGTGTAAGGATGGCACACCCATAAAGAGGAAGAAATATGCCTATGCGGATTCATTATCGTTTCTCTTACCAGTAAAAAGGAGACGAAGATCAAATACAGCGGGACATGCGGACGAAAAACACGAAAGCAAGTGTGAAAAGAGTGAAACAGAACAAGATCCAGCGATGTTTACTCAAGAGCAGACTAACAGAATATGGATCGACCGAATGCCATCCAGAGAAACAGACATGTCTGTTCTGAGAGCCGAATCATTTAGTAACGTGGAGGCAAATTCAAAAACTGAAGATGACGCCGACAAGTTATTTTTATTATCCCTCGTGCCTGACTTAAAAAAACTTACCGCTGAGGAGAAAATTGACTTTAAAATAACAATTCTGCAATATTTTCGTGACGCTTCCATGAAGAGTGTAACTCAGCATGCAATTCCTTCCAGTAAGAAATGAACATTTAATATCATTGGCTATGTTCATATTAACAACTGAATTTCCAATTAATCCTTAAACACAAATTTAATTATATTAAATAAACGGAAGAAATATTCGTAATAAAAATTAATATCTAATTAAAATTTCTTCCCACTGTGTGCGAACGTAAGAAATGTACAATATAAAGGCACATACAGAGCGGGCGAACAAATCGTTTTCTGTGCGTATAATGTGGAGAATGTGGTTCAAAATTATAAACTTTTATCACTTATTTTGTTTAATGAAAATTAATAAAAATTATTTATCTATATATGTATAGTGTCCACTTTATTTGGAAAATTAATTAATTAAATTCAACAAGAACTTATTGATTATGTAATAACATGACTTTTAATTTAAGTTACACCAAGACGAGGGAAAAAGGGATAAATACATATGAGTGAAATAAATTTTAGAAACAAATAGGAAACGAAGTTTTTGACGGCCAATAATAAGAGAGAGAGAGAGACTTGCATATTTAGTAGCTGAACCTGTGTGAATAATTCATACTGACAGTTAAAGAATGCAAAAAAAGTTTAATTTTTAAATTGCTATTTATTGTGGAAAGGACTAAGTTAACAGAAATAAACGCTTAATTCCTGTGACGTGATACAAGAATTCTCTCTGGACAATAATTATGTTGGTACTTTTAAGCCCATGTTCTGTTTATCAAAGTTTAAATTCATTGTAATTGAGGAAATAAAACATACATGGAGTAATATTCATAAAACACCTATTAATATATAGAAAATCACTTAATGAACGAAATATGCAAAATTACACAAAGAAATTAATACAATGGGAAATTTTGATCATTTTGAAACAGAAATAAAAAGAAAGTAGACTTTGATAACAAATAATACATTTTATTGGTATATGATGACAATGGGAGACTGTAGATGGACTGATTCTGGATTATGGAAAAATAAAGGAAATATGATGCTAATCTTTGGGGATGATTCTGTAAGGTTGATGAAGATATTAATAAAATAATGTCAAGAAATGTATTTTTATGTTATAAAACATTCTTTCTGTTGCTTTAACTTACCATTAAAAAATCAACAACTTTTCTATGCTTTCTTTTTCACAATGCAAATGGTGACATGGTAAAACGTTTCATATTTTAAATGTGATTAGTGAAGCTATATTGAATGTAATCTTTGAAAAATATCAGTGAGTTACAGCAAAACCAATGACAGTACAAATGTACAAACTCTTATCTCAAAATCACCAATCACCTCAGCTTTCTCCGAGCCACCCCTACACCCCTCACATTTTCCAAAAGCGCTTTGTCACCCTCAGGGCAAGACTCTTTCCTCCCCTTCGTCTGTTTGTGCAGGTAGGCGCGGCCCACATTGTAGCTACCTGCTGCTGCCAAGTAAAGGGAGAGGTTTACAACCCACCCCTCTTTTGAGGGATGAGGTGGAGTGTGAATCGAGAATTTTCTAAGCTCGTGCCACCCCTCTTTTCTCTCGAGTGAGAGAGTGAGTGCGGAGAATCAGGATGTGAAAAGATGTGGAAGGTCCCGTAAACCGAGACTGAAGACGGACTGCACCTTGTCGCTTTCAGAAGAGAATTCTACCTGCGGGGAAATGAATTGTTTTCATTGACGTGAGGACGGGTAGCTAATGGCCCAAGGTTGGTTTCAATTACGACTTTACACATCTGGTAATTTTTCAAAGCGTCGGGGGAGGGAAGTAATAATATGTAGCGATGCGCCAACGTTTCATATTATCAATATTGCAAGGATTTCTTAAAGAATTATATCCGTCAAAGCGACTAGGATTAAGGCCTGAAAAATGTTTTAAATGATAGAACCATTCCCTATCCAGTGGCGATGATTCTCATACCCTCACAGCGCAAAATTTTGAATAATTCGCCTTTAAATTACTATGGACTTCTGTATGAACTATGGAAGATTACTATGGAGGAACGGTCGCGAGTGCATGCTTTTTTGGTATCCTGACAAAACTAGCTACTTTTGCATTGGTATAACATATCAATAAAACCTACAAAAACGTAGCATGTAACTGGATATTTTACAAACTTTTGAAAATTGTTTGGTTACTTTCAAACTTGTACTTTTGTGATACGGGTCCCAGGTTTGTATATGATATATACACTTGTCAAAGTATTGAGTGAAGTTTTCCACATACGCGGAAAAATTTAGACCTGCAATTTTTATCTGAAATTGCAAGTTTCAAAAATTCTCACATCTTTTGTCCATGGAAAAACATAGAATAATGTCCATTGTCGTGTCTATTGTCTTAATAGTAAACGAGTTACGAACATTATTCAAATTTTTATCGTCTGTTCTTTACGCGAACATTTTGATAATTGAAACCTACAGATAATGTATAATTTAAAACACCTGATATGGAAAATTAGCATTTACTTTGTAGGAGCCTCGACACAGGATTCCTTAGGAGCATTGGATTTTCTGGGATTTTTTATTATGTTTGTATATATTGATTTGTATAGGCAGTGAAGAAAATAAACTTATTACTATATTGAGATTATATATTATTTTTTATTATGTGTAAAATGTACTCAATTTTTATTTCTTGATCAGACCTGACAGGAAGGACATTTTATTTTTATTTTAATTTAAAAAATGCCCATTTTATTGTGAAAATGAATTTTAAGTTTGTGTAAATTGTAAGTGTAAAAATTCAAGAAAATAAACTAATTCTTCTTCTTATAGATGCTGTAATTTGAGTTTTAAGTTTTAAATCTCAGTCAACTGCATTAAATAAGTGTTTTTAATTACGTTCTTCACAAAACAATAAAAATAATAAGAAACGTTCGCTAGTTGACGATTTCTTTACTATCATTTTTTTGTTGCTTAATTTGATACATTCTTATGTTCCTTGTGGATTAAACTTCATTTTTCTTTTCTGAGTTGTGTGTTTCTCCTCTCATAAATAAATATTGTGGTCTCTAATGTTCTCATTGATCAAAGAATGTACCCTCTAGAGAATACCACTACTCCCTTGAAACATTATCTGAAAGTTGCAGCACTCACTGAATCATACATTATAATATATGACAGTGCGAAGAGTAAGATGAGCACAAAGGAGTACATATATTTACATGAATCAAATTTTGGGGGACATGGTATCTTCAGTTGTCTAAAAACAAAGGAAGTTGGAACTACGAAATAAAGATAAAACCTTTGCATTAATCCGCAGAAATGGTATGTTTGTGAATAAAGCAACTAACAAGATAAGAGCGAAAATATTATACTGGTGTGAAAGCAATAAAACTCTTCAGCGTGGAACTCTTCAAACTTGAGACGTATTAAAAGTTATTTTCATTGTCTCATGACTATCTCGAAAAATCATAACACGTACGCACCATGCAGCTCTAGGCGTTTATCTTCAACTTATGAATGCTAATTTTCCATATCAGGTGTTTTAAATTATACATTATCTGTAGGCTTCAATTATCAAAATTTTCGCGTAAAGAACAGACACCATTATGTGCCAAAACGATAAAAATTTGAATAATGTTCGTAACTCGTTTACTACTACGACAATGGACATTATTCTATGTTTTTCCATGGACAAAAGAAATGTGAGAATTTTTGCAACTTGCAATTTCAGATAAAATTTGTAGGTCCAAAGTTTCCCGTGTAGGTAGAAAACTTCGCTCAATACTTTGAAATGGGTATATTTCAGAGAACTTCGATATAAACATCACACACTTCCCTCTTTTACCAGCAAGGAACAATCGACATTCTTATGCTCAATATGCTAAGAAATGAATGATTACAAAAAAAAAAAAAATGTTTCAAAAACAAATTAACCCTTCTCTCCACCAATAACATAAATCTATGGAGAATCACTCGAGCCATAACGACTGAGACACGCAATACCCCAACTCTCTCTCTAGGAAATAATAATGCGCTAAATTATAATGAGAAAGCTAATCTTCTTTCAAATCACTTCCAGAAATTCTTCACTCCAAATCCCATCTCTAATGCCAACTACGCCTCCGTAAACAATTTCATAAGTAAACCTTTTCTCACTGCGCATTTACCAATAAAATTCGTTTCCTCTTCAGAAACGAAATAAATGATAAAAAAACTAAAATCTAAAAAATCATCTGGGTACGACAATGTCCCAAATATTGTCTTAAAATACAAAAAAAACTATCTTTAACGGCTATCTTTAATGCTTGCCTTCGCATTAGTTATTTTCCCAATGCCTGGAAACGATCAATTCATATCCCAATTTGAAAACCCAAAAACCCTCCAAATTATCCCTCAAGCTTTCGACTCTTATGTCTTTTACCAACTCTTTCAAAAGCCTTTGAAAAACTAATTTTATATAGAATCAATTACTCCTCTCGAAAACTGAAAACACTACTCCACACTTCCAGTTCGGATTCCGACCTAAACACTCCACGAGTCATCAACTTTTACTTATAACCGAAACAATACTTTGTTCCTTTCACCCAAAAAGATACGCTACGGCAGTATTCCTTGATTTCAGTCTAACCTTTGACACAGTATGGCACGAAGTTCTACGGTATAAAATGCCCATTATTATACATCAAAACGTCATCCCATGGACCCCCACTTCTAAGACAATCAAACAACTAGGAGTTTATTTTGATAAGTACTTCAGCGTTGTCTTTCAGAAACAAAGACACTTACTTGCGGAGTACCCCAAGGTTCAATTATCGGTCCTATTCTCTTTTTATTGTATGTGAATGACATATAATCATCCACATAAGATTGCAAAATGGTTCTTTTTCCTGATGACACTAATTTACTATCTCAAAACGCCAACGATCAAAAAGTTTTGTCTAACCTTCCGACTTGGATCCATGCAAATCGTCTCACTGTAAACACTGACAACACAGTGTCTATGTCATTTCACAATAGTATCACAAAATCTTTACCCCAGGTTTCTCTTTCTTTAAACGGAACACAATTAAAAACTGTTACAAATACAAAATTCTTAGGTCTCCATATTCAAGACAACCTCGAATGGAATTGTCACGTTGACAATCTTAATTCCCAATTAAGCAAATTGTGTTACGCGTTCCGAATCTTAATTAACGTAGTTAGTCCACGTATTTCCCCTTTGCGTATATTTTGCAAACGTTTACTTACATTTACGTTACGGCATTACCTTCTGGGGTAATTCCGGTCAGAGAATTCAAATCTTCAGAATTCAGAAGAAGATAGTTCGGATAATTTGTAAATCTCACCCCCGAAACCCTTGTAAACCTTTATTCAAGGAATTAAATATCTTAACACTTCCGTGCATTTATATTTATGAAACAGTCGTGTTTGTTAAGACCGAATTACTGAAGTGCCACCCTTGCTTTATACGAAACAGACTCGTTCACGAACACAATACTCGCAATAGTTACAATATTCATCGTCCTAGAGTGTCTAGCACTCTTTGCCAAAAAGTACCGTATCATTCGGGAATCGTTCTAAATAATTCCCTACCCAAAAATATAAAAGATATTATGAAATTGAATCTCTTCAAATCCGCGGTTAAAACCTACCTCCTGCTTTTCCAGTACTTCTACAATGTAAAATAATTTATTGATTTTAATAAAAGTTAAATTCGTCTTGTACTTTATCACGCCATTGCTGTAGTACTTTTTAAGTAACTTATAACAATTTCAAAAACAATTTTCTTGCACGATTGTGTTGTCTTATGACTCATATTAATTTAGTTTTATGTGTACTCAACTTTGGCACGGTTGTGTACACTAATTCTGTAGCCCCATCCTGGCCCGGGTTTTTCTCCGTTTTTCCTTCGGGTAGAGGTGGATTTCTTATACAGGTTCTCTAGGCTTTGTCTAAGGGCGTGTTTATTGTAATAATAAATCGTGAATTTAGTGTTATTTCAATTATTTTGATTTTTAAACACTGTACTCAGAATAATCTTTAGTTCGATATTAATTTGTACATGTAAAACAAAATTTTGGCGTTAAATTACAACATATTGACATTCTATTAATATTATAACTCGTAGCTAACTTTTTATCTTATCTGGGAATTTTTGCTTAAATTTTTGAATCCGCCTCTGCCTTAGGGCCCTTGATCGGAATTGATGGGATGGTCCCTTGCTTGTTTCCGGAGAGTAAATTAGTTTATTGTCCTCCACATGGTCATACGTAGTTTGTAATCTATTTTGATAATAAATTTATTATTATTATTATTATTATGATACGAAACTCATCTGGAAGTCTCATATTAACCACAGATCAAATATAGCAAAGTACTCTGTACTGAAACTCTATCCATTAACAAATAGGAAATCAAACCTTTACATTAATACAGCTCTTCATCTTTACAAAACTATAATACGGCCATCACTAACTTATGTTTCTCCCGTATGGGACTCCGCTGCCTACAGCAACTTCTAACCCTTACAAACATTTCAAAACAAACTCCTCCGAACTATAGTAAATGCTCCATGGTACATCTCAATCGCTCAGCTACACCGCGAACTTTCTGTTCCTCGAATGCCAGACCATATTGCAAAACTGTGTACACATTTCTTCAACACACTTTTCTCGTCCCCTTGCCTCATCTTCAACATTGGCAAAACTCTAGATCCATCTTTTGTTAGAATTAGCTCCAGATTCCCAAAAGATCTTCTACGACTTCCATAAGAGAACTAATTACTTAATTATAACTTCATAAATGAAGTAAAAACAAACAAACAACGGATTTATATAAAAATATATAAATAAATGACACAGAACGCGGACACTGACCTTTTAGAGGATGACCCCAGTGGGGGTGACCTCACACTGTTCTAGGTATTATTATGTTTGTTTATAAATGAAGTGCTTTACTTTGTCCTCAAAATTTTTGTAATGTTCTTTTGTATGTTCTTGTAATTGTATTCCTTTATTCTTGTGTTTTGTTTCAATATTCTGTTATTTTCTTTTGTATGTTCGTTGTACACACCGGAAAAGTGGAAACTCCCACTGTATTGATATTAAAATAAATATATAAATTTATGTCCTCTCTTTCTAATAAGCATTTTTTAAAGCTTAGTTTAAAAAATCTGCTTGTTAGAGGCAGACTTGATAAAATCAGGTAATTTGTCGAAGATTCTTGGAGCAATGAAATTACAGGTTATGATAAAGTATGCAAGATTAGGTTTTGGAACAAAAAATCATTAACATTTCTAAGTTTTTGTCTGTAAACATCGTCATGTTGGGGGAAATTTCCACTTTTAGAATAAAATATCTTCAAAACTATAAAAACGTATGTGTATTGAAGAGGTAGAATTTTTAAAGTTAAGAAAAGAGGATGTGAATTTTCAAATGTACTTTTATTTAAAATTATCGTCACCATATGTTTCTGTAAAAGAAAAAGTGGATTTATAACTGTGCTATAAGTATTTCCGCAGACTACTATACAATATTCAATCCTACTCTGTATTGAAGCATAATATAGTATACGCAAAACATCCCTATTAGTTCGTCTTCTTGAAAAATAATAATACCTTAAAATACTATTTAGTTTATTTTTCAATTTCTTCCATTAAACCTCACTATCTAAAATAACACCCAAATACTTTATCTCATTAGTTTTTCCTACTGAAGTGCATTCACTTCTTGTCCATGTACACCATTTTGTCCAAGACAATTGGCACATGTGTACTTATTGTGAATATTTTAAAAACTGAATATAATAAATTTGTTGTTTTTTTTGCGCTCAATAGCATATGATTTGTAGTAAACCACCACTGAAGATATTTTAAGTCATTCGTCATGGCTGAATTCACTGATTCCCAATCAATTTCTATATAGCACAAGGCCATATCATCAGCAAAGTAAGTTAATTTTCCATTTAGTTGAGCCTCACAGAGATCATTTATGTAAATTATGAACAAGATCGGTCCTAAAACTGACCCTTGGGGTACACCACTTTATATTTAACCCATTTTACTACACTCTGTTCCTATCCTGACACATTATCTTCTTCCTGCAAGATAACTCGCAATCCATTTATGTGTATTTCCTCTAATACCACATTTATACATTTTATCGGGCAGAATATCATGGTCCATAGTGCCGAATGCCTTCGTAATGTCCAAAAACAAGCCACTTACACATTTTTCTTCATTTTATCCGTTATTTACGTCAATCATAAAATGAATTAGACCAGCCCTAAATTCAAATTGATTTTGACTAAGAAAATCTGTATTTTGTAAAAAATTTATCAACCTAAGTTTCATTAATTTTTCAATAATTTTCGAAAAACATGACAAGAGAGAAAATGGTCTGAAATTGTTGCATTGGTTTTTGGATCCACTTTTAAAAATAGGTATGACTATGGCATCTTTATTTTTTTTAGGAAATACTCCAGTAGTAAAACTAAGAGTAATTATTTATGTGTTTGGTATATAATTTATCATTTTAATTGAATCCTTAACAAAAACAGCTACACCTTCAGCTCTGTAAGTATTATTACATTTTGAAAAAATGTAGTTAGGTATTTTGTAAAAGTTGACCTCCCTAGAATTTACCCACATTTCAGTTAAATTATTACGAGTATATCTGGAAATAAATTATGAGTCGCTATTTCTGCCAAAAGTTCATGACAATTTGCTCTTAAAATTCTAATATTCTGATTAAATATTAGTATTTCATTGAACATTAAATAAGAAAATTAGAAGTTAGTTTACCATCAAACGTTGTGGGGCACAGCTTTGTGTTGTAAATCAATGTTATCATAATTAGTTTTTGACGGGTTATGTCCAGTGGGAGAAAATACAAAATAGTGTTCGGAGCTACACCGTCATAAATTTCAAAATAATGAAAATACTTTAAAAAATAAAGAAATACACTATTTCATTTTTCCAGCTTATAATCATCAAAATTTGTTGAATAGAATCAAAATAATGCGTTGCCAATAAATAATTAACACTCGTCGGGTAACATTTTGCTAAATCTCGGGCTGGTTTGATTGCTCGAAAGTGTACAGAAGATAGCTCGTGGGCTAAGATAAGTTGAGCAGCAAATTATGAGATTTTTGAGTATATCTTTGCATTACTGAACTTTTAATATCAATGTAAAATTTACGACTATAAGACAATTCTAAGAACTGTAATTCGTTTGAAGAGTCTAATAAGTTATTAAAAAATTGTAGCAGATAAAAAAATTCATACTTAAATTTTTATGTTAGTACTCCCCTGAGATTAAAGAGGATATTATACTTTTGGAGGAGTATTTAACTATTCCGGACACAATTATCAAGCTGTTCCACAATTCGGCGATCTCGTTGGAGAGAGAATGGGAGAATTACAAGGCTTGATGTTTGTGAATAACTGATTTGGAATGAGAAGGAATATTTAAACCGTGACGTGTTGTAGAAGCCATAAGGATCTGTGACAAAAACCGAAAGCAACATAACCCGAAACGACAAAATGTGTGACGAAACCCCAAATCCCTTTACCTGCGTCGAGGAAATTACCCTCCCAAGGGGCACTGACAAGTAGTCACCCACCTTTGTCAATTTTTTCCTTTCTTCCCAAGTCAAAGTTCTAGTTTATATTGCTGTTAAATTAACTAAGAATCTTACATTATTAAGTGACCGCTCATTATACTCCTGTGAGATTGACGAACAACTCAAAATTTGTATCACAGTCCTACGACGTCACGTTCCCGAAACGTTAAACCTCCTTTTAATGTAGTTACCATTCTTAAATAGACGAACGCTGGGAAGAAATCTATAAAAACGCTGTTCTATTCTGGAACAAAACATCAGTCTTCTAAGTGTTGCAGCGTTCGACGCCGAGTTAAAGTACCTCATTGAGTTCATTTCAACTTAAGCCCTTAATGGGCATGAAACTAATGATTGTAGGAGGATTTGAATGGTTATACGAGAAATAAAACTATTAATTATTTTAAATCTTAAAACAAATGGTGTTTTCATTATTTATGTTACGCTTACAATGAAATCCCTTCGCTGGGGTCTCTTATTTTCGCATCGTGAGAAAAACTCTCGGAACGTTATTGAGAACATTCTGAAAGTTTTTGATAATAATGAATTACACTTGTACTGCCGGCTACGCTGTGGTTATATTATTTTCGTTTGTAATTAAGAGTGGGCAGAAATTTAGAGTTCATTATATTAAACTTTTCAGCTGAAACACTGTCCGAAAACCCTTCAGTATTGTCTTTAATGGAATATTTTCTTAAAAAATTTGCAAAAATTAATATTCAATAATAATGAAAATACTATCTATTTAATGTCTTCTTATAAGCTAGTAAAACGTGTGAAACACGAACGGAGAGTTAACACTGTCCGGAATACACACAAGATAATCCCAGTAACTTGGCATCGTAGAAATGTGATTCGGGTTTTATTTTACTCATGTACGAGAAAAATGATACGTCACTTAGATACATGAGATGGTTATTTTTTAGGAACTTGTACTGGGAGTTCTGAATAGGAAACGAATATAACTGCCGGACCAAACTAATTACTTCACTCCTCCCCCTTCGTACCGGAGATAAGCCGAATGGGTCTTCTACCTGATTTTTCGGGTTTTGTCGCTGTCGGAAGAACTTTATTACGAAAAGGGAGAGAATATAATTTGTCTCATCCAACTAGCTTCTTCATAGTGGTCTTCCAATAAAGAACAGTAAAGACATAAATAAACTTGCTTTATTTCGATTTTTATAAGTTCAAATCCAAAATCTGGGTAATTTACATCACATATGGGGATAGCAGTACGTTATGTTGGGAGTCCAGATGATCGCTTGTTGCGTATAAAGCAACCACGTCTGCGGCCTTCCTATGTATTGCATATGCTTCCCAGCCGCAGCGAACACTTCGAGCAAAGACCACATAAACAAAGTCCGTAAAAAGACTCTCATGATCAGTTGCCACAGCTGCGATGCAGACGATATTCTGCGCCAAATACTGACTTCCTCGCGTGGTGCAATTTGTATGCCCCAATATACACAAGGACGTAACCCAAAGAAGGGAGGGGGTGAGTTCAGAGGGCCTCCATTCACTTAAACATATATACTAAAAAATAAAATATTGTTGATTTAATACGTTTAGATGAGTTTGCGCTGAGTTCATATTAAATAAAGAAGTTAATTTAAAGTAAAATATGAGACCTTGAAAGGGGTAATTTCATTGATACCTCAGACCCCCTACCCCCGCTTTGTTAGAATCATAGCTACATCACTAATAGACACCGAGGTCTTGTTGGAATACCAACCATCGAAACGATGCATGAATTGTGCTGAGATCGAACAATAACTGAATTTCGAAATCAGCACTTGCCAGACATTTTTAATACTATTAAAAAAGTACAAATTATTGTTCTCTTGAAATTACGACAGTATAAAATCGACCTTGCAAATAATATCACTGATTTAAAAAATCAAAAGTAATAAAAACGTGTTGTTTTATGTTCTTAGTTTTCCAAAACTTAATTTACTCAAAACCTTCCCCCCCCCCCACCGCGCCACACACATGCACACAAACGCGACATGCCGAAAAGATATCATACTCGCATCTTGCAGCTATAAACTTAGCACTACTACAGAGAATTTTTGATAAATCACATTTCTGAATAACTAACATTCATTAATTTCGGTAACCGCCCCCAGTCTATTAGTAATTTGACTATAGTTTCTGATTATGTCATTTATTTGGACTCTCATTTAGGTGTTTTCAGATTAATAGTAAACGAGAGCCGTGGTACATTCTTAATTTGTTCGAGTGAAATTCAACTCATTTCGAGTGTATTTCAACTAGTGCGTGTATGGAAATACCAACTTATCGCTTAGATTGAAAATCCACTTTGTTTTATAGTTGTTGGCTCTAACCTTTCAGTGAGATTTTCTAACAAAAATTGTCCGTTAAAGATATAGGGATTGAGGGTGGCTAGAGTTTGCTAGTGAGCATTACTCGGTGCGTGATCAACACCTACGTGATGTTGGTTTTTTGCAAATATTCAGAGAAACTGTAATCCGTTTAAGTCCATTTAAAAGAAAATAAATAAATATTATTCTCATAATACATCAAATATTGACCTATACACAAGATTTGTTTTTATATTTATCTACACTACTGTTGCTGCCATCTTTTTGACAATCCTCGGCTTTCTGCATTCACTCCTTGCTTTTCAGGAATGGCTCAGGTACTCCAGAATACGAGTGAGAATTTCAACACGAAAGGTTTGAGTGATGTAGTTCAATCGCTTCGAGTGAACCAGTGATATGTTCCATTCCATGAATGAGAGAAATGGTACTTTGCGCATGGCCAATTCCCCTCGACGAAACTAATAGTGGGTTCAGGTATTATTTTAATATTATTTAAAAGAAAATTTACTTTGGACAATGGTTGTTGCGGCATATTAGAGAACTATGTTCATCTTATTGTTACATTACAGATAAGCTTAAACACGTGTTTACCTGCCTCGTCGGCGTTTTATTCTTACATTGGGAACATCGGCGAGTTGATAAAGATCACTGACAGAAAGAAGATTGAAAGATAAGTTGTAGTTGTACTTTGGATATGACACCGTCGTTAAAGATATGGTAAATTTTGCATCTGGATGGGTATAAAAAAAAGAGCTGATGTAAACTTAGTGTTTTCATTTTACTGTATTGAATTCGTTGCATTATGACTATGGATGACTTACGTTCTTATAAGAGTACATTGCAATCTTATTATATTGTGAGTGGTCTTGTTTTCGAATTCATCGGTGATAAAAAAATCATTTTTTAAGTGCATGCACAATCTTATTTTTAACATTTGCTGTTGCATAGAATGAACGTAGAGATGACTTTTCTTTGGAACGACGCAGCGTCTTGGTGGAGTGGGAAATTCGTGTACGGCAACAGCATCTTTGCTCTGCCTTCGTATGCACACGCTAATATAGTTTATTAATATGTTATAATATTAATATGAAATTAGAGGTTTGGATGGTTAGAAGTGACGATGGGCAAGTGTTCAATAAACGTATAATACAAAACTGAATATAATAATGATAGTTACAAGTTCATAGAAAACAAAAATATGTATAGATCATTACCGTATGGTATAGTATGTATGTTGTATTACCGTGTGGGTTCCGTCCCTGTAATTGTGTCTTATTGATTTTTGACACCACTTCCGGCGAGACCAGACATAGAACGATTTTTCTATCTTGAATTAATGAATGCATTCGCAGTACATTTTGGGTTTCACCCGAAGTCACTCAAGCTCCAAACCCAGGAGTGGATCAACTTGGACGGGTTCGGGAATTTGCCAGATATCCCACAATCGATGTGGAAAGCAGACGGTAGTTTGACAAAATGCTGGAGTGTCATTGTCTCACGTCCTTTATTTTCAATTAGATAATTATTTTAAATTAAAAAGATGTGTACGTGATTTTATGAGTAAGATGTGTGATTTACATCCAGTGTATATAAATGACATTATTTATATTTTTTACTATCATTTAATAATTTGAGTATTCTGGGAGGGAACACAAGTACCTTGGGCCAGTGCCATTAAAAATGGATAATGAAGCGTAGGGAGACTCAACTGATTACATTAGATGTACATTAGTTTTTGGTAATAATCACTCCAAAATTGTAAATGTTCAGAAACCTTGGTATTAAATACGGTATGATAACAAACTTTCTAGAAAAAATTCTAGGGAAGACATTTTATTTTCATTTTGTGTAAATATCTGGTTTCGGACGAGATTCGTCTTCGCGTATTCAAACACACGACGTTATGCTAGAATTTTCAGAACTGCAGACATATCAGCACCTGCACACAATATCCCTCAATTGATGGTACAAAATTACACGTGCGGTGTAATGTACACTAAGTTAACGCCAACGCCTGATAATACGCTGCATTTCCCGTCCTTCAGCCTTAACGACTCTCATTGTGACTCGGTTCCACTTTAATTCCATGTTGGTAAGCATATTCAGAGGATAACGATCGCATACGTGCAAGTCCATCCGGAGTTCATTCACATGCATTCGCTTGTCCACGGCGTAGTGAGTGGTTGAGCTCGAAAACCACTGTACAGTTGATCGCGGCACGATATCAGAGCAAGTGGCGGAGCGAGCGTTCGCTCGGCTTAAGGCGGGGGACGGTGGCGACGCGAGGGGTGGTGTGACGGTGACGCAAGACGAGTGTGTGCGAAGTGTGGCGGAGGTGGGCGTGAGGAGGACGGGGACGACTGTTGACGCCGCGCCGTCTGCGCAGATATACTTCCCCTCCCCCCTCAACGCTCCGATCCGACGACCCTGAAGCCATCGTTCCTCATAGCACTTTTGTTCTGTTATCGGGGGCACCGATGTGGGTGGATTTCCGAAGAAGTGTGGTGGTGGACGATGTTCGGTGAGGACAACGACCCGATCGGAAGGGTTCAAGAATTTGTGGAGGGGAATAGACGAAGACACACAAAACTAGACTTCATTACATAAAGAATAAGTACAATAAGTAACCATTTGTTGATTTCATGTCAAAAAATAATTCTTACGANTGGTCTAATGCCTGTCTCTTATACACATCTAGATGTGTATAAGAGACAGTATATATATATTACAAAACAGCAAACACCGAATTTTGAGACGCACTTTTACAGTGTTAAATACACTCATAAAAATTTGTTCACCATGTAGCCCTTGACTCAAATAAGTTAAATGTCACAGTTTTGTTTATAAGCAGCACAATTTCTCACCTTACAAAGAGAAAATCTTTCCTAGTTCCCCCATAAAAAAGCACTGGATTTCAATTAACAACAACAAATTGTTGTAAAAACCTGGGAAATATATGGATCCTGGCTGTGCGTTTGGAGGTGAAATCACCAACGAGCTTACTAGGATGAACTCTTTTATATTGTACTCACTAGAGGAAGGAGTTGATTATTCTAAAATAATAATGATAAAAAACAACAATAAAATGCAATTTAGAATGCAATTTTGTTCCCTCTATAATAAATGTTTTATTTCTTAGTTTCATTTTGTTGATATCGAAAAGTTCAGTTGAAGATTAATAAATTTAATCAAAAGAAATATACGTTATAAAAAAATGGCATTCGTCTACCGCGCCGTACCTTGCTAATAATAATAATAATAATAATAATAATAATAATAATAATAATAATAATAATATCCCCCATGGGATACCGCCTTAAAGATACACTGTCCGTGCGGGCGGTGGGGGTTTGTGTGCTCCAATGATGCTGGGGGTTATGCCGGCGGTAGCGTAGCTACTGGCAGTGTCACCCTAGCCGGACAGGCCCCGGCGGAGGAGACAGACGAAGGCATTCCACAACAATCTTTCTTCCTCCCTGGGTGGATTCCGTTCCTCTCCTATTCTGTATTATTCCTAATTCACCCCATTTCTCCACCCCCCTGTAACCTTGTAGCTTATACACCGAAGGATAGGTGGCGGCTGCCCATAATAGCAGTAACCCGTAGCAATATGGAGAGAATTAGTAAAGATAGCCTCGGAAAATTGCCGCTGCCTGGGGAGCGCAAGGGCACGTCTAGAACCGATGATAGGTGTGACAGCATGCGAGTCGCCGGTGGCAGGGTCTTAAGGAGCCGAAACCCAGTCAGAAAAGAACCCACGGCTCCAGGAAGATATATCGTGGTCAGCGATCTGGCAAGTCCACCTCAAGTCTGAGGGCTCGTCAATTCAAGCTCAAAGAGGGACAGCACGTAGAGGAGGTCAAACAAAAGTCACACGTCAAATAAAATGGTCTCGAGAGATGATTATAGATGTTATACGAGCATTTTACGATGTCAACGACCGTGATGACAAACCACAAACAGGATATCGACATCTCCTTTTCAGGAATTTAGTAGGATGCGGTCAGAACTAGAATTAACTGAACAAAACATCGTGGACAGATACAAGGCAATTCTTAATAAAAATTACCTGTCAGCAACTGAATTAGAGGAAGTACACAAGAAGGTTGGTCATGTACTATACCATCATTATATACTCCTTCAAAACCTGGAAGGCTCAGAACCTTCACAAGAAATAGAATAGGAATCAGTAACTGCTATTAATGATAATGAAGGAAAATTTGAAACGTCCAAGGAGCGGTTCCACACAACTGGGATGAGACCCCAGTGCGGTTTTTCAGTCTAATGGAACTCTACCGTGCCACAGAAGTTTCCAAAAGGCCTTGCATTCCAATATTAAAGAATATTTCAAAAGCAGAGCCATTTATCACTAAAGTTAATATAATACTTTCACAACATCTAAAGGGATGTAGTGATTTGGAAGAAATCATGCTATCTGTAAACTGTGCAGCTGTCATTGGCGTTGAAGCTAATGGATAAGGAACTTACCAGCCTAGACCACATTCACCGCAGAATAACAAAACGCGAGATCTAGATTGGAAGATCAAGCTTGAACAAAATGTTGCCGAATTTCCGGCAAAGGCTGACCTAATCTCTGAATACGTGAAAGGGATCCGCTCAAGAAAACCGAAAAAGAAAATAACCCAAATTTGTTCAGATGCCGGGATTTATTTAGGTGAACATGACAGCTACCAGAATCTTATAGAATTGAAAGATGTTTTCAGACAGAAGGTGAAGTTGAAAGATGTGACACTGAGACGTTATAATAAACTAACTAAACGGAAGTAACAAAATAATGATTTCCATAAAAATAGAAGGAAATTCTTTTAAGATTGGAATCTGGGATGCAGGAGGAACCGGAAACTATCGAGGTATTTTATCGAAGATGTTTCAGAATAATTTGGAAAAGCAAGGACTGGAGAATAATATTATGAAGGTTGCACAGAAAGCTGTTCTCCTGCAGACATGCCACATCGTCCGAAAATTTTTGAATTAATTAATAACATCTTACAGACTAGGAAACAAATTACAACGGTTATAAGGCTACGAAAATAATTGTCCCTCCTCTCAGAAAACCCAGCAAATCCCAAGGAAAACGGATGGAAAGGAACTCAAATTAAGCAAAAAAATGTATATAAATCTGGAAACTGATAAAGAAATACTCATAGAACAACTAAAGCATAAGATCACTGCTACAAGTAAAAGAATCCATAGATTTGAAAATCGTAAAAATTAGTTTACTCAAAACAAGCTATTCCAAGAAAATTATGGAAAGTTCCACAATAAACTAAATGAAAAGAAGATCAGCGGACTAAAAGAATACCCCACAAATGATGAAATGAGGGAACACTGGAAGGGAATCTGGGAGAGGGAGGATACATATAATAAAAATGCTGAATGGATTTAGAAACAGACAGAGAAAATGGAAAGGGGAATTTCAGAAACAATGGAGTTGCCACCAATTACTGAACAAGAAATAAGAAATAGCACAGGGAAACTGTCAAACTGGAAATCACCGGGCATTGACAAAATCAGTAACTACCGGTTGAAATATTTAACATCCGCACACCACTATTTGGCCAAGATTTACAACGAAATAATAGAAAATCCTAAAACCTGCCCAACATGGCTAGCTGATTGTTTGACTTACTTGATTTCAAAAGGTAAAAATACTAAATATCAAAAGAACCAGAGACCAATAACCTGCCTACCTACCACATACAAGAACTTAACATATATAATGGCAAGTAGAATTGAAATATATCTAGTTCAGTACCAAATAATGGCCAAATAACAGAAAGGATATGTGAAGGGTTCAATGGGTTGCAAAGACCAACTGTTGATATCAAACGCTATTACAGAAGACTGTAAATAAAAAAAGAAGAACTTAAACATTGCATGAATTGATAACCAAAAAGCATACGTCAGTATACCACACTCATGGATTATCAAATCACTTAAAATGATAAAAGCAAATGAAAAATTAATATCATTCTATGAAATTAGTAAGGAGCAATGGAATACAACATTACAACTAAGACCTAATATAATAGCGAAAAATGTTGAAATCCGTAATGGCATCTTCCAAGGAGATGTACTATCACCATTACTCTTCTGTATAGCCCTCATTCCTCGTACAAGAGACAAGTAAATTAGGATATACTCTCGACAAAACAGAAATTAAAATAAACCACCTATGGTACATGTATGGTTTAAAACTATTTGGAAAATCCGAGAAAGAGATGGAAACACAAATAAAAACAATGAAGGTGTGAAGTTTTGGTATGAAGAGAGGACATTGGTATGAAGTTCGGAATGGATAAATGCTCAACAGTAACTTTGAACGTGGAAAATTATATAATACCTCAGAAACAGATTTCAACACTTCTACAAACATTAAACAATTAGAACCGGATACACATGCAAATATTTGGGAATAGGAGAAAGTGATGGTATTGATCATAATCGAATGAAAAACAGAGTGAAAACGAAATGTATTAGAAGAACTAGAAAAATTCTACAAACAAATTGGAATGTAAAAAACCAACTCACAGCTATTAATTCTTATGCAGTACCAGTTCTGTAATACAGCTTTGGAGTAATCGATTGTCGAATATAAGAATTGAGGCAAATTGATAGTAAAACTAGAAAATTGCTAACTCTACATGGACAACATCACCCAAAGGTTGATAATGATAGACTGTACGTACCAAGAAAGAAAGGAGGACAGGGTTTAATACTGATAGAAACAACATACAAAATAGCAATTGATAACCTACACAATTATATCTACCAAAGTACCAATGACCAATGTTATTATACCAAAGTACCAATGACCCTCATCTCAGACTCTTAAAGAAGTGTGACCAACAAAGAACTATGATAAATTTAATTAAGAAAAATACATTAAAATATAAAAAATCCTTAGAAACATAAGAATAAGCAGTTGAAGAGATCTCAATTGAAGACAACCAATCAAATTTCAGGAAGAAAATCAAAACCACAATATTTGACAAATGGAGAAGTAAACCTATGCATGGACAGTCAATACGAAAGATGGAAGACAAATTGAAAGACAGAGAGTAATCATTTAACTGGTTGACAGCATGTGAGAAACTGGTTTCTCAAAGGAGAAACGGAGAGCCTCCTCGTAGCAGTTCAAGACCAGACCCTCAAAACAAGATATTATAGGAAACACATTTTGAAAGAAAATATAGATAGAAAATGTCGACCATGTCAACAGTATGAAAAAACAATAGACCATATAGTTTCTGGCTGTCCAATCTTGACAAAATATAAATACATACAGCACCATGATAATGTTTGCAAAATTGTACACTACAGAATCTGTAAAGAATACAAGATAACCGACAAGTGGTATGAACATAACCCACAACCAGTTACGACCAAAGAAGACATAACTATCATCTGGAAGCAGTAAGTAGTAACTGATAGATCAGTAGCTGCTAACAAACCTGACATTATAGTGAGAAACAATAGAGGCAAAACTTGTCGATTAATATATATTGCTGTGCCCAAAGACATGAACATCTCACAAAAAGAAGCTGAAAAAATAATAAAATACACAGACCAAACAAATAGAAATTCAGAGAATGTGGAAAACAGAAACAGACATCATACCAGTAGTAATGGGGGCATTAAGAACTATCAATAAAGCAAAAGAGCAATATATACAGAAAATACCAGGAAGTCTAGATCTAAATGAAATTCAAAAATTAGCTGTTGGGAAATGCCCATATCCTGAGAAAAGTATTGTAGCTGCTATATGGATTATATCTAACCCTAGGAATGTGGTTAATTCCCGGTTGGAACAAAGATACAGCATTAGCTGAGATAAAAATACATAATAATAATAATAATAATACGGTCATATGGAGAAATAATCTTCGCTAGATAACATGGTTCATTTCAATCGAAGCATCAAGGAAAATCAAACAAATTAAAAGTTGTAATTTATTGCAAGTACCAAGGTAACTTTTACGTAAGAAATATTGTTATTCCAATTCCCACAGTGAGAGTTGGAAAAATATGTTAGGATATTTTTCAAGTATATAATTCATTATCAGAATCCGTATAGAAATCATTATAGAATCCCAATTACGTAATTTGAGCTGCTAATTAGGTAAAGGTAGTAATAAATTAATAATAAAATAATACAATGGTAATGTCTACTCTGTCATAATCCTCTCGTGGGTATGCTACAATCGTGTTTTAAAGCACTGATGCTCGATAATCGAGCGAAAAAGCTTTTTGCCTATGTAAAGATTAAGACGGCACATTTTATTATGAATTGTACAACCTCTGTGTATACCTCACCATATACATGAATCTGGGTAAATGTAGATTATCCGAGAAATATTATTTCAGAAATATGAATTTAATATATTTTTTTTGTAACGCAAAATAATAAAAAAATATTCGTTACAAATTTGCTACACATAATCGAACTTTAATTTAATTTAGTTTTTATCAATCCTGGAAATTTTTCTTCGTTTCGTAGTTTTCTGTCTACGAGCTTATCAATCATTTGGAGAATGTTTTTCCCAAAAGTATGGGAATGTCACTCTCATTAAATTTAGTTAAAACTATTAATTTTTTAAAGTCTCTATTTCCCGAGAACCGAGCCATCAAAACTATGAAGAAATTTGAAATTAAGAGGAAATTTTTAAAATGTAGTTACCTGAATTGATATAAAGTCAATGGATGACGACAAATTTACGTAATATTTCTTTCAGCACGTTATATAAATTACATCCGTGAGATTTGCATTGCACATTAGTTCGTCATGTGTTGTGAGTGGTGATTGACCTCCATCAAGGAGAAGTGGGTAGTTGAATGTCCAACTGAGAGAGAACTGCAAAGAACAGCTAAGCATGGTTTTTGCACAATGTTGTGAAATCATGTTATCTTCTGTTTACTGCACAAATTAGATTGAACTGCATTTTATGTCAGATAATACTAAGCATGCATATTTACTATCATTGATTTATATTGCTAGATCATGAAAGAATAATTCTATTTTACTTAAAAGGAAATGTGTAAATGTAGTTCTAATTATATCGTATTGAAAGTCAAAGGAACGCTTCTTTCAAATTGTATTCCAATTTGGGGAGGATAAATAACTATGATATAACTATCCTTACTCTATTGTTAAGGAGTGCAGTTAAATCTTCGAACAAGGGTCACCAAACGACAAGCAGGTCACATTACGCCCGCGGTTAATAATCTGCTTACCACACGAATCTATTTTGATGCCAAGAGTATCAAAGTTTGATACAAAGTGTTATGATATTGTTGGTCAAAATCAACTTCCCTCATTTATACGACAAAGTCAAAGAAATACTGTATTGACTCCAGGTTTTAAGAAAATAAATAATCTTATTTTCAAGTAGTTGTTTGATATACATTTAATATTTAGAGAAAACATTTAAATCATGGTAGTCGTATATGCCTATTTAATATTATATATGTACACATTATCTTACTCTTACGATCGTTGAAATATGGTACAACATTGTAAAACTTACTTTGTAAAAAATATGTCGGTGCGTATGTCTCCGAAGAATTTTCATTTCAATTAAAACGTTTGGAGGCTACTGTCGAGAAAGCGCGTTTATCAGACTCTCCATTATCCGGATTAGTTTTTTCATATTTTTTAGTTACATCTTATTTCAACAATATAATTTTTTTGCTACTTATAACAATTAGTAGAGAAAATTATAATACGCAGTGTTTTGAGCAAATAACTTTACATCATTTTCATCAGTGAAGAATAAATGGCAAGAAATCTGGAAAATGACAAATTCCTCGGTACATTTATTGCTTGTTTACTCATATTATCTGGATTTTAGACTCTGCCGATCACTCACGCTCTTATTTTACCAATAGAAAGAATACTGAATTTACTAATGCAGCTCAAAATTCGCTGTCAGTTTTTAAGGCAAAATTTTTATGTGTTGATCTTGAAATTTTCTTACATTTTTTTTGATCATATGATGTGTGGAAAATCTTTTACGATATAAATGTTGAAAAATTTCTCGTAAGTTCATTCAAAATTTTTCAAAGATAATTTATAAGAAATGACAATGAAGTTAAGAAGAGATGAACACGTATTATAAAATAAAACAAACAAACAAAATTAAAAAGTAAATCTTCTCGTAATAAGAAGAACGGAATATTAGTAAACGGAATGGAGGAGAGATAACCTTCCATCTTCAGCCACCGCCCTAAAACGGTTTATCATCGACTGACTATACTTCCTCTTAACATAAAAGCACGACGCATCATGTTCTATTTTCAATGCTTATCGTCCTGTTAAAAACGGACTTTCGAACCGATTGTTTGAATAAATTAAGATAAATGAGATATGGTGATATATTATCGGTGTCGACGTCAAATGATGATAGTTTTTTTTTTTTTTTTCATTTTTCCGCAGGTTAATAACAAATACGAGGCGCTCCTCACGTAAATAAATTATGAAAGTATTTTTAAATTTTCAAAATTAATTTGGACATTAAGTTTTTTCTGCGTATTATAAACAAAATGTCCTGTTATTTTACAATAAACTAATAAACACAGTGCGTTCGAATTCGTTCTTTATCTTAGGTTACATTTTCTCGGAGTAATGTTACATTACTTCGAGTGTAGGTGACTTTCTGCGAATTCTTTTTGGATGTTAATTTTGTTTGCCAAATTCAAAATTTTTGTGCGAGTAGGAGAACGAAGGAAACTCGTTGTGGGAGACCTAATTGTTAGTGAAGTTAAGAGTTTGGTATGAACCAAGAAGATTTCGTAATAGTCTGGAGAAATTTTGATTTTGTAATCTTGCACTTTATATACGTAATTTTGGCCACTGAAAGGTGTATGGGACGAATCGTGGATTTATAAAGAAGGGGTGCAAAAGGGAATCTAAACTCTCATCAAACTAGTTACCGTGAAGATTTCCTTGTATTTTCTTCAGGCGGCGCTGCTACTGTCATGTTAGAGAGAGAGAGAGAAATTAAGTTGGTGACGCAATCACGCATTCACGTGTTCATTTAGCCCGTGTTTTTATGCTTGTTTTAGTGTGTATAGTACGTTACTGTTTTCTTCTTCTTTAAATAAATAGTTTTTCGCAAAATCTCGGGTAAACCAAAAAGTAGCGAGGCAGGTGTGTTTGTTAATTTTGTGTGATTTGTTAATCCACTCCTTTTTATATATTATAATATACTACTCAATGATATAATATGATTTCATATCTAAATAAAATTGTATTGCATTTTTCCGTATCAAAATATAAAAAAATATATTAATATCAAATTATTTGGTAATTTATTAAATGTTTTTTCTTAGTGGGAAGTGAAAATATGTTGTAATTTTAGCAATATGTTAATAATATTTGACATATGCTTACAATATATAATGTAAATGTTTTAGATCTATATATTGACAATAATTTGTGTCAATATATTGTTCAGGGAATTTTTTAAAATGTAGATTAAGGTTATATTTAGTTTCATTTGGGTTTTCAACTTAATACAAGCTACGTCTCTGAAGATCAAGAAACTATTTGGTAGAATATTCGATTTACTATAGTTTGTAATGGGCGCTTTTGGCTGTTTAGTTGCTGTTACGAAGGTGGTAGGACTGCTCAACGGTGAGTGTACGTTAAATGGGAGTTTAGATTCTCTGGGGTGCAGTGTCAAGTTGGATAGGAGAGGATCGACGGAGAATCGGGTAGAGCTTGTGCACGCGTTGAGTAGCTAAATACGTAGATTTCACCTCTATTTCTTTGCTACGCATAACGTCATTATTTATTCACGCCCTTATACCTTCTCTTTCTTCCCGAAATGTTAGTATAAAGAATTGTGAGATATAATGAACAAAATTAATAAAATACATGGATAAGTACACGGAGAAACCTCAGGATTGATTCCCGGTGAGGTCAGATAATCTTCGTAGCTCTTCACATTATTTCAGTCCTTATAGATGTAATGCAGGGAAAATAAACCCTTTGTGACTTACAACTGTAGTCGTAAACATGGTTACTAATCTGGCTTGTATCTAAACGCCCTTTCCCTCAATGTATTTCACAAGTGTGGGAAGAAAAACCATGTAGCTGAGAACTTTATCAGCGTTCCGTAGTTCATCAACCGAGAATACAAAATAATGGTAAAATACAATAAATACGTTGACGATTTTCTATACTACTTTTATATAATTTTCTGGTTTACTAAATAAAATAAATTTTCGATCCGGAAAATATACGAGTAAAAGCTCTTTTACCACGAATTTGATCGATTCATGAAAATATACGAGAGAAAAAACACACCAGGACGTTATTTCTCGAGGCAAAACAAAGTAATTCTGGGCCAAATGGTTACACTAGATCAAAATGATCGCCCGTCCAAAATGGATTATTCCACTCAGCGATTGAAGTTAGATGAGAACACGGGAAACTTTGTCCTCAGCACCACTCAATATAGCCTGGGAAACGAAGAAAAAAAATAAATGTATTAAGATCAATGCTTTATTCGACATATAGAACCACTTTAGGCAGTAAAGTAATGTTTTAGGAAATACTTTATTGAAATGTAGAAAACGAAAATGAAAAGATTAATAAAGACTAAAAGGAATGTTATAGGAGATTTCTCTCAGTCTCAACTAATTCCCTAATTCACTTAAGTCTTAAAGACTCACTGATGTTACTGGAGACACACTTGTAGTTGGTAAATTAAAAAAACAAAGTCATTTTTAATTATTTGTCTTCATTGTATGAGTTGGGCAAGTAACATCATACAATTTACATTCCAAGCTTGGGAAAGGGAAATTCAATGGTAACATCGAGAACATTGGCGTAAATTTTTCATTTTCTTTTATGGTTCGTTCGGTTGGGAATTGATACATAAATACAGATCGGTCATTTTCGACATAGTCAAGGGTTAATTTTATGCCTAAATCACTTATAATTCCACCTAAATTTGTTTGTATAGAACCAGACTATTTACGAACTTGACTGGAATGTGGTCGCAATTTAAAGTATTGAAATTGAAGATTGGAGAAGAGTCTCGGCAGAAGAAAAAACATTTATTTATACCAAATTATGTAATCATCTCACATGTGACTTTCTTACTTCATTTATTTTATTTCTTGTCGTGTCTCATTGTAAAACATTCCACGATTAAATTTGTTAAATAAAATTCAATCTAATCAATTGCATTTCCATTAAATCAATCAAATTTCAAATTTACATCAATATATCTCATTTCAATTTCTTCTATCCACTAAGTGGAGCACATGTTTCTACTATGCTGTATTTCAATCCTTCCTTTATCGGTGCAATATCGTTTAGGTACTTTTTGAACATAGTATATTTCTCCTGCGTGTTTATCATTGTTTCCAAATCCTGCACTGCTATGGAGTTTGGTTAACATATGCCATTTGTGTACGTGTAGGTCCTTCTCATCCCGCATCGCCGACACTCCGCAGTAGAATGGAACATTTGAACGACGCACGCTGGCAATGGGCCGTGATCACAATGCGGCCACTGCCGTAGCGCAGTCCCGAAGTGTTGTAGCGGGCCTTGGTTTCCTGGAAGGGTGGGCTACCTGGAAGCCTTAACGAGCACGATGCGATCGGAGCACCGTTTTCGTCGACCCATGCTAATCGCCTATCCAACCATGATTCTTGTGTTCGCTACAGCAACGCGGAGGGCTTAGAAGAGATGGGTATACTCGGCTCACATGATTCTTCGGTGTCGACACCATCAATATATAAGGTATAACAGGCGCAATATAACTCCCGCTCTGGCTGCAGAGTCAAAAGTGATGGTGCGGGGATGAAAGAGGAGGAAAATAAATGCTATTCTGAAAACATTTGTCATCAGAGCGAAGGGTCTACTAATCCTGCGCGCACCATCCGAGTTTCCCCATCGACTATCGAAATAAATGTAGACGAGGGACAATGTACGTGAAGACGTTTTCGTGGAAAATGCGACCATCCTACCCGATTTGCAGACCCAGTCATCATAGTTTGCAGTCTGGCTAGTAGCTGTCAGGCAAGAGCGGGAGTTGTGTTGCGCGCCTCGCGCTACTGGATCGCGCGCTGGTTACTTGGAGACAGTTTTAGCATAAGATCCCGAGTAAGGTCGACTTTCCCCATATTCCTAACGAATGGTACTTTCTATTCCACATTATGTAAACAAACGAATCGCGGACGGGTTACCTAATTATATCAAGTCAAGGCTACCCTTAATTAAAATATTGTAGGTAATTTCCTTTAATTTATAATCTTATCTGTTTCCTCGCTACAGCATATATTAAAATAAAAACCATTTTATTTTGAACACGATGTTAGGTTGCCTAAAATATCAGTCAAGACTCACGGTTGTCGCACTTCAAATTCGAATATTTGAACGAAAGAACGATGCGCACCAGAGAAGATAAAGAAAATAGTAGGTGGAGATCGTATTATTCTGTGCGTTAGAGAGGGAGGGGCAACCGGTGCTGTAACCCTTTGGCCCGGGTCGTAAAGGAGGGCCCCGCGTGGTAGGCCGGGCCCTTTCTTTTCTATACGTGAGTTTTTTTATGTGATAAATACATTTCTGAGCATTGGATTCAATCTCTCAAATATGTAACTTTCAAAGCATTCATAAATAAGTTGTATGTATTTAATTGAAGACTTGAGAATATAGTACCCGATGACAACCAACAAACAACTGACAAAAAAAGAATAATACTACACATTCAGTGATTTTCTTGTGTAATTAAATCCAATAAATTAACTATAACTGACCTTATTACAATATCAGGGTAAAAACTTTACACAATCATACAATCCTTCATTAATTGACAAAATACTTCAAAAACTTATACACACATGAAGGCTTTAGGTACTACAAAAAAGATGAAACAAAATTGACAAACTTTATTTGACCAATAATAGAGATGAAAATTTTTCCTAAGATTGAGATGATAATTTTCCCTTCGATCTCACCTAAGCAAACAAGTAAATCTAAAATTATTTAAAAGAGATGAAATAATGAGAATTTATCTCAACCAAACTTTCAGTTAGTTGTTACGTCAGCATTAGTCTCATCTACTAATATTGATAAACTAAGAACGAAAACACATCTAAACCAAGAACGAAAACATGCAGAATTGCTTAATTTTTCATGTGAATACATAAAGTATGCGTGACGTATTACGTAAAATTCGCCTGGTCGTTTTTAGCAATGCTTTTAGAACTCATTATATTTAGCATGTACAAGCTCGAAATTTTGAAACAAAAATAATAGTTAACATTTTCTGAAAACACTTTTAGTTTTTTTGTAAAAAATAGTAAAGTTGACGTATGTGGGGAAAACGGTAAAAATTTAGCGTTTTTTGAAATATTTCTGTTATTAAAACAGTATTATTCATTCTTAAAATCATTTTGTTACTTCATTATAAGCATCAGAACAAGACAAATTTAATGGTGTTAATTAATTTTTTCTACGATTTTTTTGTAACATCTACAGCAGTTCAAAGTGAGGAGTCTATAATAAAAAAATCCAATAGTAAATAGTTTTTCATTTAAAATTGAATTTGTTCGTTCATTTAACTCGTGACTGAAACTCGTAATTTTGTTAATGTATTTATATATTGATAATAAATAAATAAATATGTCACACAATATTTATAAAGCATAAAGAGAGATCTCAAATGATTTTCTAAAACGATCTTTGTATGTAAATAAAATTACAATTATGTATCTTTTTACTCCTGTTTCTTAATCCACTAACCTCTCCCGAGACGTCTCTGTTTCCGAGACCCGACTTATCTCGAGCGATACCGAAAATAAAGACAAAATATTGCAGAATAGCAAATAAAAGTGTTACACGACGTCTAGCGTCTTTCCCGAGAGTGCTGTCCCATCGCCGTGACCCAATTTCAACCACTTGAGTGCCTCTCATCCCTCTTGAAGGCACGGTCTTTCCTACTGAGCGTTCGTTGACCCCAGTGCAGAAACGTCTTACTACCACACATGCAACTTCAGAGTTTAAAGAACTCAGCTTCCCTTCAATTCTCGTACAAATCTGCGACGTACCTAGAATACCAGTACGGAGCAACATTAGAGCAAGCTGAGTGTGTGAAGCGCTCTAATATTCATATCAAACTTTTCATGCGTACTATCCACCGAAAAGATATTGTCTTTGTCACTCACACTACGTGAACAGGAAGATTATCTGACACACACTCTGGAGACACACCTTCTGAACCTTTCTTGAACCCTTGGTCGGTACTTCCAACAAATTCTGAGCGTTGGGATTTTAATTCCCGGAAAGTTACTCAACAAAAGAACTCCCTCAGTTAATTACCTCCACAGAACAATTAGAAACAAAATACGGAGGAACCTGGAAGCCATTGTTATCCGGCAACCGTATTCCGGTGGGGACAATGGCATTAGTGCTAAAGATCATCCTACATAAACTACCTTTCTCCTGCTTATTTACCAAATACTAAAACCAAATGAACTTTGGACTAACCACGACTTTAAATAATATCGTTTAAAACTTAAAATATGTTGAAAATGAAGTTCGCCGGTGTCAATTCTTGAGAAACAGAAAAAAGTGACACTTTTTTCGTCTTCTGCTCTTCTTCAATTTTTATTTATAGATGGTTTTCCACAAAATACGTTTTTGAGAGGTTAGTACGGTTTATGACTCTGTGCCCCCCTCCACTACTCCCACCGTAATACGCAAAAGCAGCTGCGCTAGTATAGAGGAGATGGTTCTTCAAGGAACACAAAAAGGCCAAAGATAGAAGAAGATGAAGATACACATGGAGAAAACGAATATTCCTTTTCATACATGCAGGAAAATTATAAAGGAACCGAAGAGAGAGGAAGAAATGGTCGCAGGGAAGATAGTGAAAACGTTTATCATTTTTCTTCCCCTCGGAGGGCGACGCGTGTCCTGAAAAGCCCGGAAGTGCCGTGTGGATCGGTCATCAGGATCACTGTCACACCGGTGGTGAAGGTAGTGGTGGCGGCTGTTGCGAGGAGTGTTTGCATCGAAGGCGATGGTGGCGATGGGGGTGGTGAAAGCGGAAAGCAGCTTACGTTGGCAGATGGTGGCAGCTGCGAAACACACACATACACATATGCATTCGCCTTCGACGTATCTCGCTCACGAGCTGACGACATGTCTTATACGCAGAAGATCTCAAGAAGGATTAGGAAGCAATGCTTCAAGTAAAGAACGAGGAGAGAGAATCTGAAGGAGAAGGTGCGTACAAACAACTCGCTGATAAAAAATTATATTTAATCATACAATTTAATACTAATTAACCCTTCAACAACGAGGCTTCTCAGTGGAACGACTTCAACAAGGCTGTGCTATTCGTATTTTACTTTGACTATTTTTTCCTACAACTCATGTTTAAAAAAAATCTCGTCAAACTTCATAAATTTCAGTATTATTGACAAGAAAACGGAAGATTTCATATATAACACAAACTTGTCGATTGAAGATTAAATGCTCCATTCCCAAAGTCGTCCATCTTTTAGTATTTGAGAAAAATTTTTGTATTCCCTTGTCTAATGTCATGACCTCGAGACGTGTCGAGCATAAAAATGCTGGTGATTTCTTTGTTGAAACATGTTGAGAGGAGCGGGCGGCAATGTCATAGTGGAAGTAATTTTTGTCGAAATTATGAACTTATTATTATTATTATTATTATTATCATCATTTTCTGGTTCACCCCGAAAGAAAGGAATATCTCCCGGGACGTATGGGTACCCGCGGAAATACCCAGACAGTTATATGACATTGAAATGATTAAAGTCCAGTAAGAAAGAATGAGTATGGGGGTAATTATGATGCTTAACTGAACCACTAGTTCTCAACAACTTGCGAGGTACATAAATCAATATTATACATTATTATACAAACTGGAAATTCTGTTTCCAGATAACTAGGTACTTTGCACTTTTCTCCTCGAAAATAATTTCTTTCCAACACTCCTCGACTCTACTAAGGGTTAAACCTGCTCCAGGGAACTTCGAAATAGCCCACTATTCATTCTTGATACGTATCAGAACAAGTTATAGCTCCAACAAACACTGATATGTTTCAACTCGAAGCTCTTCTCTTTGCTTCACTTAGAAACAGAATATCACAGCACAAGGAAGGTCTCCCGATACCACATCACATAAAAGGTCTCCCGATAGACACGTACACTTATTAATAGGTGACTTTCAGATGAACTTTAGAATTCCGAGTTCGTATCTACTAGCAGTGCACATAAGAATCATGTTAATAGATGTCCTGTCAGAAAAATGTTACAGACAGGTTCAGAGAAGTGGATTCTTGTAGACGGTATATTTCAGATTATGATCTTGACCACTATATTTACATAAATGTTTCTTGAGGATTGGTCAATAATCACAATTTTTTTACAACGCCAACGTTTCGGCAATTTATTTTGTCTTCATCAGAATGTATAAAGAACATACACATATAGCATTACGTATTGGTGTACCTAGAACAACACACACACAAACTAAAACATTACATATAGTTACTACCTATCTTTACTAAGAAATTACAATAGATAAAATACAATTATCTAAATAAAATAGATACCTGTTTATGTATTATATAGGACCATTACCCTATCCACATGGCACCATCACCTACCAAGATCTCATCACACAACATACAAATATATACATGTTTCATGTAGGACTACTACAGATATGAACTACTGTTATTTTATTTAGATAGATTTAGATGTATCAATATATAATAAAATAAGTTGCACATGGGCTTATGGACATTCTGATATGACGTAGATGCCAACTCAGTAACGACTTTTTCATTCTTCCTGATAATTAGATTTTTCCGACTTATTGGTGGGTGACGATGGTCTGATGGAGTAAAACAAACACCAGATTTGTTTTCAGCTCGTCATTATTCATAGAGAGTACGTAATGAGTACCAGAACCAGACCACTTGTATTACTTACAATTACACGGAATGTATAAGGAAAGTACTATAGCCAGAAGAGTCTCCAGATATGCAATGTCGTAAGAGTTTATGTGTGTCTGAAGAATTCAACAAATATTGACAATTTTAATATGTTAATCTTTTTTTATTTATTAGAAAATCGGAGATCTTATATTTCATTGCAATTCCTTGAATGGCTTTTGGTAAGAAGTATAACTGTAGAGTTGAGAGGGTCACATTCCAGATATTTTTCCTGTATTGGTGTTAATGATACAAAACCTCATATTTGTTATACAAACGGTAAACGAAAAGTTTGTAAATGTCTCATAAAATAGAACAGACATTACACCGCGCTAGCGTATATTACGAGAAATTCGAAGAGATGAGTTACAAAATCAATCTATGAATGTCAAAAAATATAAAAGTTTGGTTTACTTTTTAAGTTTGACGAAAGTTTGATTATTACATTATTATTACAAAAGACAAGTATTGCATTTATTGGTTTCTGGCAGTTTAGTAAAATGAACTAATAACCCGTCCTTTCTTCCACGTAAATTTAATTAAAAGAGTGGCCAAGATATTATTCCGGAAAATGAATAGTAATTTCTTTTTCATTTTCAGTCTCCTTATAGAAGTCTTTGTATTGACTCAAGTTTACAGGAGAGAATTCAAACAGTGGGTTTCCTTTATTGATTTCTGTTGAACTTAAAAATTATTCCATCGACGAAAATATTACCCATGTTTATATATAGCCATGATTTATGTTGAAGTGGAGAGATTAGATTGAAACGTAGCATCAGCTGCGAATACGAAACATAAGTTTGCATTTTTCCTTGAACTGGAGGTCATGCGGACGACAGGTCGTCTGGTGCGAGCAAGTCTCCTAATAGGGACTGACGACCTCCGCCGATAGACACAGGAAGTGTTGCCAACAAGGCAATATCTCATACACTGATGTTTATAATATTCGCAGCTATACGAAACTATAAATACTAATGACTTCATTTTGATCCGAAAAGTAAGCATTGATTACTACGAAACAACATTGATACAACTAGAAGCAGATATAAACGACATACTGAAACTCACTTGCTGAAAACAATGCATAGCGGAACGTTATAACCGTAGACTTTTATATAAGTAAACTCAGCGGTCGCTGTATGTCCATGATAATACGAGACAGAAGATACTGAATGGTGTCGCCCTCTCTCTCGCACCCCCTTGTCAGAGTGGGGAATGATTTTCCCTACCCAATTTGATGAGCGAGAGGGACAGAGAAACCAAACTTCGTTTTCCCTTTCCGACAACCGGTACATAAGACCGCTGAGTCTATTTATATGTAAGTATGGTTATAACACCATACAAAACCCCAAAGTGCCTGTAATAACGGAAATAGCAACGTTTTTTTAGAGAAGGGGGGGCGAGGTCTTGCATTACTAATTTAGGAGGTAAAGAACATACATCATCTCATCGCTGCAGAAATGTACAGAAATGTTGTATCCACTATCAAAGTTTCTAGAGCATTTGGAGTTATTAAGAATTTATAATTTGCATCCCGCGTGAGCTATAGATGTTTCTAGTATAAATTGCCGGAGTGGCAGTGAAAGTACACACATTTTCCTTTCTTTTAGATATTACGAATACATAAAATGAACGTTATATCCTCTCGTGAATTTATTGACATGAAGAATGATTAACGCTCGAAAATTTTGAATGGCATTCATATCTATTCTCCTTCTATTTTCTTTTGTACTTTAATTTTTTTTCTTCGAGTTTTCAAGTGGACAAGTTCCTTCTCACCCTTGACTACAGCTATGGTAGCGAGGACTGTTACATAAAATCCCTAATTGACGCATGAATACCGACGAATGGGTTACATTTCCGGCAAGAGATCTCACTTTAAATGTAGTACGGCGGTTCTACTGTTCCTACGGTATGCTCTTGAGGTCCATGGTAGAGCTCTGTGATTTCTTGGCCTCTTGGCACAAGAAGCAGGCGATGTGATCAGCATTTCCTTCTGGTCAATTCGATTCCTGAGAAAGGCATTCTTTTATTTTATTTACGTCCTTCTCCGCCACCAGGTTATTAGACTACCTTGTTTACAGACATAGTCATTTCAAGCTTAGAATTAATTATACAATAGAATGCATTTTTGGATTATGCTTCTTGGTCAATTATTAATTGTTCATTATTTAATACATTAATGAAAGATAAAGTTCATACACATGAATAAGTATGCTATAATAAATGTTACTTCCAAACCCAGGCCTAAAAAATTTGAGTGTCATCTTACTTTTTTGTATTTAGTGTACAACTGTTCTTCCATCAACGTGATTTTCGGCATCACAGAAACAAATTTTTAAAAAATGTTTATTATAACTGAAAAACCAATTTGACGAAATTCGAATTTTACTTTCTCATTATTACGTTTCATTGTTATACGTTTGTTTTTTAAATTTTATTTGATGGGCTCGTTTCGCTTCTTGGATGGTTTTACTTAAAATTTCACCCCAGCAAGATTAGCTGATGGGTTTCATCCCCAGATGCTCTTCGGACTTTGGTCCAGTCAGGCTCCATGTTGGTATATCCCAGATTACAATGTGTCATTGTTATTCGCAATCCACTGCTTTCTTATGGGGCAATATCGGGATAATTTCCAACTTTAATCTTTGTGTTGAGATGGGTATAACTAGGATTGCCACTAACAAAATCTCAAATCTAGGACAAAGAAACTGGAAACCCTGCATTGTTGAGCTAGGTAAAACCCGGACATTACTATGTAATATGATTATCACAATATTATTATTATAATATAATTTCCTATTTGGAGCCATTAATTTAATAATAAATAGAGGTGAGTTCACTGTAAGAAACGTTTTTAAACAAAAACAAGAGATACTTCTCTGTATTATAACGAAACCAAAATTTCCAGAACAATACAAGAACAAAACAGTAATATTGTTTTAGAGTAACACATAATTCCAATAAAAATGAACCCAAACACGACGTATTTATGACATTACTGAGTTTTAAGCTTCTGTTAAAATGTACATAAAAAGTATTGTAATCGTGCAAAAATACTCGGTCGCGAAATTTTGACGAATATATGAGTTTTGGGAACCTCTGATTCCGAGAACAATGTGCGTAGGATTCCAATTATAATTTTCTTCATGTTTTCATGAAACATGATTGAAAGGAAAACATTTATTTTGTTTATCGTACTAGAATAAATGCGTTGGTTCTAAATAGTGCACCTACGCTCGGCACTTCTGGTTTTAGAACTAAACACTTGGGATTTGGAGAACATTTTTGCCCCGGTTTTATTTCTGACACAATATTTATTTCCCTCTAAATCATGAAATGTGCTTTTTATGCAGTTTATGATACGAATGAAACAATAAGACAGATCTTTGTAACAGCAGGTTTGGTTATTCGTCCGAATGTCAAAAATAAAAGGGGTAACCGCTAAGAAAGCTTAGATTTAACTTCGATTTTTCGTCAAAATATTTTTTTCAACCACGAAAGTTCTTCTGTTATCCTCATAATTAGGGTGTTTTCTCATGAATTGCACATTTATTGTTGAATTTATGTTGTTAGTAATGTATGTGTGGGTGTTAACTACAAGAGCGCCATTGCTCACATGTTTTCGGAGGTCGACACATAAAATGTATATATTTATATATAAATTTTATGTTTCCAAATTCAGCCACTGTATGTTTCTTAGAGAGAATACATCCAAGTATTTTATTGTTGTCAGGTATTTTGTATAAAATATATCAGATGCTTCTCTAATATTATACAGAATTCATTCACGTTCAAATGAAATTTATTCTTTTTAGCAGCAGCTCGATATTTTTTAATTTAAAAAAATTAACAGGAATACAAGAAAAGAGGGGAAAGAACGAAGCTGCAGACTCAGATTTCAACAATAAACTCAAACAAAAATTAATTACTAAGATTTTCTAAAATGCTCTTTCTTCAGTTTTCCGCTTATAACTTGATAATACGTTTTTAGAACGAAACACCACTGTGCCTAAATAATGTAATATTAAATTTCCAACAAATTATGTTCTGTGTCATTTTGTCGTCAGACGAACGGATAAGGCTTAGGAGCGCGATTGTACAATGGATTAAAGAACTTATTTTCCCCGTATTTTGTTTATAGCTTGAGAACTATTTACTTTTAGAAAAACGTCCTTATACGAAAATGAAATTTATTGAACGTCCAACGAAATGCGTTTTTCAAAGTATTTTTTTCTGACGATCTTCCCGCTTGTGCGCATTGAACTTGAGTACACATCTATATAGTAGAGTCAACGTGTACTTTTTTCCTTGCATGGTGTCTGTGGTCCAAATACGGTTCGAGATTCTGGTGTTTAACTCTTGTAAATTCACAGAACTGAAAAAAATGACATAGCATTTTATTTCTAAAACCCATTGCTTCACAGTTAAAATCCATGCAAACCTAGAAATGCTGAAATTTTATTGACCCCATTGTCTGGGGATGCACGGGACGGGCACAGGTAGACCGGCGTAGACCTAATCCTTAAGGAAGTGTCGAGTTTAATGAAGTTATCCTTCTACCTGTGGATCTGTCGAGTTTAAGTACGCCTCAAATTTCGAACGATCGCAACGATATTCCTTCGACATATTTTTAAAAACGGATAGTGAAGAATACCCCGCGCGGACGCTCACCGAACGTCTTCCAAAGTAGGACAAATACCGGAAAACCCGGACGCATAGCAAACCCTAATGTAGCTTGCATTGTATTATACTGATCATTAACGAAACGAAAAACTCATTTTAAACAAAATTATCACTCCTTTCATTTCTTGGTCCATGGCTTGCTAAAATAGATCCAAAATATTTACTACACCTACATAAAATTCACCCCAGAGAAATATTTATAGAAGAATATCCAGTTGAGTTAAATATACACAATCTTTTGAAAAGAGGGAACCTGGCAGAGAAGAGAGGTTGTGTGGTGTCATCTTAGTTACGACCAATTCAACTGACAAGTCTCCCCGTTCACATTAATTTGAATACTCTCCTGCCAAGACCAATTCCAGTGATCATTGAACCCTCAACAGGGGTCGGGCAGTCTGCCATAATCCGCGGTGGCAGCACTTGGAAAAGGGAGGAATGATAATTTACACATTTCTTTGAAGAATTGAATGAGAAAGAATTATAAGCTAGCGGCTGTCTGGGTATCTGTTGTTTTTGATGAATTCCCTCAAAGATGGAAATGTAGAATGAAAGGGTACTTCCTTTGCTTTGAAATACGGGAAACAAATACAAGACTTTTTAATTATGACATTTTGTATCTAAATTTGTACGAAAACATAAAAGGGGTAATGTATTAGAATAACACATTTAACATTTCTCTTTCCAGCGAATTGCGACTTCCCATAATTCATAAAGTAAGATTTGTTATGAAATACAAAACACGACATAATACAGCATAGAGGATAGACCAATTACATAACATATTGATGGTTATTATACGTGGTGATGATGCATTCATGAATAAGAACATTTCCTGTGAATTATGTACGGAAAATAATTTATGGAATCATGATTTTTTCCTTTCATAATCGCGTTAACTAATGAAACATATAAGCACTTTGGTCTACTTGTGAGTGTGTATTATAAATTATTTTTGCGCTTATTTTGAAGTATTACGTCATTAACTTAAACTGAATTCATAGTATATAGAAAACCTTCAATTCGTAATATATAGTCATGAAAATATGTCAAATAAAATATGACTCGTCTTACTCTCTAAATAATTGTCAGGTTTAATTTTCATATTATCTTATTTGTTTCGTCGTCAACAAATTATTGAAAGACGATCACGAGAAAACCTTCATCGTCGAGAATTGAAATCAGGACTGCAGTGATCATATGTTTTACAGCTGAAAACAAAATTAAAATATATACAAGACAGTATTTAGATCATTATGATTAATAAATGATCACGTTCTACTTAAGGTCGATAAAGTATTCAAGTTAAAATAGAAGTGGAGAATTACATTAGTTTTGTTATCTTTAAAAATAACACGAATGATCCTATTGTCCAAAACTATTGATCGTCTGCCATGTTTTGCTCATTCTTTTATAGACGAACCAAAAATAAAGTCAGAGAAAATCCTGAAAACCCAGTTTAACGTGATAATGAAGTATCTAGGAGTTTAATAATAGAAATTCGTGTCACTTCCTGTCTGGCAAATGGTTTGTTTCTTTTCCCAGGTTACATCAATAATTTCCCACTTAGTAAATACCGCTCTGACATTTTATTTAGCATTAACATTTCACCAGTTCACAATAAAGAAAACAAAAAACGATACAAACAATGAAAGTAAATTAATAAGAATATAGTCATAACAATGAGACAGAAAGAATAGGTAAAATATTAATTAAGTGAATAATAGTTCAATAAAGAAATCAAACAAACTGTGTTCACATCCAGTCGTTTCAGGTTCTTAATGTTTTTTACCAGAGTTTTCTCTTATTATTATGATTTCATGGTGTCACAACTATTTTTTACTGACAATGAGGCATGAAACGTTTTGAAGCTGTACGTAAATTATTAATTGGTTTAATTTTTCATTCATTGGTAGCAATGTTTATCGAAAGCTCCACAAATTCACCTTTGGGTCATACTGCCTTTCCTAGATGAATTTTGCATGTCAAGTATATTCTTTTCATGAAGCCGGAAAATATTGGAGTTATTTGAAAGTTGTATTTAAATTTAAGAGAGTTTGGAGACAGTAATCAATAACGCTTAATAGGTTTGTAGTAAAGTTCCAACTCAAAATATTTAAATGTAAATGAAGTTCAATTCAAGCTGGAAAGTTGGACCAATCTTTTTTGTTTTAACATCATTCAGTCCAATACTTTCATTTCGCATTTCGCACTTGGCGTATGAATGTACGTCTGCCCTTTAATGTGTTCCTGACTATCATGAATTACTTATCTCAGTCCATATGGGTGAGTGAATCATGAGTAATTAAGAATGCTGAGATAAGCTAATAGTGTCACGGCAAAATGTAATTAAGTTCCTGGGTTCTAAACTCAGAGCGCCTTGATCAAAAGGGTGGTTTAATACAGGTCACGTAATGATGACGTATGTCATAGAGTGTGAGGAGAGAACTGAAAAACAATGAAATGTTTCCTTCGTTTCGCTTATAAAAACTCGAGATGAGAAATGAGAAAAAAATGGAGATTTTTATCGATATTAAGTGTCTATAATTGATAATTCAGTCAACTGGTACAAGATACAGATTGTTTTCTGTAAAGATGAATGAATAAATTATAAGTTTTTTTTTGGATGTCCAGAATATTTTTTATTGTTTTACTACTGCACAATGTTTTGATTTGACATTGGAGTCGTCGTTAGGAGTAAACATATTTTAATAAGAAAAATTAAAGTAGCAACAGAACGATTGAATATTATATTAAACGTAAATATTAACTCAAAATATGAAATAGGTAAAGCAGAAATCACACACGTTATAAAATTGTATTGTACTCGATAGTTTTTCTGTCAAACTCCCTCTTGTTGGAAATTCAAACTCCCACTTGTGTTTTTTTATAAACATCATGATGCAAACTTTATTATATAATGGACATACAAAGTAGAATTTTTTCTCTTGCTTAACTTTGTTAGTTTGTAAAAGATCATTAGGTCGATATAATTGCTGTGGATGGTGATAAACAAGAGTGGAGTAACTAGGACAGATTTTTGTACAGATTTCCTGCACCTGACGAACGAACAGAAGGAAATCATCAGCCGATTGATGTGATCTGAAAACATGTATTTCCCTCAAAAAATAGTCATCAAGATATGATCCCTATAATTTTTTTTTATATTATGAGTACAAAAAATTAAAAAAATGCAGTCGAGAGAAATTCAATAACGAAATATTTCTTCATTTCACCATGTATTCTTACTTCAGCAAGAATTAAATTTCAAGGTCTCACGTATTTCATTTCTCTGGAACGCGGAATAAAAAAATGTTGCAATATCTTTGCAATTAAGTATCATCGATGAAAGAAGATAAGATATGTATCTTAGATTACGAAGTGCAATGTCTTTCTATCAGTCATAGGCATTATACTGCGATAATGTTACGAGATAACATGTGATTCCTTTGATAGACGAGTTAATTTCTATTCAGTGTGTTTTGCTGATCAATGCTGAACAGCATATTAGTATGAATAAGCAAAATGTCTTTTTATACAACCATGTATGATATTTTTAATTCTTATCTTTAGATCATCCAATCTTGATCGAACTGGTTTACAAAAGAAATTATCTACGTTTTATTATCGCTTTAACAGTATTCATTAGTATGCGAAGGCGAATTTGTAATTTTCGATTTTTCCTAAAGAATACATTTCTACGACAGACAGTGAAGAGAATCTTACGGAAATTTTGCTTGCGTTTTCCAAGTAGATGCACCAGTAGAAATTCTACTCTAAACCGTAAATGCCCATTACAATAATTTGTAAGCTTAATTTTCAACTTTTGTTTTGGAGGGAGATCACTCACTGAGATTTATGGGCAAGATTAGTGTGTTCTTAAAAATATGTATTATATTTCCACTTATTTATTTTCTCGTATGGGCCAGGCAAAATAGGGTTATACGTTGTACTACATAGAGTTCTTATTAATGCAACCTTCTGAGAAACGAGTCGTGAATTATTCGGGAGAAAATGGAAAAAATAATATTTTGCTTAAAACGTTTAAATGTTACTTTTAGCACACTATTTGATAACCTAAAACATAAAACCCTGTGTAATACATTAAATATTACATAATATATAATACATTAAATATTACAAAAAATTAGTTTGAAAAGAAATGTGCTATTTTTTGGAAAAATAAAAAAAAATTGAACCCGTTGACGGAATTTCACTTATTCGATGCAAACTTTAATCAACTTTAATTTATGTTAGAGAAACTTCGTCTTAAAAATGCCTCATTTTAGAATAATTTGCGAACAAAGGTACGTTTTCGAAGTTTCTGAGCACTCCCCAACTCCAACACGAGAAATTACTCTTTTTTACATTTGCAAGAAGAGATTAAAATCACTTCCACCTGTCCGCGAAATTGTCGGAGGTACAGCCATTTTTTGGCCTTAGTTTCCTGGCCTAGTAATAATTGTCTGCAGCAACTTCTCTCTTATGGGTCTATTCGTATATTCCTTCCAATAATTTCCACATCACAGCATACAATAATTACTGCCTAATACATGTGTATCAGAAAGCATCTTTTTTATTAATTAAACTTCATCACAAAATATACCTAAAAATGGAAGTCGAATTCTCAACTTACCTTGAAGCTCACTTGCGCAGTTCAGTCCAAGTGCGTAAAAATGAAATCCTCCTGTCCTTGCGCATTTTTAAGTACCAACAGTCAACTGTAAGAAAATGACAATATATGGGAAAAATGATAATTGTAATTCAGAAAAGAATCTTCTAGGAGTGTTATCTAGAAGAAAATGTAATGTGATGATCTCAACAAAATATTTCATTTTTAAAGAATCAAAAGGAAACTTAGGAAGACTGACCAACACAATGACGTCACCAGTCGCAGAAGACCACACCCCCATTCTCGTACAGTAATTTCATCAATGTAATATTATAAAGAAATTTCATTTTGCCCACTGCGCATCTGCCAGGTCTCTTGACCGCATGCATGCGTGTAACTTCTTCCACGCTTATTATGCAGACCGTTGGTTTTTTCTGATAGTACTGAAATTACGCGATAATTTTGCACGGAGTGGTTTCGTGCACGCCATGGCAAATGGCGATCTCCTTGGGCTATACACCTACGAGAGAGCATTGACATATCCATCTTCACAAAAAAAAATGCTTTTGGATCAATTATCGATACATCTATATAAAATAAAAAGAATGCAAATAGTCCGAAAGTATTAAAATTCGGTATGCGCATTCCGAATTCCGGGGTTGGTTTAAGTGCTTCACCAAGGATTTTCGAAATATGACTTACATAATTTTTTATTGAAATGTAAACACATTTTGACGTTTTGATAGAACAGAGACTTTAATGTCAAAAACTTTAAAAATTTCTCTCCAGGGTTGGTCCCTGAGGACCTCCCAACATTTTGTTTCGAAATTCGAATTAGATTGTTCAGTGACGAGATCGAAAGACTTGCTTCAAAATATGGCGTAACTGTTCTTCAGGATGGATCCAAGAGAACTTCACAGCTAATTTTTGAAATTCCTTTCGTCCTTTATTGAATTTTAACATTAAAAAAATTTCTGTCCAACGTTGAGACTTAAAGCTTAGAGCATAGAAATTTGGCACAATCCAGAGTTGTTGCGTGTGGATCATTAAGCATATTTTTTAATTTAAAAAATTATTTATTTCCGTTTTTACACACTTCGTATTGTCAGACACGTAGTGACAACGCCGAAAGGCTCGAAGCTTATTCCAAAATGTAACCACAAAGCGAAGAACGGATACCTATATTCTTAGTTCCAAATTATAACCTACGGATCCAGCAGCGTATCCCGTCGGGGGCAGCGGGGACTCATAGTGTGAAGTCTCCAAATGGGTCACAAAAAATCATGTAAATCAATTTGATCTTAAATATACTATAAAACAGTATCATATCTAAAATATATAATAACTGAGGTATACACTAGAACGTTAGATGTGCACTAACATGCATGCAAAATCTTTCGTATGAGGCTTGAGAATAAGACTTGCGAATGAGACAAGAAACTCCCATTCCGGGCCTCATCAAATGTAGGTTCGCTACTGAATGGATATCTTATCTGGATATAAGGGATTAAGAAAAAAAACGGAGAAAACAAGGAAGACTGAGATATTATATTGGATTAGATAGTAAAAGGAAACGCCTCAAATATCTCCTAGCGAATAAAAATATCAAGGAGCAGTTTTCACTAAGGTACGTCATGACATATAGACAATCATTTGACGCATGTCATTGTAGCTCAGGAAAAAATGACACTTTATAGTTTTTACATATTTTTAAAAATATATATCATTCTTTGAATTTGAACGAATTACAGAAGAGAAACAACATAGAGACATATTCCGTCAATTAACACTTCTTATTATAAAGCATGACCTTGCCTAATGTCCTCTGGAGCTGCATCCAGAGATTTCCTTGTCTCTGTACCAAATATTTAATTATTCGCGAATCTGTTATGTGTTCAAATACAATAAATGTTTAATATTTTGATAATTATTTTCTTGGACTTTGAAACACGCTGAAAAATACAATATTTTTGGTGTTGTTTTAGGAAAATTACCTGTCAATGACACGAATAGCATCGTCACAGTAGACAACAAATTACTCATACAAATGTAATTTTAACCCATTCCTTATTCCGTCTAGTAGCGACTCGACTTTACGAATAACCTTAATTCGATTCTGGCTGTCGTATCAAACTTCTGAACGTTGATCATTATGTTGTACCAGATAATATATTGGTACTGCTTCAAACAATATTTTTACGGTTCATTGAAAACTATTCATCTGATTTGTTTTAAAATTACATCAATGCCATCGAAGTAGGGTACTTAGCTCGGTCATCCAGATACTGTTATATTATTAAATTATTTTTTTTTGTTCATGAACAAATGAGTAGGGGCACAACAATGTTCTCGGGAGTGTAAAAGAGAATACAGAAATCTTTCATAAATAATATGTTAACACTGTCAAGTTTACCACACGACTAAATAAGCTATAGCCTAGAGCGCTATAGTAATATTTTGGTTTTGTAAAGTTAAGATGGAAAATTTTCAATAATCTAAATCGGGTACGAATGAAATCTTTTACGGAAACCCCAACTCCGTCTCATTCACAAAAATATTAGTTTACGGTGCATGTACCCCTGAGTGAGAACCTGATTAAAAATAAGACGCAAGAAAGAATTCAAAAATATCAATGAATAAATAACAAATTCATTTTTACTAACAAAAACTCGAGAACATACATTTCATTGATTACTTTCGGTCACGTGAAAATGGCGACGACCCGGAAAAAGTACCCGGGACTCCTGCATTGATCGCATGGGTGTTAACCACTACACCACCCGTTCGCCTTCCACAACTGTATACCATTTCCACCCGGACCGAACCCGTGGAAGACCTGAGATACATCCCCTTACTTTTTTTTGGAAGGGGGTGGCTTTACGGCTCGTCGACATCGAGGTCATTAGAGCCCTAACATCCCCTTACAGGAGAAAAGTGAACCAAGTGATACACTATGCCGTGTGAGCTTAAGTACCATTTTAACACCTACATACGTGTTTACGTTTGTTACGCATATATTTCTTCCATATGGAAATGGTGTATAGTTGTGGAAGGGTGGTGTAGTGGTTAACACCCGTGCGACCAATACAGAACACCCGGGTTCGATTCCCAGTTCGTCACCATTTTCATCTGACCGAATGTTATCACGTATCTTCTCCACGTGTGGGTGTTCATAGAAGAAATATATGCGTACGTTTCATTATTCCTCCCCCCACCTCTCGATTCCAGCCTCCGCATACGTGTTTACATTCGTTATTTCTTCTGACACATCCACCGCAGAACAGCTGACTGCGGAGGCGCGCATGATCGCATCGGACCTCGAACGGTCGGATGGACGAGCGGACGAACGGCGCTGTGGCTTGCTTGCCCTGCCCGACCGGTTTGGAGCGGAAGGTCGGAGCAAAAGGGCGTATAAGAGGCCCTGCGATGCGTTTGGTGCGGTCGGGCGCCATCTGCTGCGAGTGTCCGGCCACAGGGCGGGCAGTGCTCGGCAGCCGCTCGCACGATTTTCACGGGATCCAGTCATCTGCTTTGAAGACAGGAAGGAGAAGGATTGTTCAGGAAGAATAAATAGGACGAAGCCGTAATAACCTGATATAATCACCAATTTTCAGAAGAAAATTATAATGTATCATGTACGTTCAGTTCTATTTGGGTCATTCCACGTGAAAACGGAGAAAATGGGACCTTCATGTGTTAGAATAAGACAATATTTTGTATATGGACAGTGTTATTGGTTTATATTAAAAAATCTGAATTTTAGATTTGTGTGGCAGTCGTATGTTTAGTTATTAATCTTCAAAATTTGGATATTTGTGCTATTTCTGATGCTTTGAAATCTTTAAATGTATTTATCTTTAAAACTATTTGGCATAAATTGAAGTTGAAATTTCAACATTTTATTTAGCTTTTATAAGCTTTAATATGATGTTCAACTTCATAATATTAAAGAAATCAGTTTTAAAAAGATTACATATATATTATGTATCTAAAAATGGGAATTTATATTTTTAGAAAACATATTTTGTATTTATGAACCTCTTAAGAAAATGTAAATCAATTTTGAAGGTGGGATGAGAATGCGTTCATATTGAAGTTAAGAAAAGTTATTTATGAGGTAAATATATTTAAACTGTTAATGTTTAACACTGTTATAAAATGCATTGATACATTTAATGAGTGGGAGATATTTTGAAAATAAACTAGAACATGGTTCCCCAACGTATCGAATTCAGTTTTGTGAATGATAGGTTGAAGGGACAGGGGCGCTCCTTTTAGGACAAATCAATCGCAGCGAGTCCTATCGTCCGGGGCCGTCATATGGTAGGCTAGAGTTTGAAGTAAAATAAAAAATCAAATTTAATTTAAATCAAACATTAAAACTATTCACCAGCAACTGAGAGAAAATCTGTTATTTTCACGAACTTTTACATTATTATTATTAATTTACGAAAAAAAAAATTAATTGATTTATACGTACAATGTTACAGAAGTATGTTGACTCTCGGAAACACTTGAAACTCCAATACACTATGGTGAACAGTGAACACAAAACCTACATCAGCAGTTACCGCCAAACCGCTAACTGGACGCACACATCAAAGTGATCCGCCTTTTCTCGACGCGACGTGATTGCGTCCAGCAAATGGTCAGAGGTCGTTCTCTCGCGAACTCACAAGAAAACCGCCTCTCTTCTTCCCCGCTTGTCCTCCATTTCACCCCTCCATTACACTCCCATTTATTTCACGCCCATCTCGCCTTCGCGACTCATCCGACGCATCAACTATAGTCCTCGCCGCAAAAGAAAAGTAACGAGGCGTAACCAATGGAGTGTAAAGGTGGTGGTGTCACGTGGCTGGTGCGGGTCTAGCGTAGATACATTCATTCCAGACGGCATCCCATGGCACCCAGACAAAGGCTGCTATAATCCGCGGAAATACTTTCTTGAAGCAGTGTCCATTCGGCCAAAAGTTAGGTATTAAGCCATATGTCCGTCACAGTTAGCATATCAATTATTGCCGGTTCTACAAATCGGTTGATGGTAGCATCCAAATGTAAACACAGAGTGAAACGCACGCGAGTCTACAGCGAGAGGTAGAGTCGACAATCACGTGGTCTGTAGGCTCCTCCTTGATTACTTTTCTTTCTCCGCGAGTTCTGTACATATTAATTATCGATTTGGAGCTTTTGTTACCTCTTCAGGAACTGATAGTTTGTATTTTAATTGACGTTGTATCGTGAACTGTCCAACATCATTTCTTTTGGAATATTCATCAATGATTATTGCTGGGTCACGCCTAGTTGATCAACAGGATAATAGGAATGTGAGCCGTAAAATCTTCTATGTTGAGGAAAAAAGTTAGTTTGATTCAAGTTTAAAAGAAAAAAATGGATTGATTCATTCGATTACATGAAATAAACTGAAGTTGTTTCTTCAAGTTATTAAAATGGTATTTTATTTTATGCAGCTCACTATTATATCATTAGGACCTACCAAAAAGAGGAAACTATAAACTATTATTTTATTTACAATAAAAAATCAAAAGATTTTAAAAATATATACCAATATAGACAATTTATCTCACTTAGTCGGAGATATTATTTAAAGTTTGAATTTCATTCTTAATCCTTTTCCCACTGCGGTTTACCATGTTATTGTTACGTTCGCTTCCATATAATTAAATTTCGTAATTCGCTTTCATCATTTCAGCAACGTAGCATTTTCCAAGATTTGTATAATAGGGTTGCTTTGTCGGAATCATGTTAGTTATTTGTTTACGAAAATATATTACAGACAGTTTACAGAATTACATTAATTGTTAATCTTGTATTGTTGACTTGAATTAGACTTGCGACATCACTGAAGTTACATAATTCAAGAAGTAATCAAACTACACGTTAGTCATTATTTAATACTTTCAGTAGGAATGCTTTCCGAAATTCTTTTTTCTTTTTGGGGGGATTTAGGGCTTGTCAACGGCAAGGTCATGAAAGNAATGCTTTCCGAAATTCTTTTTTCTTTTTGGGGGGATTTAGGGCTTGTCAACGGCAAGGTCATGAAAGCCTTTTTTTTTCAAATTCAAAACATCTGAGATAATTTTTTCTCAAAAACCAAAATATTAATTTGCTTATTCAATTGTTATTTCTTTTTATTAAGCGGTGTACGCACATTTGTTCTATTCAAACACACTATCGTTTCCAATGAATCCACTTTATACCTTCTTTAAAAAAATTACATTTTATTTTTATGTACGAGTAATTAATTAACGAATAAGTCTTCAAACACATGCACTTTTGCAGATCTTCAAATCATGATTTTTATAAAAATAAAATTAACTAAAATTTACTAGTTGGTGACTGTGTGTTTCCAAGAAGTAAACATTGCCAGATAGAGTACCTAGTTTTCTGCGTGAGTAAAGATTAAGGAACACAATCATTCTGCACTAAAACAAAGACCGACTCATTTCTCATTATTGCTTCTGATGTCATCACACGCGAACAAAAAGCTTTTCATATTTTCGCAAACTGCATAAGCTGCTCTTCTAGACGATAAATATGTATTAGCTTAATCTAACTTTTATTCTGATTCAAGGAAGGTGGAAACATACACTCACTGGCACATTGAACTTCCATAATACGTACAAGCAACATGTAAAATAAAATGATATATCTAATTTTCTGTAGTATACTGTCGTCCTCATATTGCCAGGAGATTAAAACTATGAGTCATGTCATACTACCACAGTCTAAAAACAAAGTTGCGACACTCCATACATTTTCCCTATGCTGGCCTCGGAACTGGCGACAGTAGTGCCTCTATCCGCGGATGAGTACCACCAAGTCCGCCACATATTGTTGCCACGAAACGTGTCCACGACTTGGGAACTCTGTAAAGCATAGGTACCACAAAATACATCTATCCACCGTAGCTGCACCGCTGCTGTAAAGGTTCCACTGTCAACGTAACATAGAATTCCTTCCCCATAAGTTGCCAGAACGGAAGTCCCTGGCTACCTGCGCGACCCGCTATTCACCACAATGATATTCATACGTGACCTACCTGATTACATGTAGTTATACTCTCTCATCACCTGAAGGCGCCACCGTACCGAGCTGGAAGTTTTTGTCTTTATTGTCGGGACTGTGTGATATGAGACAGCGATACTACAATATGAAAGATACATTTGAATGTTTGAAAAAGTGTAAACGCGAAACAAATGAATAATACGTATTCAATTGAAAAGGGTTTACAATGTATTGTAATATCGAAATATTTTCTAGACTATTTTTTAAAATATAATGCAAATACCAATTAAACTACCATTGGGCCAACATATTGCTGACGTATCTTTCTTCGTTGTGCTGTTTTTGTTTGAGGAAGCATTGCGATTTATTGTTGGCCAGTCTATTTCTATGGTGGAGTTTTTGTTTTGTTTTGTTTGACATGCATGGTTTTATTCAAAATTGTTTTGCAAGTTGGATATACAAACATTTTGAGTAGATATTCAAGAACAAATATTCATGCGTAAACTTCAAACCCACGAGCATTCACGGGTCAAGTGGAAACACCTCAACTAGTTTTAAACAATAATTTAAAGATTTGAATGATTTTGTCGTAGGTTCAAACTCTTTACTTTGATTTGTAATAAAGGTAGGCGAATGGTCTTCTATAAAGAAAGTGTTAGAAATAAAAGAAACTAGATTTCGGTTTATTCTATCATCTAAAACTGGCACAGCGCAAGGGGTAGTGCTCTGCGGACAGGGTTGACCAGGGTTGTAACTCCGATGATTCGCGGGGAAAATTTCACTACTGTCTCAATGAAATGTCTACACTAGGCGCACTCTGTTATAAAATAAGTATCGAGATAATCCAGGGGTTAAAAGTGGCCCGAGTATGATGCAAACAAGGAAATTCCATACTTTTATCCTTTCGAACTCCGAGCTCCCTTAACAAGAACCGAATTTTTTATGTCCTGGCTGCGATTACGATGAAGTAAATACGTCGCTCACGATTTATTTGATAATGTATTTAGTAATACGATTCTAGGATTTCGAATCAGGGAATAAAATATACGTCACATTCAAAGACATATCTGTGATGTTTCGAATAATTCTTGTCAAAATAATTCTTTCTCAGTAGTCAATGCTCTTAGTTCTTTGGGTAATTCCGCATTCTGACGTTCATTAGGAGTACGTCTTTATCAAGGGAAACCATCAAGAGCATGCAATTAAGTTCTATGAATCTGAATATGTCTTCAAATCATTTGCGGTGTACGTCTCTTCATTTTAAATTTCACTGTTACACAATTCAATACAAGAGTTATCTAAAGTTCCTTGTATACATACGAGTATACTTTTGTGTTCAAATTTTTTAAAATTTTGTTATACACTATTTATCTTCGTAGTATCACAACTATACAAACCAATTCTAATCTCCTTTAATTCAAAAAAATTAAAACTCTAATCACAATTAAAACTCTAATCAGAATAATCCATTCTTCAGTTAGTTATTTAACATATTTAAACTTAGAATTTCGAAGACGTATACAATTTTGGTTTATATACGTAGTTCCATTAGCATTATTTTGCGACCGACTAGCTTCATTTGACTGTTATTACGTTAATGGTAATAGTCCTCGAAACCAGCGTCCAAAGACCGTTATCAACAAACTCTTTCCTTGCGCTTATGTTCTTTTCTCCACCCATGTAAAAACGATACTCAGTTTCTTCGTAAAACAAGGTTTGGGGTAGTATAAATGATAATGAAATAATTCTTCAACCTTCAAAATTACATTAATGTGACTAAAAAGTATGTACATCTATTTTAAAAATGACCGTGTAATGGCAAGATATGTAAAATCTGTAAAATAAAATTATGTTTAGTGTTACATAAAATAGTGTTTCGTGCCAAATGATCAAAATAGAAGAGATATATTTCAGTAAATAACTGCACTGGATCACAGAAACTGTGCTCGAAATGTACTAGTCAAAAGTTTTTTCTACGAAATCAACTCTAAAATCTCGTCCACACTCTAAGAACTTCCCCTTTAGTGCATGTTCGCTTACTGTAATATTTTAGGAAACACATGGCGTGAACCATCATTATCTGATAAGCCAATAGAGGAAGCGCAGCCATGATGATTGATAGGTCATGTTTGTGTCATCAGAATCACTAGTGTGCCTAAAAGTAGTGACAACCTGATAGGTAAGCTGGGATATAGCGGATTCTTCAGATAATACATGACCTATATTTTTTTATATTTTGCATGTCTTACATACGGGAAAGTGGGGAGGACGTGAGCAAGAAACATGGGAGAGGGTCACAAAAAAAATTTGTGTTTCTTCAAACTTGGATCTAATATTCTTCTTACCATGGTTTCATTTTCATTTCATGTGCTGACTCAAATTTGCTACGTATCTTTATTTCAAATCTGAAGTAAACTAGTAAGGCCTGACACAACAAGATGTGACTTCTAAGTTTCATCGACTAGTGGCACTTATGAATACCATACGATGGTAAATACGTAAAGCAGTGATGCCAATGGGAGCACATACGGGTACCAGGGGTATGTGCTCAGGTAGAGCACGCCGTGCTCATCGCCTGTGAAGAAAAGTTTCACCTTGTTCACTACTTTTAAAATACTGCCTAAATGGCAATGAAATTTAAATATGTTGAATATTTTTGAAAATGAAAGTGTCTCAGGGTATTATTTATCATTCTACTCTGATCCATTAAAAGTTCGTCGGTTCGGGTTGTAGTAACTGCAAAACCTGAAGTTGGTTGAGGAATTACAATGTCCGAAATCTCACTGAAAAAAATTCTGCAATTGATTCGTTCAACATGACGAAACGTTTACAACGACTTAATTAATGAAAATTACTTGTAAATAAAATAATTAAAAGTGGGGAAGAAAATGAGCAAAAAACAAGGAGGTGGTTCACAAGAAATTTGGTTCTACAAACTTGGGTCTAATATCAATGCCATGATTATTACATAAAATATGTGTTACACCGTGTTAATTCCATTTTCACTATAAAAGTTTCTAATGCATCAGTGAGTTAAAATCTCTTTGATCGTCTATACAAATTTTTTATTTTTAAGTCTCTCTCAAACTAGTTCATTGAAAATATTGTCTTTCGGATGGAAAACAGGGAACTCAAAACAAAATTGTTAACTAGAGAAATTGATGAATAAAGATTTTCAATTGTTTTCAAAACAATTAAAATCGTGTGTACTACGCAGACCAGAAAAATTCAAAAATATTCCAAATTTCGTTATACAATATACCATGAAGAAATTTCATGTAATTTAGATGGATTGAGACTTTGTCCTTTGAGACAATTTTGAATGAGGTGTTTGATTTTAGCAGAATGAAAACGGTCCATAAAAACGTTCAGTAGGGATAATACAATATTCACTACGTCTCAAGAGCTGAGTGTAAACTATAAATTTGATATCACTATGACATTTTATTACAAGTGTTCGTAACTACAGTCGATATACATGTATATATAAGTAAAATTAAAATGAAAATGCTAAAAACAAATTCATTAGGGCAAAATCTTCGGTTTCAAAAAGTGATAATAGAATTTAAATTCGAAATAGTAATGAAGAGTTAGTAACGGATTTAACGAGCCGCGTTCCCATCCTCACATGTCATGTTGGCGCTTGAGGAAGGAGAATCTACAGTTCCTTTGATCAAGACGCCTTCGCGCGCAGTCTGTCAGTGCTTCGCGGAACTTGAGGCGCAGAACGGTTGGTGACATCACGAACTCGTGACTTCTTAAAAGCGGGGAACGCATGGAAAGCCACGGTGCGGGATTCAATCCTCGTGAGCTCATCTCGTCTTGTGATCTCAATTTTCCAATATTGTATTTTGTGATCGAGGCATGCAAATCGAAAATATTTTGAACGCCGAAAACACGTTTTAACAGGAGAAACAAAAATATGAATAAACGCTATAATTGATTATGAAAGATTGTCTAAAACGCCATAGAATACTTGTTTGATGATGAAACTAATGTTGCTTTAAAAATTAAATTGTATCCAAATTTAAGGTGTTTTGTTGACACCATTTTAAGTGCCAAATAATTAAAATAGGAAGAAAGATCTAGGCACCCCATCTGATTCCCCAATACGCCCCAAGTACCACGATACGTCTCAAAACAGAGTACTTGCCACGTCTAATAAACATCATTTTGCCAGGCGTTACTACAAATAGTAAAATAATAGATAAATAGTTGAATAATAGTAAAATATGTATTATAATTTTAAAATGTAATTGGATAATACACTATAAAACTAGCAGTATAATGAATAGACAATGTGGTATAAAATAAATGTCTCCAGGAATATCATTCTTAAAAAAATATTTTATATTATAATTTTGAAAATTCTCATTTTTCTGAAGATAATAATTCTTTAATTATTATGATAAATAATTAAAAAATTTATTATCTTCAGAAATATGTGAATTTTAAAAAGAATGATGAAAACTCAATCAAAAGGTATAAATTCAAAATTTACCGCAGAATGCAAACAATATTGGCTCCAAACTCTACTGCTATACTATTTGCAAACAAAAGTGGCGTTTCGCAGTTTAGGACACTACCCTGCACTCTGTCGGTCCATCCACCCGTAAAGTGCTCTCCACACCGTTCGATCTCTCCGGTGTCAAACTCTTAGTCATCCCCTGGACTCAAAAAATTGACAATATTATTACTTTATCTCACTTTTTATTACAATTTCAATGTTATTTTTGTAGTTAAGGGTTTAGTTTCTTCCTTCCATTTCCGATTGATCCAATCCTTTTANTATATATATATATATATATATATATATTCAAGTTCAATTTTAGTTTCATATGGCTCACCATACTAAAAAAGATGACTACCTTACTAGTAGTGTCGGTGGGATTTGCGACGTTATCATGAAATCGTATTTACCCAAGCGTATGAAACTGAAGAGAATTCGTATAACTGACAAATTTTACTTTATTGCCGTGTAGTAAAATTACATTTAGTTACAGTGTAAAAATATTCCATTTTTATAATAATAACAATAATACCTTTTTGTTCATATTACTGGTGAAGGGGAGTCTTTACCCCTCAAAGTATAAAGTGCATTCGTGTTACGTATCGTCCTACACACTCTAAATGTCAACAAATCTTGTCAAAGACGTATCTATTGTTCTATTATCTTTGTATAGGATTATAAAAGTATTGTTATAATTGTGTCGAGATCTGTTTTGAGAATTTTATTCATACTCAATAGTGGAAAATTTTATTTTAGAAAAGAACACGGAAGTTAGAACGAATAAATCGCTTCCCCCGCCCACTCCCCGAAAAGTTCACAAAATACTTCATTTTCTTGGTTATAGCATCAGAATATGCCATGGCTAAGAGCTATTGTTATATTATATACAAATGTGTATAGTTACTTAATGTATTTTAATTTATTTAAAGTTACAACATACGAATAATAGTAGCGTATGGGTCTCTGCTAATTTTGGTCCATTTTTCTTAGGTCGCGATCCTTTGGGCGGAAGTACATTCGCAATTTTGACGTTCCGTCCTCCACTGCCATCTAGTTGGGAGCATTTATCGCCAAAATTAATTTTGCCGAGATCATGCAGTGATGCTCAAGGGATCTTTTACATGCAGCACAATCATACTACATGCCGTGTGCGGATTTTCGCACTCGAAAAATCCGTCGACCTCGACAAAACCCGCGCACTCGGGTGTGAAAGGTCACTACGGTAACCACTCACCCATTTACGAACATATACGACAATATACGAATGAAATAGTTTTATTTAAATATAATTTTTATAGATATTTTAATCATGTTTTATTCATACAGACGCACCATGATCCTCGTCATGAGTCTTAATCCAAAGGAAAACACTTGGTGCTGTACTGTACTTCATGTTGTTTCATTTTCATTTTTGAGAAAGTTTAACTTGTCTTTTCGAGATGAAAGGAAGATGCTGCAGGTATGACAACTGGAGAACAGTGGGAACGGTGCAGGAGTTACCTGAAACAACGCCCTTGTTAAGAAAACTCCTTCCGTGCACCTGCCTTCACAATGTAAAGTATGTAAAGTATGTCCTCTTAACAATGTACGGTGTGAAACTGAGTGAAACTTGTTTATAACTTGCAGATGGGGAAAATAGAATATGCAATATTATCCTGGTAAATTTTTTTAAACTGTCTCTCAACCGGTCCCGAAGATACCCAAGGGGTTCATGGAGGGTACAAGATCGCAATTACTAGACCTCGGCATTAGGAGGCAGAGATGTGGCTAGCATCACCCTTCGGTCGGTTTGATCCTAGGATAGATCTGGTAATCATTCTACGACAGGTTGAGTAGGCCTGGATGTGATGGAAAAACTCCTCATTTCACGAGGAATCGAACCTCGACGATACCACCAGCAGTTTAGCGCCCCACTCTCTGTGCCTCGCTAAATAAAGTAGTCTTGGAGCCCCCTACTTGACTCATATATTTGAAAAGAATGTTACTTTATTGGGGTCCTAGCAATTGACAGTTCTGATACGTCTGATCATGGTGGAATCACAACATTCGACCAAGTTGTACTTGAGTTATGCTAAGTATGAAACGGGGAGAAACTTGTCTATAACTGGCAGATGAGGAAAGTAGTGTCTGCATATTATTCTAGTAAATAAAAGTAAACGTTCGTATTGTCGTACAGAATGTAAGTATTATTCAATTTCCCGCAAGATTTAATTGCACAGGTTGATGTAGTAACACTGAAATGATTTTGCCACTTCCATTGGGACCTGACGCCTTCAGCGTACATCATTGGCGTGTAGAAGAGGAAGACTAGCACGAATGGAAAAAACTTTAACGTGCCACTACTTGTCGAAAGGCACGAATCGAAGAACTTATTTTGTCCTCTGAGCAGGGCACGATTTGAGATTGGTCATTTGCGACAATAGGAACCCATCTTAAGTAGTCAGTTTACCTAATCCTCAGTGGAATGCCAAGAACATTTATATAATGAATACAGTTGTCATTCTTTCAAGACTTGGTGTTTTGACGTATAAGAATGTGTTAAAATATATTGTTAGTTTTATTTCACCGAACATACTTTTGAAACACAAACCATTGTCATAATTCTAAATCAATATTAGAAACAAAAAGTGCTTCAAGAAAATAAAATTTACATTGTTATCAAGGAAAAGGAAAAAGATACTCATTAGTGTTTCCCGACTCATTAAAACTATATGCTACTTTGAAAGAAACATATTTAATGAAGCATAATCCGTTAATTTCATTTTTTGCAGCCACCTTTTTCTCATGAATTTAGTTTTCTTATCTGATTGCTTTCTCTGTTTGAAGTGTCATTAATACGATTATGTGCATCCGTCTGAGCGTTTTTACAATCATAAGTACATTTGGCATAGAATGAGGAACCACACGATGCAGAGATCTTAGAATGTAAACTCTCGCAAGCATTAGTGGTTCTTCGTAGATCCATCGACTTATTTCTCCGTGTGGGAAGTGGGAACGCAAGATTTCCATCCTAGTCTATATACATTTCAGCCACTAGTAGTCCACTAATCTGACCGACTGGTCATCGCTTCGCTGGATTCTCATAAGAACGCGAAACGCTTTTTCTCCTTCTTCCGGACAAATATGTATGACAGGCAAAAGTGGAGCCATTTCCCATAGGACTCGTCTCTGTAAATCTTCGCCAATCCAAGATGATAAATCTTCCTTCACTTGCAGTTTTCAGCAAATGTTTTTGTATATTCCTTCTAGTTTCAGAGATATTAACTGACCAATAACCAAAGTATAGCAAGAAATTTTGAACATAATATTAACTTAAGTTTTTCCACCCAGTAACTAAATAAAACACGAAAAATAACCTGTTGTATACTTATTCGTTCTTAATTGCAATCAAATAAAATAAAAAGTTATGACTTTATATATAATTTATCAACAAATAATGTAGGCCTCTCCTGCTATGATTCGTTACGAAATTTGAATATCGGTACTTCACAAAGAAGAACATAAGCTAGTGGTCAATCATTTTTACGGTAGTTAACACAATTTTTGGTAAGAATACGCTAACCATAAATTAACAATCATTGAAATTGAAACAATTTTATTTTGTTGGCAAAATTCAATAAATTTAAAATACATAATACTACAACAACACAAAATGACGTATTTTGAAGTAATAGAGTGTGACTATTGTTGTTCACAGATATATTTAAAATTCTTGGTTGTCAAGTTTTTTGCCGCATATAGTTTCTCTCCGTTGATAAACATCAATGTTTAGTTATCAATCTCTCTCTTGCCATCCTCTTGATGGTATTTTTGATACATGCTTTTACGTTTTGTCTCCTTCAGGTATTCGTGGATGTGAGTGTGTTCTGAACGAGAAAGAAATGTTTTTATCTCCCAATCGAAAAATCTTCGCTTTACAAGAATTCCTAGAACATATCCAGGTATATTTCTCAGAAGATGTGACACGGCGCGGAGGTAGGATTTGTATAGGAAGATTTATGACATTTTTACCTCTTTTATAGAACACCGTATAAATGAAATTATCACTCACGTTGAACACTCAAATCAAACAGACACAGTCTCTAAAACCTATCAATATATACGAATATTTTCGTTGCACAATGAGTGTCATAAGTAATTATAAAGGCTGACATTCAAAGGATGAAAGGGATCTAAAATTTACGGAGCCAATCCTCAGGCAAACAACGGGATGAAATAGGAACCAGAATAGTGGTAGCACACGTGCGGCTAAAGCAGGAGCTTCCGGGTTCGAGTTCCGGTCCGTCGCCCTTTTCACCCGCTATAGACGATGCAGAGATAATTAAGTTTCTCAATTCACATCTAGAGATTAGTAGACCCTTTTTTAAAACATTTCTCGCGGTTAAAATAAATTCTCAGTTCGAGTCTGCCCGAAGAGCATCATCCTTTCGTGTGACAACGGCGCATGTTTACGTCAAGCGCTCGGTCGGAGCGACGCGGCGCCATCTGCAACGGGTTCTGCGTAGGATAAATGATTCCGACTTCATCGCTTGCGTACTACGCGACAAGACGTGACTGACTTGAGGACGCTGTTTGACCGTCGGTGTAGTAGAATAAGGCACTTCGGTAGGCGAGGACGCGACACTACGATTATGGTACACAGAACACAATCACGTGTAAAATGATACAACCCGGAGGAATCGCAATCCCCGCTCGGAAGCAGTTTAACTGTTCAGTTTTAATTTTCGTTCTAATTAAGTTTAAAGAGTCAATGTACTATGAAGGTTCGCTTCGATTACAATACGAAACGAGGAGTAATATATCTTAGAAGGACTGCAACCCCGAATTATGAGTACCTTCGTTCTGGCAGTAAACCTAATGCGGAGAAAGAAAGGAGGTCGTAACGTCAGTAATAATATATTATTATCTTGATCAAAAAATTTTGCGATCAAAACACGATACGATTTATTTTTTAGTCGATGTAAAAGAATCAAGAAATATGTTCAAATGGTTTGAAAATGATCTTGAATTTTTTTAAATCATAAAATTGAAAAGGAAGTTTTCAAATGTAGACGTGGAAGAGACTTTAAAGTAAAAGAAAACGGCGTTCGGGAAAATTTTGGAATTAAGACCCCCAATCAAAGTCTTCGTGTCCTCCAGTTTGGCGGAACCTGAAATATCTCCTCGAACCTTTCTGTTTTCTTATTACACATTTTTTGTTTGTAGCAGATAGTAATAACGTGTAGAAATGTATCGAAAGTATATTCTTCAGCAGACTCAATGTTCAGTTTGTTGATTATCGGCGATTGCATATGACGTCGTTGCCAAGCTAAACATTAGTATCTTCATGCATATAAAATTATGCTAAAATTATATTAACTATGTACAAATGAGTTAAGGCTCTCATTAGACCGAATGAAAAAGAATCACGTTTGTGTATAATGTTCGTTTTCTAGCCACTTTTAGATGGAAATTAGATACAGAGTCGTACCTTATCCTTTCCAGTAAATAAATCGTCTGCGATCAAATATTGCATTTTCAGAATTAAACAATGCTATTTTTGGACACGTAATGTCATAGCGAATGTTATGTGTATTATCGGTTATTTTCGGTTGTTAGTGACTCAAGTCCATAATTGTCACCGTAAATTTAGAACTTACTTAATGAGGGAATTCCAAATATATTCTATTCCAAATATAATCTCCCCAAGGGACTTACATCTAGTAAGTACGTGTTTGGAAAACACGGCGCCCCGACCTGAGTCTGGCATTACTTCCACTTACTTGTGCTAGACTCCTTCCTTTCTCTTTCCTGACCTCCCTTGGCCACCTCTTGTTTTTTTCGATCCCGAGGCTATTAGGGCTAGGGTATCTTTCATTTTACTCTTGATATATTGTAATTCAGGAGGGTTTTTAGTGGGTATGGCTGAGTCATTCGGCGAGTCCCTTAGTGCATTACTGCATTTTCCCTACCTGTACACAATTTTAGGGCTCTAATGACCTCGATGTCGACGAGCCGTAATGCCCCACCAAAAAAAAAGTATTTGTGAACCTTTTAAATATAATATTGTATCACAACATTTTAAAATGAACAAAATTTAATTNTAAATAATAATAATAATAATAATTTTCAATTCTTTAAAACTTTTTATACAATATTTTTAAAAATAAAAAAGATATGTGATTAATATTTTGAAATTTTAATTAATAAATTCTGCTTGTTCGGGAATCAAATACTTTCGAGCATGTCAGACTCAATCTTGACCGCAGGAACGTAGTAGGGGTCGCTTTATCGAGTTAACATCAAATGAAACTTTCGCTACGTCATGAACCTCTTTTCAAACGAAGAGCACCTGCGAAAACGACGCAAGGTGGTGAATTACCGAGTGAAACGTCGGCAGGCTAACGTCGGTAGGTTAACGAAGAGAATGTTTTCCAAGCAGGTGGATCTAAGTCTTCTTACAGCTGGAACGCACAACGAGCGTTACATCATGTAGAAGAGTTTCGAAACTTCTTCAAATCGATCGTACATCTCGAACGCAAGACGATTTTTAATGCGGGAGTTTCACTACTTTAAAAAAAGAGTTATGAGGCACGAAGTGAGAGATGATGCAGTTAAAAGTGTACAGGAGTTAAAAGGGAGGAAGTATTACTCCACAAAATCTCTCATTAATATTGATGTGAACCGCATAGTATATCTCCCATTGTGGAATTCATGATTGACAAGTGTTCTCGTTTTTATGAAAGAATTTTACAATCTTCTGACACATGGAATTAATTTTATGTAGTTCAGGTTCCCAAACGAACATCGAGAGAAATTAGCGAAATACATCGCTATTTCTTATTTCTAAAAGAGAACTTTTTTAATTATCTCCTTTTCTCCAATTATATAAAATGAGAGGGCATTACAAAAGTTATTTTCTGAACTTACAAAATCGCTATCTTACTAAGTACTTTCTTTTATTATTCGTTTTAATATTTCATTTGCCGGGTGGGGTGTGGGATTTTTCATCATACCTCAACGCCCAGACTGAATCCCAAATCTTCTCAACCCTCAATAAAATGAGTACTGGGTTTTTCCTGAGTCAAACCGGCCGGAGCGAGATGCTGGCCACATCTTATCCTCCAAGTGCCGGGACCAAGTAATTGTGGAGCTCTTACCTCCTTAGAGCCCAGAGGCACTTTAGGGGTACAAATGGGACAGTTTATTTATTGAATAAAATTGTATTCATTGTCGCAAGTTCAAAACAACCCTCCAGGTGTTGCTCATATCACTCTACACTGCCGCGTGAGAGAGATCACGTATTAACACACTAAACCTATATTTTAAATGCGCGAATTAGTACGATGTTCATGAGTTTACCACAATTGAGGTATAAGCTTCAAACTGCTCGGAGAAGGGCCCTTCCTATAAAGGATACGGCAGAAGAATCCAATCTACAGTAAGAATAACGAAAAAAAATATCTTGTTGATCGACGCTTGGAAAAAGTTGAAACATTCAACTGAGTTAAGCGGAATTTGTGGTAAAGGACTGTACTGAAAGGACTGTAACAAAAAATTAACTGGTAATACTTTAAACTCTCTTCATTTTTTTCTTTTTTAGCAGTGAGTGTGAGCGTTTGAGTTATTCAGCTGGGTTAACATAACCTAAAATTATTAACTTCCTTCAGTATACTAGAGACAATCATGAAAACAGGATGTTCTGACGACCGTATACCGTGATAAAAATATTTTCTGAAAGATCTTCATTGCAACAGTTAAACAATTCAAAACCATTTAACTTAAGTAAAGTTTTTTGAAAAAAGTTTAAGGAAAGTATTTTCTTCAATTACGTTCAAATTAATTTGGCCAGTATTACACGATCATATTTCTGCGACACAGATCTAACATCAAAAAGCTTTGATGAAACATATGACTGTGGAATGCACATGCTTTGATAATAGCAGAACTATGATCACGTATCTTAGACATATGTTTTCTTTCAGAGATCCTATGAACATATGTTAGAAATATGATCGTGTAATACTGACCCAAGTAGTTGCTGCATTTTGTAACAACATTCTAAAGGATGTTCACTTCCCGTGTAGATCATAGACCTACCAGCACCATAAGAGAGGAAATTAATTTATTTAAACTTTTATTATTATTAGAACTCCAGAAGATCTCCTCTATAATTACCTCACCTCCGGTCCCAAAATATCCCATGGCAATAGTAATCTCTGAAATGTTTTTGTAAATACAAATATGTAAATTCATAGTTATGAAATGCTTTTTTCTGTCTTTGTTATAGCTGTACCGATGTGTTACTTTTCATAAATTACTTTTGTCTTAAATATAATTATTTTGGATTATATGTATTCCTTACGGGAAAAACTGTAAATTTATGTTTGATACAACAATAAAAAAATTAAAAAAAATTAAATAATTGAAAGATAATGTAGAAATGAATAAATCTTTTCTATAGATACTTCGAAGTTACATGATATTGAATAAAACCCAAACGTAATCCTATATTCAGTGGATTCCCTCTAGAGCCCAACAACATAAACTTTTCATTGATCTCTTCCTTCACTAACAAAACTAAAACCGTTTCCGGCGTGCAGGTTTATTGAATCAATTTGTCTTCGTTTCGAGCGGCAACAGGAACCCCTCCCACCTGGAGCTAGATACTTCCTGGGTATTCTCCTGGAACCCTGGAAAGACGAAGAGAAAAAACGACCTTAGAGCCAGTGGCGGCGTCGCTTTGCAACCGAATGCCTCTTGTGTGTGTGTTGTAACGCGAAGTGCCTTGTTAGCAGGTCGCGGTCGTTCTCCAACGACGGAACCCGCTGCTGGCACAACGCTGCAGCAGTCGTCTCAGATCTTTGAAAGAACCCTTTCCTCAGATCACATTCGTTTCTTTCCTCTAAATATGTTTTATGCTGCTGGGTTTTCCGGGGTGTGTTCGCGTCGATTGTAAACTTAGGATATATATAAAATAAATTATTAATGACCAAAATACTTTTACATTTTTAATGTTTTTACACTCATTATGTTAAATTAGTATTGTGGTAATATTTTTGTTCTTTTGTATGTTCTTTTCTCTTATTTTTGAAGAATATTCATGCAACTACTGTTGTAAAAGTTCTATGATTTCATTGTCTAATTAGATATTCGCACCGATCCACACACATGTAATTATTTACCTCCAGTGGAATATATATGGTTATTTACAACATATATATGTATATTACATGTCATGTGCCTGGAAAAATTAATAGTAAATTAGTTCTTTATCATTTAATGAAAAACATGTTGTCTATAGTCAGTACATTCATAGACAATTTTCTATTGAGCAGCAAGGAAATAGAATTGAAGGATTGATCAGAGGTCGAGAAAATTTTAGTCTGAAGAAAAATCTGAACATTATTTTCATTCATATAAATGATTCATTCCACTTTAGAATAAGTGTATTTCGTTTTTATCAAATTATAGTTCTCTTATTTTTCCAATGTCTTCATCTGATAAAATCTTAGGATATCAAATTAATACGTTCCACACTTAAAAACACGAATGCACGTAAAAAAAAGAAGTAATGTTCGTATAAGAGAAAACGTAGAGGGGGAAAACTTTTGAGGTTGTCTTCTCAATACATTACTCAATGAAATTGTCAAGAAAATGTCAATATATCAAGGAGGAAATTTCAAAGAATTTCGCAATTCTTGTAATTTTATATTAATTAATTTTTACCATATACACCATACATTGATTATAAACTTATCTAACATGATTTATTTTTTCTTATAATTATGATTTCTTCTATACTTTATTGTAATGATGAACGTATACTCCACAAAACATTGTTGGCTGAAATTAATGCTTAATTGTGGCAAATATTCTTGACAATCACGAGAGGTGGAAATGTTATTTTTCCCTGGTTGGGAATAGACATAAGATGTGGAAGTGGGAAAGAAAGTCAGAACGGGGAAAGTTCCCCGGATTCCCACCCTTTAATTCGAACAGAGAAAACCAGGTCCAAAAAGCATGAAATTACCTGTGAAAACTACAAAAGATGTTTTCACCACAACTTCCGACAACAGATTGATCGACAAAACTGTATGGGTGGCTCAAAAGGAAACATATCCACAAAAAAAGACAGGAAAAATGTTTTGGGCGTTGAGAATCCAAGAAGCGTACGGATTTCAGAGCAAACGTTACTACAATATTTCGTTCGGATTCCAAGTTGTTCGCGTTAGGGGAGTTTGGATTCTGGGAAGCAGTGGCGGCTCCAAGGTCCTCTCAAAAAAGAAAGTATTTTTCCCCAACTCATTAGGCTTATAGGTTTTGTTTTCCTTTTCATTAATAGACATATTCTAAAAATGTCTAATCATTTATTTTAAAATTAATTTGACTAGGAGTGAAAACAATAAAAAAAGAGATCACTCCAAATAATATTTTATTTCTGTTGATAATACATGGATCTAAGTTATAAGGTTTCTCTGAAGTGATGTATATTTTCTATTTCTTCAAAAAGTCCAGAAAGAGGTAGAAATTTTACCATACACTATAGAAAGTAGTCACTTTTTTTCTTTTAGCGATATTTAATTCACTCTTGATTGAATTATATTTGTATTCCTTACTTAGCATGAATCATTAACTCTAAAGAGATATTAAATCTATGAGCAAGTTTCACTATTTTTAACGTAACTTATGTGATAGATTAATCGTATGCTTTGGAAATTTTCTATGAAAATTTTCCAAAGGGCCACCTCTGCTGAGAACAAACGTTTTGTAATATTCTTGAAGTCTAATATTCTTGCTTAAAAAAGATAATAGGGGCACAATGTCTGATAGAATACCAAGCGTTCTTCACAGTGAAATTATCTTATCTTCATGCATCAAATTCTAGATTTGTATAAAAAATCCAGTTTACTTTGTTTTTGTTGTAAAAGAATATTTTTTACAATATTGGAAATTAATTTATTAAACTAGAGATTAAAATTAACTCAAAGTCGCAAAAAATGTGTGGCATTGTAATCTTGACAGCTATAATATTTTTAAGAAGTAGAATAGATGTTTGCCATTTATTTAGAAATTACTTAGTTATCTCGAAGGAACAAAAAGAGATTGGATTGTTTTAAACAAAAATTGTTAATTGTGGTGAGGCAGGGTAGGAAAATGTGACCCGTGATTATCGAAAATGTGCCCCCCCCCTACTTAAACTTTAATGGTAAACTATAAATGATAAAACAGAGGAAATATGTATGTAATGAAAATAATCTTTTTTCTTGTATATTTATTAAAGAACGTGCTCTATCATTATTTATAAATAACTCACACAAATGTTAATACATATAATTGCATACACATCGTTTTGTAACAACGCAAATTAAAAGTGTTCATAGCTTCTTCTGTTATCTTTTAATACGCTTCTACTAAGTTAAGAAAAAAATAGCACTGAATACTGTGTATGGTATATATATAGAAAGATAGTAGGGTTGTGTATGTCTACCATTATATATATATATATATAAGTTANTATATATATATATATATATATATATATATATATATATATATATATAAGTTATAAAATACAATTAACGATTTTTTATAGACACTGAATTTATTTATCCACACAACGTTTGTGCCAGGATTGTGTCTTTCATCAGGTGTTTACATAAAGAAAGTAGAAAAAATTGAAATCTTAGGACACGCCATGGATTTGATTAAATAATTATCTTATTTCTATGACAATAATTTGATACCGCTATGTTGAGCAGGGCCTAATCGTTGACACTAAACACCGTTAGAGTGATAAACTACTGATTCGTGTTCGAAGATAACGTCACAACGCGGAAAAACAATGTCGCTGACCTCCAGATAAAACAATCAATTGTTTGGAACGTGATTTTCTTCTCGAGTATTTTGAAGGCTTCGCACGCTCCTGCTACCTGAAGTGGGTTGTGGGAAGCTAAATGAATAACGATCATAGACAAATGTATTATAAAGTTAAGCGTACGTCAAGCCTTAATAATCTTTCCTCCACTTTCAGTGAATAAATCCCTGTGGTAAATTTTATGCATCTTCAGAACTTGCCGAGAATCTTTATGTCATTTCAAAGAATTATATTCTTTTAAAAATTATGTTAAATATGTGTTATTTTCCTCTCATTTTTATTTGTATTTTACATCCCGTTTCAGGAAATACGATGGCTAAGTTTTGGGTGTACCAGTCGGTAGCGTACCTAGAGAGAGAGGGGGGGGGAGGTAGCGAAAATCATAAAATACCCAAATTTTAATACCAATATATTCTAAAACATTTTTATAACAATATAATAATGTATAGTTGAAATTATTATAATATAAATCTCAAATTTCCATTTAGATTTTTTAATACATCTGTGAGATCGATAAGCACTTGTTGCATAGCAAACAAATGTGGAAATCTCTTAGATTGCGGTGAACCTCACCGCCAGGTAACAGATTAATCATGTTACGTCGAATGAAAATGGGAGACGGGACCGGGGTTCGAACCCGGGACCTTGAGCTTTGCGCGCTCATGCGCCAAAATCACACACAAAACAAATGTGTTTGTGATTTGAAAGTAGGATCTCTTAAAAGACTACTAAAATTGATAGCGCAGGTTCGCTATTAGTAACAATAGAGGCAATACATAAATAATAGTATTAATTTTTCTATTGAAATACATACTTCATTAGGCAGTTATACTAGAAATATTGAGATGTGCTATATATTATATTATTCAGACGTACTATAAAGAATTATGCCAGTCAAGTATTAAGCATGTTATGTTTTGTACCATGACCTCTCCTGGTGAGACAAATTTTGATTGTAATCTTTCAGAAGATCCCAATGATGAAATTACTCCGTAAAAGTTTTTCTTGGAAGATTTTGTTGTTGTCAATCATAGAATATTTCTTTGGACATCTTAAAGAATGATGTCCTGCTTATTTTTGTGAGTCGTCGTAATAGACCTCTGATTGGGATCTAATCTGACTAAGAAGCCTGATGTTTTCCTCAATTTGTACATGGTCGTAATATTTTATCACGATTCCAACATGGCAGATCTTTATTAATTTCGTTTTATTTTTTACCATCTATGGAATGTTCTGCGATATTTGCTGTTTGTTAGTAATTTTAAAACACTACGTGCCATAACAAAAGAAATTGATAAAATAAAAACATATTCTTATATCACCGATGGCTACGAGCCGGTTAGGGGTCGTTGATAAATTATTTTTCAGTATCCCCTCCATAACCTACCTGTCATGATACCTCTTATAACCCTTCCCCACAAAACGTTGGCCCTACCTGCAACTTAAGAAACTTTTTCCCCGAAATTTTATTTACTTTTTAAACCTGCAATGAATACTTGCTAGTGTGATTTTCCGTATGTCACAAAGTTTTTACGGGTGTTTCATTTCGTACTCTCCTTTTTTTCTCATGATATGTTTTTATTTACGCGTACTCCCTTCCACTATTCTGTCAAATTGTTGTCCGCTGGATTCTGTTCCTGATGCATATAATGATGCGTCGCATACGCTCCCTAATTCCATAGCATCCTGATGGAAAAACGACGTACACTTCTTCGAGACCAAGTAGAAGCTCTTTTATTCCAAAATTCATGGTACATACTTACCGTATTTTTCAAGGAACCGTATCTCTTTGATCCATATCTTTTCTGATTTTCCTTATCGAGTCTGCCTCTCCTGTGTTAGTTGTTTTGTAATAATTCGTCGTCCTCTTTTAGTTTGTTTTGTTACTACTATCAACGTCCATTATGTATTCAAAATAAATGAATAATTTAAGACTTTCAGAATTTTTGTAAATAATTATTTATATATTTCCTTACCTCCTATGAAACATCCTATGAAGCACCCTACGAAACATCCCTTGAATATTCTTTCATTTTCAAAGAAACCAGATAAAAAACTTTTAATACGAAATTGTTATTCAAAATGACATTACGAATAACTCGAAGATACGAACAATGCAAGATTGATTGTATACTTTGATTACAACACATGATATATGTCAAGACTTTAGGAACTATGGTTTCGGGATTGGAATGGAAAATTTATTACATTAGATTCTGACATTTCTAAGATTTGAGATTCTCTGAATGAGAACTACTGAAGAAATCGAGTTGGTATGAATAGTTCCATGGAAGCAGAAGGATCGGATCTTCAAAGAACAGCTTTGACGAACAACCTTCTCCTGTTTCACTTCCCAATGTTATGAGGTCACTTCCGGTTTTGGTCTGTTTTTCGGTTAATACTTTCCTCATCATTTCCGGAGTAGGAATCTTTTATATATGTAGAAAAAAAATAAGGTCGACCACCAGAAACTTTTATTTAATTTTTTTTTGTTGGATGACAGACGTTTTGCAAAAATATTCGTTCTTGTATTTTATATTTAATTAAGTGTTTATTTCACGTTGTAAAAAGTCAAATCAACAATATTTTATAAAGATAAAATGTTTCAAATAAAAATACCTAAAATTTGGGGAGGGGGGTTTATTTGATGCTCTTTCTGTCTACGCGTCTGGACTCTGTGCCAGACATTCGTTCAGATTTCTTACGTTAACGAAGAATTGGGCGCAATCGATTCATCTATGCACATTAGCAAACTGCTATAAACAACCTATTAAGTTAAACAACTATTTTTTAAACTCATACGATTACTATTATCATTCACTTATTTTCTCATGGAATAGAGGATAGAGCACGTTAACATGATTCAACTAAAGAATTATAAGTACAAGTATTCGCATGCCCCATGATGGATCTAACGAAACTGGTGTCCATACGGGATATGCATATCCGAAGACCGCTTTGAAAAAATACTTTACATTAGTTTTATTATTAATAAAAGAAATCCAGTAGAGAAAAAGTATTTATCTGACGTGGTTAACATTAGTGTCTACAAATAAATATTCATTATAGTGTCTTCAAATTTATTTTCGGATATCTGTTGACAAATAGGCAGGTATACATTTGAATACATTTTTGTTAACATATAATTTCTGTAAATCGTAGACAAATGTATGAATGAGTATTATATATATTTATAAATAACTATTTAACAATCATTACATTGTTCAATATTCTAATTGCCAATTCAATTTTTAACATAGGCCTATAGAGGTCCTGTTGAAAAGCATAAATTTATAACCTATAACAGGATATAATGTGTTGACATAATTACACATAGTTTAATACAATAGTGCAGTATAATAATAATAATGTAAAATGTGTCTCGTGTACTGAATTACATTTGTACTCTCTACGAATGAAGTGAATGGACTACGTGAAGCAGTTATGGAATTAAATAAAGAAAAATAATTAATTACTGGGATTACAGGAATTTAGATTACGTAAACTTTCAATCAGATAGTGCCAGTGCTCCGTGGAGTAGCGTTTATGAGGAGTTTTCTCTTGGCAGCAAGGTTTCTAGATTCAATGCCATCATTACTGATCTTTTTGACAAACACGCACCGTGGAAAACGTCTAAAGTGACCCGTCCTGCAACTCCTTGACTAAATAATGACTAAGATGTCTAATGAAAAAGCGTGATTCTGTCCATCAGTATTTCAGACTAAATAAAATTCTTGAGGCTGAGACAAAGTATAAAAAAGCTCCGTAACGCGGTAAAACAACAAATCCGAAATGCTAAAAAGAGATATGTTTTGAATCATTTTAATTCAAATTGATCTACAAAAGAAGTGTGGAGTACTTTGAAAAACTTAGTCATAAAAAAGGAGAAGCCAACCCAAATAGTTGTCGACGTTCCCCTAAATGACCTAAATAAATATTTCACAGCTGTTGTAAAACCAATTGATCCCACCATTAAATTACAAGATTTACAGACACTTGCTGCCCAAGGACCGATTACAGAAGATACATTTTATTTTGATAGTGTAAGTCATAGTGAAGTAGCTAATATTGTCTCAATCACTTAAATGTAATTCAAAAGATTCAGATAATTTTAAAATTGTTAGTTTAAAATTGTTCTGGATTTTGCTCTTCCAGCCCTCACTCACATAATAAATTTTTCACTAATGTCTCGGACTTTTCCTTAGGCATGGAAGACGGCACGTGTTCGCCCACTCCCCAAGTCGGAGAAAGCTCATTGCCTGAGTGATTATCGCCCTATTACAAACATTATCAAAGGTATTAGAAAAGATAGAAAATTTTCAATTTGCTCACGCACTAACTAAAAACAGCCTTTTTGACAATTTTCAATCAGGATTTAGAAATGGTAGGAGTACCCAAACACCTATTATAAAGGTAACGGAAGATATGAGAAAAGCTCTGGATGATGGCTTCGTTTCCATTCTCAGATTTTAATAAAGATTTTGATTCCGTAGATCATGATATACTGCTAGCAAAGTGCAGAAAACTGGGTTTCTCCGAATCCACCCTTTCCTGGATAACGAAATATTGTGAAAATAGACATCAAATTGTAGTAGTAGATGATAAAAAATCTTTAATATGTCCTATTGCAAGAGACATCCCTCAGGGATCGGTATTGGGTCCCCTTTTCTTCTTAATCTATGTATATGACCTCCCTCAAGTATTATTAAATTGTAGATATCACTTGTATGCAGATGATTTACAGATTTATGTGAGCGGAAAATCTCTTTAATTTACCACACAAGTTGTAATTTGGCATCTCTGCACAGTTGGTCAATGCAAAATGGTTTTCTTTCAAATCCTTCAAAATCGCAAATTATGATAATTCGTTCTTCAAGAGCTCACAAAGTTGTGAAGAATACGACTTTACCAAATGTTGTAATTGATAACAATAGAGTACCAAAATCATCGCAAGTAAAAAATCTCGAAGTAATTATGGACGATCTATTTAACTGAAAACCTCATGTTCGTAAAGAATGCCAGAAAATTTATGCCTTTATGCATTCACTAAAATGTATGGGAAAATGTCTACCAGTAAAAGCTAAAGAAACACTAATGAAAAGTATGCTATTTCCCTAACTGGATTATGGTTATATGATCTAAAATAACTTCAATAAATCATTAGCTGAAACATTTCAGAGTCCAAAATGCCTGTATTCGTTTCAAATATGATGTAAAAAAGTATGATAATATTTCTTAATATTATGAATCTAACAAGATTCTTAGATTAAGGCAAAGACGCGTGCTTTATTGTCTCTGTCTTTTCTACAAAATTATCAATTTCGGTTCCCCTTCATACTTAATGGATAATGTTATGATACTAAATTCTTCTAGACTTCAACAACAATAATAATGCAGCATCCCAAAAAGTCGTACAAATTTCCTAAATAAATCCTTCACTGCAGCCACACAGATCATGGAATAATCTTCCTCCACATATTAGAAATAGTAATTCATTTAAAAATTTCAAAAACCTTCTGAGGAATTTCCTTCTATAGTAGTACGAAGAAAAATCTTGCACTAAAATAAAATATAAATTAAGGTTAAGTCAATTTGGGAATCTGTTAAAAGAAATCATTGATGATTTATGTTGAGTAAGCTACATTATTCTTTTAATATCAGTTCTTTTAAAATGACTTTAAAATGTATAATGCTAGTTTGTATTTTTATTATATGTAATCTTGTTCTTCCTGTAGTTAAAAGTTTAATTGTTTTTTATGAAAGATCTATGTACAAATGTGGATCATAATATTATTAAGAATTCAAATAGCTTTTGGTAGTTGGTGGTAATATTAACACTGTTATGTTTGTTATAGTACAAAATGTGTTTAGTATTTGTAATTTTCAATTTTTTGATTTATGCAATTTTAAATGTAAAAATTATTGTATCGTTTCTTGTTTATTATTCTAACTATTATGTATGTATGTCTAAAAGTGGTTAGGCGGAAGAGCGGGCTAGATGGCCCGAGCCTCGCCACGTCATAAAGACATCATTATTATTATTATTATTATTATTATTATTATTATTATCATTATCATTATTATTTTATTTCATTAATACATCTCAGTTTCTGCTGGTATAAANTTATTTACTCTTGGCTAAAGAATTTACGCACTATTCGTGTCGTATTCAAAATAGCTGCCTTCTGGAGAAGAATATACACTTCTCTCCTTATACCGAGAATCTTGAGACTCTCATGTAGGGCTTTAGGGATCACACCAGTTGTCGACAACACAATTGGTACAATATATACCTTTTGAATTTCATCATGGTGTTTTGGATGTTGTGCGTATTAGGTGCCGCTATGTCAATCAGATATGCAATTTTCAATTCCTTATNTGCAATTTTCAATTCCTTATCGCGCAGAACAATATCAGGTCTGTTATTAGGGATACATCTATCAGTTATAATTGACCTGTCATAGTATAAAGATACCTTGTTGGAATCTAACACAGGGGTTACTTCATATTTATAATAAGGCGTTTTATCCTTCAGAAGTTTTGGATTTAACGCTATTTCTTGGTGGATAATAGCTACAATTTGATCATGACGATGTAAATACTCTGATAGACACAGGGTACTACAAGCGGACATAATATGCTGGATGGTTTCTGCTTTATCATTACATTTCCTGCATCTGTCGTCTTTCACACTAGGGTCCTTAATAATGTGTTTCAGGTAATTCTTGGTGTTAATAACTTGATCTTGGATGGCTATAAAGAAACCTTCAGTCTCAGGAAAGAGATCCCCACATCTCAACCATGCGTTCGACGCTTCTTTGTCGACATATGTTTGGTCAAGGTCATGAGGGTGCCTTCCATGAAGAGCCATGCTTCGCCATCGATTATGTTTTTCATTTCTGCTTTGGATATGGCTATCCACATTATTTTGAGAAGGTTCAATTGATGACAGGTTTAAAGGCGTCAGTTTAAGATCTGCTTGACTTACACTTCGGTGCAGAGTTGACACTAGTTTCTTTAGGTGGAAATAATCTCTCAACTTCTGAACCTACCTGTTATGTAGATTTTTAATATCGATTAACCCTTTTCCACCTTCTGCTCTTGGTATTGTTAACCTAAGTGTACTTGCCTTCTGGTGGTGCTTCCTGAATTTTGTCAATTCAACTTTTGTTTTTCTCATGATATTTTCCAGATCAGTATCTGACCATGATATGATATCAAATGAATATGTCAAAACAGGCACTGCAAATGTGTTGATTGCTTTAAATATATGTTTAATATTTAAGTTTGTTTGACATATTTTCCTCACTCTTTTATTACTATTATTATTACTATTATTATTATTACTATTATTATTACTATTATTATTACTATTATTATTACTATTATTATTATTATTATTATTATTATTATTATTATTATTATTATTATTACGAAATGAGTTATGATACTGATTTTCAATCGCTTCATCACCTTCGGAATTCTAATAAGATTCACATATCAGAACTAATAATATGTAAAATTATTTGAAACAAAATGTTGTATTATGTACTTTAGAACAACGTGTTATATACTCTAATGTCGCAATTTGACTTGACGCTCAAACTTCCAGTCTTCTTGGTTAAGTTCTGACACAAATTTACACGATTATACAAACTAAACAAAATCATATCGTAATATTTCCGTATCACGATCAGACTCAGAAACTATTCGTCATTTAATTAGTATTCTTTTTCATCGACAAATTGTCAAAAGATGATAAATTCTCTAAATTAAAGCGGCGTGACTCCTACGGTTGCAAGCGCTACGTCATGTTTGACACCATGTTAGATCTGGAATGGTGCATGCGAATACCTGTACTTATAGTGCTTTAGGTTAAACCCGAACCTGCTATTTTGACTGCAGGGGCACTACAGTATGGCGACTGGTATTAGTAAGTGGTGCTTTTCAAGTGGCCAAAGTTACTAGAATGATAAAATTTAAAACCAACAACAAAATGCATTCCAAGGGTCCTAGTGGAAGTAACAGATCACGTAATGAACAACTCAGAAATTGACTCACATTTCAAATTCTACCAAGCAGTATTCTGAAGCATCAACAGTGTTCTATAAGATTTATTGAAATATAAGATTTATTGACACTATATGTAATAAGTTAAAAACTGCAAAAAACATTTATAATAAAACTGAAGTAAAAATGTACTTATTGTCCTAGCTATCAAAGTGTAATTCTTTAACCTGACATATTAAATAGGAAGTCAATAAAGTATTTTTAAATACATCTATAGTTTATGGAAAGTGGCATATCGCAAAAATGATTTGTGAGAAATTCACTTAAATCGTATTACGTTATGTGACATGAATGACTGCGAGTAACGATGTTTAGTGAACAGCTCACAATACTACAATTTCAATCTATCTTCTGACAGAAAAATTAATTGAATTTATTCGTAGGGAGGTCTCACGTAAAGTGGGAGATTCGCAAGGCGGAGAAGAAAAATGAAAAGGGAGCGGAATCGACCGATGGATTATTTTGTACCGAGGAGGTCACTTAATTGGAAACAAATATGAATTATTGTACTTAAATGTAATATATAGTACGAAAATAAAATAAAATTTATTTCAAAATCGCTCCAATAACCTCGCATATGTACGTATTTGCACGTTCGCGCCCATACTGTCATTGTCGGTGAGTCATTTTTTTTCTGCACCTTCTCCATTTTGTTTTCATAAATGTTTCCAGTGTATCTTGCTTTTGTTCAGGTGATACACACTCATTTTTGGATATTAATGAAACAATAGAGATCATGAACTTCCTTTTGTTACTAGCTGAATTCCTGCGACTTCACTTTAGAGAATTTTAAAGCTTAAAAAAAGTTCTTGATTTCCTGTTGATATATATTGAAAATATTTGCAATATTCAGGGGACGAATCATAGAAGAAAGCTAAAAGAAAAATCAAATTATTCATTGTCAGTCTAATGTGAATCGCACCACGTATGCAAAACAAAACAGAGAACATTAATAGAAGCTTGCCAACAATAAATCATCAATACTATGTGAAAACCACAAAGAAAGACAGTTGGCAATATGTTCACATAGAATCCACACAATTCTAATTTAATGCTGTTTTCATAATATGTTTTGCTAATATCCCGGGACAAAATTACATTAAATTCTGGTTAAGTGTATCCTCCAATTATATCTAATGTTTATTTGTTTCAATTGCTGAAGTTTTTACCTTTACCCCTTTCTAAAAAAAATTGTTTTTTATATTGTAGAATAATGATCACATGTTATTCACAATTAGCCCAAAGCATAAGAAATTTCATGATACATTACTGTCAAACTGTTACGTGCATGCCTCAATACTCTATTTGACCATCATATTTCTCTCAAATGAGTGTATCATCCTAAACCTAGTTTTAGCTCAGTCACCAATACCATATTTTCAAACCGTAGTGATTCGTACGATGACCTACATATTTCTTTGCGTAGAATTTCGCAGTGATACTTAATCACTAGTGATTATGTCTCTTCTAATGAACAGTTCCAGTTCATGACGCTTTGTAGGTTTCTTTGATGAACATGCACGAGTTAGGCGGAGTCTTTGCAACGGAACGACTCTGAGAATATCCAGGAAAAAAATAATTGGTAGGAAACATCAGAAGCCACTAGCGAAGTTTTTTTTATTTTTTGTGGATTTCTGAGAAAGTTTACTTGTTTGTACTCGAGAATACCGCAGGAACAACGACACAGTTAGTTGAGCCTATTACCACAAGTCAGAGAAAGTAATTAGAAACCACATTCGGAGTTAATTTTCGATTTTGAAATTAGTTTTGTGATTGTTACTCACAAAACATCAAGTTATTCTAAAAGTATAAATAATTTCACTATTACTACAAAATAAAAATATAGAATATGAACCGTTTTATTTCCTTAAGCGGAAAACGATATATTAGCGAAGTTAACTATATATGTAGCTAGTAAATAGAAACCATTATGCACAAATTACAAGTACTTGCTCTGAAATATTTTGGAAACTTTTCGCAAAGTCATAAATAGATACATAGTTTTCTTTAAGGACAGATTGTCAGAATTTAAAAAAAATCAACAAGGTTTCAATTAGACATTTTCCCAAGTTTTACTTGAATTCTACTTTATAAAAAAATTTTGTGTTATATGGAGAGAAGCTAAAGACTTACACTGCCGTACTATCAGTATCATTAACCTTATATAGATACATAGGACCTATAAAATACATAATAACATTTTTTAGAAAGTTTCAGAAAAAATCTCTATTTTTCCCAGTTTGAAAATTGAATGACGCATTTCAGAGAATACATTTCCAACTACTTTGCATCTGTAAGATCTAACGTTGACCGAGTTGTAGTCCGCACGAGAATGTATACTCGTGCAGAAATGTATTTCGTCAAAAACTATGAATTCGGGTTGGTATATATTTTATTTTTTATTAATAGTGGAGTTGATTTTTAATAGAATTCATTTATTATCCTACTACAATGAACGTCTATTATACAATCAAAGTAAATAAATAATTTAAGACCAACGACCGTATGATATTATTATTTAAAAGAACGTCATGAATTAAAGAGAATTATGAAAACAGTACACAAAAGTAACGTACATTGATGAATAGATAAATACTACTCGTGGAGGAAAATAAGCTACATATTATTGAAAAACAAGTAACGGACCATCCAATCAATTTGCTCCAAGTATTCAAATACCCTGAATTAGGATGAGACACCGAGGTAATGAACAGAGCAATGCCAAGAAGTACAGATAAGAAATACTATGTTAAATAATAAAAACTCATTACTTTATTTTTAATAAATAATTATTAAAATTAGTACACAATTCAGTTGTGATGTCACATCTTAAACTTCTATATCACATCGCATGACGTCATAGTGTGTTCTATGATTCGTGTGTACTCGTAAAGCGAGCTATGACTAACCCAAATTAAAGCTGAATTAATTCCTTCAACCTCTCACACAAATTCACAAGTTTCATTGACGTCGTAGGATTCTGAGTAAATCTTTCCATTCCGCAATGACGATTCTACAGAAGTAAAAAAAAAACATTGACGCAAGTCTCGATTTCTTTTCTTATGTGCTTTACTTTCGCTCAGTGGCACCATTTAAGTTTAATTAATGGTTAGGTGAAGGAAGAACTAATGTTATTTCCTCCCGTTGCTTTATACATCGAAACTTCCAGTTCATGCACCCATGCACACTATGCGTACATGAATATATGTACGCATGCAATCACCTTATGTAATTGTAGTTATATTGAAGTACATCGTAATGAAAGTTAAGAACTCTTACACATAAAAATTACAAACTTCATATTGTATTAAGTTTCTGCTGTTGATATTCTTCTTTTAGGTTACTGTAATTACTTTAATTATAAATATTATTATTGCATTTCTTCGCATAACCCGCTATGAAATGGTGTCAGCACGCACGAGATTTTCATGTATCTTCTCTCAGTTATTGTCATCAGGATCTTCGAGCAATATGACTACTCAAGTACAATAGTATTTAGAATCACAGCCAGACAATGATGCAAACTAAATTCTTCAAGGGTTTCCATCAACGTTTTTTTGGTACCAACCCAATAAACATCCAAAACTAATGATGATGGACGTAGCGTCCTGTTTTTATTATTTTTGCTTCCAGAACATCAAATTTGTTGATTTTTCGGAAGTATTATATTCGTTTCAGCGTATGGGAACGGAAATCTCGAGCAGTTTTCTTATCTAGTACCGACATGGCCTTGTACAAACTCTCATGACTATACGAACAGCCGAAACTCATAACTATCCCCGGCCAAATTACTATTTCAAATTAATGTTGATTCTACTCAATTTTTGTCGTTTGTGAAAACGACTTCAAAAATTTGTCGGTAAATTTTACCTACCCCAGATCCACTGCCTTAACCTTCCCTCTCCGATAAACAAAATTACAAAATCCCATCTTTTATTAACGCTACCCTTTAATAGGAAGTATTCCTCCTGCTGGATCAAAAATGAAGTATTTAAATTTCGATCAGTTAATAATATAGTAATTACACCTGCAAGAAGAGAAAGTAATATAAGAAGAGCTGGAATTCCAACGGCTCAAACAAATAATGGGAGTTTTCTCAAAAGATATTAGATATGACAATTGAGAGAAAACATTCTTCTTTTATACTTCTCTATCGTGCGTGTACGAATACATAAGTTCCTACCTGTATAACCTACAGTGCGAATACCACTGTGGAATTATTTTTCTGAATTCAATTTGTCGACAGTGTGATGTGCCTAAGTAATAAATTTGGATTAATTTGAACACTTTTTATGATTAATTGAAAACCATCATTGCCATCCGAGCTCGATCATCCAAATAGTTTTCTATAAATATAATGAGACAATTTTCGTGTTCTTATGATATTGTTGTATCAGAAGCTTATTCACATGATTTATTCGCAAGCAAAGTGAATGAAACTAACATTCTGTAGGATAATATGAACTTTTAATTAGCAAGACAGTATTATCTAACTGGATAAAATGTTTAGTCATCCAGGGGCTAGATTTAGGTAAGTTTCATTCGGTTTCATATTTGGTATGAACCTGGTAAACAGGACACCAGAACAATTATGAATAGTATATGATAATGCACAATGGAGCATTAAGTAACTCACGTACTATTTCCTATCTTTAAAGCAGCATGGGAGGCGCGAGAACTCAAGAAGTCAAGCAACAATTTCATCAAATAAATGAGTCAAGTAGTATCTTATCTTAATGTAATTTTTAAATGCTGGTATCTCGGAAAGGGAAAGGTGAAAGGTGAAACAATAGGAAATCATCAACATTTCATTTAATGTAAAATACATAGGAGTAATGTTGTCTTTTAAATTGATAAACTGGTTGGCAGTGCCCTTATTTATGACAACATGTTTGTATTAAGGACGCACAAACTCTTTCACAGTTCGTATTATCACGTAACGTTTCGGGGATATATGTTCCCCATCTTCAGATGTATTCTTCCTCTTCTTAATAAAATTGTAAAAAGTCCTTCTTGTGAATCACATTGCGTACTTTATATTTGCTA
>NNCF01126924.1:326894-373929 GCA_002313205.1 Laupala kohalensis | reverse complement strand
ATTTTCAGTATAATTGTTATAAATATTTGACTTGAATATGTGATAAAGTACAAACCTGAAACGTTCATAAGATGCATGTGTATTATTGGTTAAAAGTTGCATTAAACTTATTAAAAATATATCATGTAATTCTTGCTTCATGTATCGTCTAGTTGTGGGTCCTTCAGTCGTAGCCTGTTGCGCGGTATTAGATGTCGTCCTCTAGCTCTGACCAAACGAACTGAGGCTTATCAGTAATGTATGGCACAAGTTGTCTTCATGGTATGACGTAACAACGTGGTGGGGAAAAAAATGAGGGAATGGATTGTCTATAGTTTTTATTTATGATTTTTAATTATATTTAATATTGTGTCATATTTTGAAGTGAATATGTTTGATTCAACTTGTGTATTCATAATTTTTGAAAATTTTAGTATTAATTGATTCTGCTATGATTATTTTTTGTTTATTACATTCATAATCTTCAATAGTTGTATTTTCAAAGTCCATCTTATGGCCTGTTGTCTCAATATGTATATTTATAAATTAAAAATATAGATTAATAAATAAATATGAAACTAAATTTAAAAGATTATATCAAATACAAACAGGTAATAGGTTTACTAACAACGAAATTTNAATAAACATTTATGGTAAGGACCTACCAATTGAAGTCAAAAACACTCTTAATTTAGGTAATAATTTCAATTATCTACCTAGAAATGATGACAAAACCAAATTTGTTACCAATGTAATAAAGAATGTAGAATATAAAATTGATAAAATAGATCTACACGATAAAAATGAATTCAGGGAAAACATAATCGTAACCTGATTGAATACATGTCACAAACTAGAACTAAATGCCTAGACAAATGGAACAAAGACATATTCACTACAATAAAATTCTTTAAAATGAATCCACACCTGATTGCAATAAAAGGCAACAAGACAATTGTGATAAATAAAGATGATTACAACAAAAAAGTAAAAGATAGTATTAAAAATAGTACACATTATCTAACTACACAAAAAGATAACACCAACAAAATATTACGTGAGGTACAGACGATGATGAAGTTCTGGTATAGGATGGAATACATAGACAAAAGAACTTATAATAAATTTTACACCACCGCAGCCAAGATTAGCAAAGCTTACGGTGTCATAAAAATTCACAAAATTAACAAACCCACGAGAATTATAATAAATAGTATTGACGAGCCGGTTTATATGTTCTCTAAGTTAGTCCTGATGTGTCTAAAACCAATTCTCAATTATGAAAAAGGTTATACATTAAACAGCAGCTGACAGTTAAAGGAAGTATTATCACTGACAAGCATTGACAAAACAGATAGAATTTTTTCACTTGTTGTTAATAATATGTACCCATCAATCCCTCATAGGCATATAATACATGCACTAGAATATTACATATCAGTCTACGATATCAATGTCATACTACCAGTGAACACATTACTAAAAGGAGTAGAATTAATTTTAAATTCCACTAAATTTATATTTAAGAGTACTATCTACAAACAAACCCATGGAGCTCCGATAGGTGGGGTTCTGAGTGGATTATTTTGTGAATTGACAATGAGAAGACTAGAAAGATCTATATTATCTAATTTACAGGTAAAATTATATAGGAGATATGTAGATGATACAATTATTATCACAAATGAAAAACAGATTACAATGACCCATAAAATGTTCAACTCATATGATCCCAATATTGAATTTACCCTTGAAATGGAACAAAATAACCATATAATTTTTTTAAATATCAAAATATATAGACAAGAAGACAAACTTTTATGCAATTGGCACAAAAAACACAGATTCTGGGAGAACATTAAACTACAATTCCGCACATCCTAATACCATGAAAGTTGCAATCATACGCAACCTCCTACACAGGGTGCTCAATGTTAGTGATGATATGTTCCATAATGAAAACATTAACACAATAAGAAATATTCTTCGCAATAATGATTACCCAAAAAATTTCATGGACAAAACAATAAAACAATTATTTCAGAAGACCAAACACACAAATTCTGCATCACAAAACAAGAACAACATGAGTAATATGATTGCTGTACCCTTCGTTCCAGGACTAACCAAGAAAATTCGAAAAACCTGCAAAGAATACAATATTCAGACAATCCACACAATTAATAATAAACATCCCTTTGCTAAAGCACACATGGACAAGACAGAAAAAAAATGAAATGACCAATATAATATATAAAATTTCATGTACAAACTGTGACCTCAATTATATTGGACAGTCAAAACGTAAACTAATGACTGGAATACGTGAACACAAAAATAATATACATAAAAACAAAGAGGGTGGTATAAATATACATATTGGGACAACAGGCCATAAGATGGACTTTGAAAATACAACTATAGAAGATTTCTTTTCAAAAACCGCCCAACATAAAGTCACAAAAGTGATGGACGTTTATTTTGATTTGTAATAAATGTTCCGTCGTGTTTTTTACATCACTTTTATCTACATATCGCCGGACATTACAACAAGATGTTTCACCTTTTCCAAGGTGCGATGCATAAATCACAAACCGGTGCGCTCGGCCGCCATGTTTTTAATGCTTTTATGCATTTTAAACGAACCAATCCAGTTCCTGAATACCGTTTATGCTGCACTATTAACAGATAGATAGAAATAATAATTTATAATGTTGTGTTATACAACATGTATGAGTTATATAATTCGAATAAAAATAAAGAAAACATGTATACTTCCTAGTAATTTGACTAACATGCGGTGCTCGTCCCATCTTAAGTTCGTAATATTACTAACTCTTTAACTGTGTGAATGAACTATTATCACTGGACCAACTAGTAACTGTAGATACCATTAATGTTAATTCACAATCATTACTATTTCCCCCGCAAATTATTTCAAGTGAAACAAGTTTTCGTCTACCTACCTCCACGGCTTATTACAGCCGAGCATCCACATGTCTTCGCCACGCATGGTCGCCCTCGGAGTTGAAGCCCCTTCCAGGTAGGAGCAGGTTTTCACATTTCACGGTAGTACTGAAATAACACAGTGTTCTTTGGGAGAGGCATCGCACGCGACCTCTAGCGGCGGACCGTTCGTCCCTCGACCTCGGCGAATGAATGTGACATTGCCCCGCGACTATCGCAAATGGAAAGCGCAGGATTTTAGGAACTCGTTCTCGAAATAAAAATGTGATCGTAAATATTTTAAGTAATGTACAATCACTTTCTTCAGCATCTCATGAACAGGGCTCAGATTTTGTATGTTTTGTATTCTTTTTTTCCTTTCTGTGGATTTGAGGAATCAAATTCTAGCATTTTTTTTACCTCGTGGGGCTGTTTGAATTGAATTTAATAGTGCTTAAAAATACATTATTTTGAAAATTTTTGTAAGAACTCTATACTTTTTGGGATAAATAACTGTAATTAATCAAAATTTTCTTGTTTATTATTGAAATATGGCTTATAATATACGAGTCCGTATGAACCAGCTCAGTGATATTATTCAACTAACCCATTTTCTTCCTAATACGTAGAAGCACGCAGTACGTAATTAGCTTTTCAGCACATATTTCTAATTTTTTACGAGCATTTAATTCGATTATTACACTGCATATTTTGGAATTTTTAGTGCATATCTTCCGATTTTTTTCGTGCATATTGATCCGAGCCCTGCTCATAAATATTGTTCTACAACTACACAAAACAGAAATTTGAATTTTCAAAAGAGGTAAATGTAAAACGTCGAGCACCCGGAAAAAGAAACGATCGATATCAAATAAAAGAGTTCGTCTACTTGAAACACATTGTATATTAATACCCTACACGAAAATCACAGCACGTGGTTCTCTTTAGGACAGAACAGAATAAAATGTACATGGTCGTAACATTGTTGTGTGATTTTGATGTGTTGTATTAGTAAATAATTGTGTGTTGACGAAATATTCGTGTTTTATGTAATAAATCAATACAGATGTTATATTTTTCTTTATAAAAAACAGCGATGTATACATATGGTTGGAGGAATTCTGAAAAAAAGTTATAATGTACTTTAGAACCGAAATATTAGCTATGTTATTTAAAATAAGATTATGGAAAGTGCATTTAACTAGCATGGTGTACATTATCGGCGAACATATTGCCAACTGTCTTTCTTCATTTTCTTGATTACTAATGATCACTTATTGCGATTTATTGTTGGCCACCCTGTTTCTATGTTCTTGGTTTTCTTTATCATATACAGATTTATAATTCTTTTGACAATTGAATATGGCAAACATTTTCAATAGATATCAATGGGATATAGAACGATTACGTGCGAAGAAAATTCATAATCTGATATCTTGTGAACATCATCTGAAGACAAAGCTTCCACTACACGAGAGAAAACTTTGCGTATAAAATACCCATCTTTATGTAAAATTCAAGCAAGATATGCTCGAAAATCAAACATTTATAAATACATACCCAATATATAGAAATATATGGGTATTTCAAATGTAATTTAATTTGAGCTACTACCATCAAAACATTATATTTTATCAAGTTTGAGCACTAGAAACCATAGAAATGGTGTCCAAAATCTAATAACACACTGGTCTGCTGTTGGAAGCGTTACGAAGAATCCTATTAAATTGTACGCCCATTATATACATATTTTTTATCTGTGTCACATACATCACTGATAGTATGATTGATATTTGGATAGATAAAAATAGAGGACATAATTCTGGAGGATAATAGAAGAACGCTAATGTATCAGATTCCCAAGTGAGTATATTCTGGTATCATTTAAGAATTATCACGCGTAATTGATAGCTTTATGTTTGTAATTCTTTTCATTACCTATAATTTCTTACGAATTACATGAAACATTCCAACTGCCCAAGCTGAAACCGCTAGTTTATTGAAAAGACGTCCATCTGAGCCCTTGATCGGAATTGATGGGGTGGTCCCTTGCTTGCTTCCGGAGAGTAAATTAGTTTATTGTTCTCCATGTGGTCATCCGCACTTTTTAATTGATTTTTGACAATAAATTTATTATAATTATAATACTTATTTATTATTATTATTATTATTATTATTATTATTATTATTATTATCATCGTGATAGCACTAGTTGCTGTCGTCGTTTGGTATTGACAAAGGAGTATTGATGAAATGTGTAAATTATCCTGAAGTGTGACGTATGGGTAAAACTCCACGTTTGATTGACTCTATTGGAAGATGTATGCATTACACTAAGGCAACTTGGACACCGGGAAAGGCTGGGTACTCAGTTTGTGGCTGGTTGAGTAGGCTTGGGATTTGGTCTCAATTCAGTTAGAGTGAGGCGCGGATAAAGTTCCCCTTACTCTGAATGGGAACTCACTCCGGCTATCCAACCAACAGCTGAGGACTATCCTCTGAGCTTTGCTGAATCAAAAGAAGTATGGCTATGGTTCATTTTCGCTGTCACCAATAGTTTGTAGATCGTATGTGAAGAATGAGGACTGTAAGAGGTAGATGGTTCTTTCTTAATGCATGGATAACAATTTACAAATGTCAAAAAATACCAAAAAGTTTCTAGAAACGCAATAAAACTATATGTCCCTAGAAAGAGAATATTAGAGGGAAAATGTTCGAATAAACCGTGAAACGGTACTCCACTTTACAATGCTTAGGAAACCAAGGTATATTCCTTTATGACATCATTGGTGATGACGTCAACAAAAGCACGATGTTCCAAGCTACCTAATAAAGTTGACTGTAATTACAGGTTGTCTGGTGGAGTTTTGTATTCGAAGGACAACGTTGCTAGTACGTACACTTCAGAGGGGATTCATTTTGTAAGCAAAAATTTATTTGGGTAATACACAAAGGCGTACGAGAGGGGTGCGAGCAGCTAATAGTTTTCATACCTTTTATTCTAAACCACTCAGATCTGAAAAGCGAATAACGTTCTTGAAAAAGGAAAACATATATTTTAGATGATGAGTAGTCTTCTTAATTAGTATTTCCAGCTCGAGAGGATTATGGAAATTGCATTTAACTAGCATGGTGTACATTATCGACGAACATATTGCCAATTTGTAAATCTGCATAGTTTTTTTCAACTTTGTTTTTCCCATTACATTCTTTATGATTTTAGTTATTTTATACATATTACACAAAAATTCTAGGCATAAAATATCATGAAATTATCAAATATCTCTAAAGTTAAACGACACATCTGTCTTCTCGTCAATACATAGTTTTATAAATAATGAAAATATTAACACATGGAAGTCATTCAGATTAGATGAAACGTTTTGACTTTTCCCTTCGCCACTCAAGAAGATTCTGAAGAAATTCTTATGGCTTCTATTTTCGTTGACTGACCCTCACGAGAGAATGGAAAGATGGATGGTATCAGTGAAAAGTTTGAGTCTGTATTTTTTCTGTCATCTATTAAATCCTGATTGGTAGAGGAGCCTACGGACCATATAGATGCAAAAACACGAGATTAATTAATTATATTAAGAAATATTTTCCCTTCTTGTGATTGTCGAACAATGAGAAGTGTGACTCAACTATGTCACTTTCATAGTTCCCAAGCTCCACCAACTTTCTTCGCTGTTGTCTAGAAGTTTTGATTCAATTTAATTTTTAATTCAGAAAAAAGTTGCATAAGAAATTAAACTTCTTTCATCGCATTGTTCCGTCGTGGCTTTTAAAACTAAAATGAAACAACAGTTTTTTCTCGCGTTTTACATCGTCATTACACGACTTGTCTCAATTATGTCTTTATACCCTTCTCTCCTGTTTTCTTCATGTTCATTTAACTGCTAGCAAGCAAGCTTCTCCACTATTCACCAAATATTGGCGTTCTGGTGTTATACAAACTATAAATTACTTAAAATTGTAATTATTAAGTGTTGTAATTAAACATTGAGAAAAAACGCTCAGTAAATAGTTTTGGACAATTTATTTTATGCCAAATTGGCTATTGATCTTAAAATGATTCTTAAGAAAGTTAAGATTTAGAATGAAGCAAGTTTTTTTACTATTTTCTCTCCAGGTTCTTCTTCTTCTTAAAAAAGTACCGAAACAATTTATCTCATCGTTTTGGCTTCCTCCACAATAGCTTTCCACCATTTCCTATCTTGCACTTTCACTGTCCAATTTTTAATATTCAATTTCTTTAACGTTTCATGATCCGGTACTCATTTTCCATTTCCGTAGCTTCAGTCGTCTTGTTTGCTTACTTTTCCGAGGCTTACTGTGGGGGCGTTTTGCATTTTACATTTTTTTAAGGTGATGGGGAGCAGACCCAATACCCAACCCTCCTCTTTTACCCGGGCTTGGGACCTGCAACAGCTACTCAATCCACCCCACAGTACAGCAGGCAGAGTTTTCTTTCCAGGTTGGAGAAGAAAAAAACTAGAGGTAGTTTCCGACACCCAAGTGCGCGAGCTATCCCTCCATGAATTTCGGATAGTGCCTATCCATGCGGGATATTGTAGATTTTATTGTTCCTAAAGGGAACATGAGATGACAGAATAGTGCAATCGTTGGTCACCTTTAAATGAAGAAGTGAAGAAAATACAATATGGATGTCCAGAGATGTAAAAAAACATAATATCAACTTCAACAAAATAAACCTCAAACTCTTAGCGAACTGCTCCGCGTTTTTGCGACCAGCTCATATTCTGTTAGGTTATTGACAGGCAGCCTTCGTACCTACAGTAGATGGGATGGAATTGAAAGGCTGTGTGTTGCTGAACGATGTGAGGAGCACGTCGCAAAAGAAAGTTGACTATAAATCAAAATAAAATATTTCTTCGCAATTGCTGGAAACATAATGCAAATTACATGGTGAATATCGTGGTTGCATGATTGGTGCATAGCAATAATTTCCAATAGGTATGGTGGCAATGCTGTGAAACACTTAATACTTCATGGGTACCACTATGAATTCGGGGAGTGATATAAATATTCCCCATCAATTTTGTGTTAGTCAAGGTTGGCTTATGGCTTTTCACTTTTACATGAATCGCAGTATAAACTCTTTCTGCATACGGGCCAAAATAGTAGGAGTCGATCTGACGTCATACCGAGACACAAGATATAGTCTATTTTCTTGCGATTTCTATAACGACGGGTAATAATGTGTAAATGTGTGATTCCACGCTACTCCAGGTTAATGGTGATTCTGTAGTTTTCTATAAAAGGCACATTCTCTTCTGTGTGTCTTGCAGATGTGCTATACAGATGATAGATCTTTAATATATCCGGAACATCTGATAATTAATTTGTTGAATGTATCACACTAAACATATAACTAATAGTCTATATTTAGATAAGGACTATTTGAAGTTGAATATTTTTGCTTCATGCCGAAAGTTGTACCCTTTTCGTTTTCATGATCATATGTATTAAATATACAAACAAAATCTTTTATGTATATATAAAAGTAAAATAACACAAGTTTCTGATCTTGTTCACTCATCTCTATCAATACTTCTTTTTTTGTCTCATCTCTATGATTTTGCAGGGGCTCGCACTATTTCGGCCCAGAGACGGACCCGTACATAAGCGCGATGATGTTGGCAACAGTGCCGGTCGCAGTGATGGCGATGGAGGTGGCAGAGAAACAGAAACAATTGCTGGAAGCTCGCGTCGCGTAATTGACAGGAGCGTTCCACGAATGCGCGCCCTCCACTGAACACGCGCATCTTCTTCCTCTCCCTCTCTCTCTCTCTCTCTCTCTCTCTCACTCTCTCATGCGTTCTTACTCCCCAGACTTCTATAACTTATGCTTTTTTCCCAACCAGGAAAAAATTATTCCACCTCATTAATTTTTAAGCAATAATTTCAACTAACGTGCCAGCAATATTTCATGGAATGTATGTACGTAAATTATAAAAAAAATCTATAGAAATATTTATTTAAAAAAATTCAAACACGATAGACGAGTATTCAATNATATATATATATATATATATATATATATATATATATATATATATATATATATATATATCGAAATTAAATACAAAATGGCAATAATGGTGAGGTTCTTTTCAATTCCGCTCCCTGTATTTAATAACTCTTTCTTGACAATTTTGTGAAGAACTGTTATGTAAAGTGAAAAGACAGGATTCAAAAGTTTTCGCCCTCTCTACATTTTCTTCCGTTCAAACGCTCATTCTACTCGTATATTCTTGTTTTCCTTCTATAACAGTGACGTCCATTCTCATGGTCTTCTTCATTCCCTCATTTTATTCTTCTACGAATGTTTGTATGTACCTTCCATAAGCATGGCATATAAAAGGAAACTTTGAAGGGGTAGGGGATGGGAATATAACTGAAACTGGTTTTATTAGAACTCACTTATAAAATATAGTATAAGATTTTGTTTAATTATTAAAATTGTGCAGTCGAGTCAAATATTATCAGTTGGTTTTATATTTTTTTAATAAAAAATGAAAATCACAAAAATACATCTGCATTCCTTGCGCCCAAACACATGGTGAGTGTATTACCATTGTCTTTTATGAATTAATTATTTACATCGTTTTGTGGCATTAATTCGTCGGTTAACTGTTATTACCGTGAACATATTACTCAACCAATTTAGGTAATAGAACAGGGGCTTTTGATAATACATTTCGAATATACACTTTAATCAATCCAGTGCAAATGACAGATACATAATTTTAATCGTAAAAATCATAGTTAAATTAAGACGATCACTTATTACAATTTTTACTCTTTTTGTCTTCTACTTTCCAAAGTTGTGCATAATTATAATGGGTCTGGTATAGAAAACGCAATTTCTTCCCCAAATATCTAACTATACATTATTCAGAGTATGATAAGTAAATTAAAAGATAGTTCATTGAGAAAACAGACTTTACTTGAACCACAAAATTTGTCAGCGACTATTTTAGTTTAATTCATTCTTGAGTCATATTGAGTCTGATATTTCGAAAGAATTAGGAGTGATGTTGATGAAGTTTAGCTTGCGGGTATGAGATTAATATGCACACAGTAGGGCTGATGATAACAGAAAAAAATATTTAGAATGAAATATGAACGAGGTAGGTGTTAAAAATGGCTAACTACAGTATTACTTAACTTGGATAAATATGAATAAATACAATAAAATATGTAAATAAATTCTTTGTGCCTTGATCCAAAATTATTCGATTGATCTGGATAATTTTTGCCGGAAGCAAATGTAAGCGAACGATTAAACATACTATTTTAACGATTTCAGTCCTTCCAACTTTAGCCAACATGACGCTCTAGAGTCCCCCTCCCTCCGCCTCATATTATTTGTTTTGTGCAATGTGATGGTTCTTGGCTTTCCAGTCTTACTCCTTAATATTGTTACTCTTTCTACAGGAGGTTGAGTAATACTGGGAGTCAGTCAAGATGTTGAGATGTTTAGTTCAACACACCACTGGGGATCAAACAGCGGCCATCCAGCCATAAACTCAGCTTTCTGCTTATTGAGCCACAATGAATCCGACTACCAAATAATAAATTTGAACAATTCTAATTTTGGTTTCTTTTTGGTTTCTGTTTGTGCTCCCCTAGTCGTGCGCCTCTAGTTCACTATACCGTTTCGAACTATTCTGCATATCCCTGACTTCCTTTAGGTTCTTTCCATTTGTTCCCCTCATGTGATTCGGGATCTCCCTACATGACGTCCTCATGTCCATTCATCCAAATCTATCATCTTCAATCATTGTTTCCGCCAATGCATCCCATTATGACCTCTCTCGTTATGTCTTCAATTTCCTTTTCAATTCTTGCAGCCCTTCTCTCTCCTCCATTCCATCTTCCCTATGCATAGGGGATGAGCGTATATGCGCCCCATTGCACATGCGATTCACGTGAATCGACGTACCAGCAGAGGAGGAAGATCTGAAGGGAGATCTGAATGTTGCACAGAGCCTTCCGGAGGGTACACGCGTCAGCAGACTTGTAACCTTCGGTTATCCGTACAAGTTAACTCACAGCCGTGTTGTCCTCGCAGTGAAGGAATAGTTACCATTGGAGCGAAAGCGCGGCGTTGTCATGTCTCCTGGAAGTTCCACCCGTTCCAGACGACATGCCATGGCGTCCACACAAAAACTATGTCCGGTGGAGACGCTAACTTCAAGAAGCATCCTTGCGGCCAAAGGTTTCAGGACAGGCCACTGTCCTTAATAGTTAGTTGTTGGTGTTCTTGCATAAAAAGAACGATTCCAAATAAAAGATGGTGTCATATATTATTCAGGCTGTTGGGATATGGATTGTGTTGTCTCTGTGAATACTTGAAATGAATATCACCACATTTGTTTGAACTTTGTGTAATATGAGTGGCCTTTATTCGGAGTCTTTTCATGACGATCTGTTCGGAATACGATCCACTAGATCTTACTTTTCCTAACTTAATTTATTCTTGAAAAAAGAAACGAAAGAAAATTATAAGTACATGAAATGGGCTTTCTTAACGAGTATATGCAATTATTTTATTAAGTTTTTGATTGTCTGAGAAATATACACACATACTTTTCCAGTCGTTTTTCAACTCAAAACATGAAAATTCCTATAACATATATTCATGTATTTCGTTCAAGGGGTGTATCGTAAAAAGAAGGCTTATCTTCTCGAAATTCTATCAGTTGTGATGAAAGTACTATATTATTATAAAATATCAATCTGTATATTCACACACTTATCCCATGACTTTACAAGTCCTTTAAAGCTGGTAGCAAACCAGTCTTTTGTTTGCTGTCGCAGCCAACGAGTATCGTCTTGGATTACAGCTTCATCAGTTTGAAAATGACGGCTACCCAAATGATTTCGATCGTCAGGCGCCGGTCAATACGAATGACTTTTTCCACACGCTGCGCTGTGACTGCAGTTACCACCTCCGCAGGACGACTAGGATGCTCCCCCATCTCTGATGCTTTGCCTTCCCATGTTAAATCTAATTGACACAGCTTACCGTGAGAAATGTTGCAACCTTACACGCGATGCATTTTGCGATGCACTTCTTCTGTAGACAGTCCTTTGACCCACAAAAACGCTCAACTGCACCCTGTTCTTCTCATGTGCACTCATGCAGCACAACCGCCATCGTGCAATGGTTGCCTCTGACTGACTGCATACGAGATGTCACGCAGCCTATAAGACAAGCATACATATGCTGCCCTCTGTTGGCAAAAAATACTCTAGTAATTAAAACGATATAAGGAAAACTGGCGTTTGCGACTTACATATGGACTTACCCTCGTAATAACCTTCTGGCGAGAAGCCTGGCCTAAATAAATCTCTTACTTCGAGCCTGCACAAAGTATATTACAGTATTGTCATTATTTTTTAAATTACCTACTGTAATTAATTTTAATTACCTAAGAGACACATTCACTAAATACTTCTTTCTGTTCTGTAACTCCTTTCAACAGTCTTCTTAGAAGGTACTGCACTAAGTTGGACAATACCGCAAATTAGATAAACCGGTAACTCGTACACGTAATTATGATTCTTTGGCTAAGATGTGTTTAAACCAGAAGTATCCATCTCGCAAAATCTTTTTAATTTGCTACCATATTACGAGCAACGATAAAACATCCTGCGAATGTGGGACATAAGTCAATTTTATTTTAGGAATCGTGATTTCTTTACGAAAGGGAAATTGTGTTTATTGTTGTTTTATAATTGGTAAATTGTTCAGAGAGTTTTGAAATTTCCTCATTCAGTATTAATATTTTATTTGTGAAATAATTTATGATCTCTTCATTTAACTTCATGTTAAGTTAAAGTGTTGCAAGCATTAATCAACGCTTCAAAATAAACATTTTAATGTTGAGCCAGTCATATTTTAGTAAACATTTTAAAATGAATATAAATATTTAATTTGAATATAATACGTACTGCTCGCAATATAAGATACAGAAGAAATTTGACGCTGGTGTAGTATATACCCTGTTATGGAAAAACCCCTTTTTAGCAAGTCCATAAGATAGTTGAATAAATAGAAGACACGATGAAAAGTTTTAAGAGATCGTTATTTTCCATTTCCTGTTTTATAATGAGACACAAATTGGCATATTCCGTTCTTTTTTGTAAACAAAAATAAAACCGTACGCATTAGGCACTTCCCAAGTATAGAATACTGAATTCGCTCGCTACATTTTCCGTGGTATCATATTTATCAGGTAAACGGTTGCAGTAAATTAGTTAAAACTGAAAACAGAATACTTTGATTCCTAACCCAATTTAGAGACCAAAGTAATCCTTAACCTAATTCATAGGAAAGAATTTCCACCTGATAAGTACGAAGTGCTTTGACCCCTGGTACTAATTTGACAGATTACTGAGTGTGCCTGGGAATCAGTCTGGACGATGATATACTTATCTTGGAAAATTGAACCTCTCATGTCCAACGCTAACCCACATTAATAGGGAGAAATCTAATGAAAAATATTGGGATGATCAATNTCTAAAAAAGTAATCACCGCCCCCCCCTCGCCGCCGATATTACTTTAATATTCATAAAAATATGATGGAAACGTGTAGAACGGCATGGAGGAGGAAACCGATATACATTTCCGACTAAATCACGTGAAGTGATTCTAGCGATGAGTGACGAGTCAGCCTCAGCGGGTTTTTCGCGTCATTTGCACAGTCGGATTATTTTCCAAGAAAGGACGCAATATGGTGGCGAAGGAGACAGCGAATCCGTATAAGAATGAAAGCGAGGAAATAAAGTGAAGGAAAGGGAATTTTGTGATAACATTTCATTGCCGTACATAAAAGTGTACGTGATAATATGAGTTATAATCTTTTAGAAAATAGATACTGATTAAAAAGTAATAGTTAAAACGATACTAAAATATTATTTTTAAACGCTCTATGTATATAAAAACGGCAAATTATGTTTTTATCATGTAGTGGTCCGCTGTGTAGAAATATGCATGCAATTACACCAATATTATAGTATTTTGGAGCCATCCATCCCGAATTCTTTTAGTTGAAAGAATTTAAAAATTTAAGAAGTGAAATGGAAAAATTTTAGTCATATGTTGCGCAATTTTATTGTTATAAATGAATAATAATAATTTTTATAAAATGTTCATTTTTTCATTACAATTTTCTGATGATGAAACTATATGTTACGTTTTATTTACGTCTTATTATTTACAGAATATATTGTTATAGTTTATTATGAAGACAAGAGGTATTCGCTATGAGCATAACTAGCGACTCCACCTAGCTGTGATATGGCGAAAGTTATGTACGAAATTTAATACGTGAAAATATAGAGAAAGGATGAAAAACTGTACATTTTGAACAAACGACCCTTTTTAAAATTGTACTAGTTGTAAACAGTTTGTTGAAGTTATCTACGCAATTAAACAATAGATTGAGTATTCATTATTACTCATTTTGAATATTATTTTTAAGTTTTTTGTTTCTTTCAATGTTATGTGTATGATCCTGTGTATACATTATTACAATATATTGCCTGTAATTTTTCATATATATTCATGATATCAGGTTGAGGTATACGTATAAAAAGTTATACCAAAAGTATAACTCAAAATATTTATTGACTTATTATTTTCTAGATTATTAAAACAAATAAATTTTTGTCATATCATTTTTAGTTCCGTAAATATACCTGTGAATGCACTAATAAACTAATTTATTCCGAGCGCTAATTATCCCTGGAAGAAAATAAGGTTCCATCCCAATTTTCTTATTATTGTATGATAATCTGTTGCATGTAAATATATTTTTAACTAGTTGAGTACCCAGAGCTTTGCTAGCGTGAATTCTGTAATATGTCTCCAGATCTATTCTTTCTCATAGAGGGGACATCGCTCATCTCAGCGCCTCCGAAAACTCCGAACTCGTCACTGATATCATTTCGATAATTTTTATCATGTCCTCCCCTGAGATGCTGGGGTTTACAGGGCTGCTTGTGGATTTAAGCAGCATCCGGAATGTCATTAAAAATCTCAGCGACCCCTAAACCTTTGATCTTCACACTTATGTTGGTAACTTTTCATATTTTTACATAACACATTCCCATCCCTTGCCCAGGGGTTGCTACGCGTGTCCTATTTCCCACGGAGACGGATTATAACCTTACACGATAACAGTATGTTGCTATCAACTCAGCAATGCTGAGAGCTGTGCATTCGTCACTGATATCTTTCATTTTCGATAATTTATACATAGCATTCCCTACCCTTGGGGCTCAAAGGGTCTAAAAGGTGTGTCCTGGCTGATTTTGAATTTGGGGTCTTCTAAATGTCACTACTAATTTCAGCGGTACAGAAAACTATGATCTCAACATTATTATCGATTATTTTTACATTTTATCCCTTAAGCAAACGGAGTATATTCCCACATAAGGGGTGATCGAGAACTTGAGAATGTGACTCTTCTTCTCTGCGACCGCAAAACGGTATTCAACGCCAATATCGGACGTATTTGATAATTTTAACCTACCACCCATGCCCACCCCTACCCCAGGGATGCTAGGGGTATAATGTCTGCAATTTGGATTGGTTGTGAACTTACGAAGCATTGGGGACGTTCTTATCCATCTCAAGGGAACCGATAACAAGGTTTTAAATATGCCATAGGATTTTTCCATTATTTCTTCAGGTCACCCTCTTCCTTTTTTTTTGTTTGTTTGTGGGGCTTTACGGCTCGTCAACATCGATGTCATTAGAGCCCTAAAAACTTGTACAGGTAGGGAAAATGCAGTTACCCACTAGGGAGAGCCAACAGGACTCTCCCCGCGTGTGGGACTCGCCGAATGACTCAACCATACCCACTAAAAACCCTCCTGAATTACAAGTCAAAATTCAAATATCAACATATCTCAAAACATTACATATATCATTATAAAAAGAGAGGTAAAGGAAGAAAGAGGAAAATGAAAGATACACTAGCGTCGGGATCGAAAAGAACAAGAGGTGACCAAAGAAGGTCAGGAAAGAGAAAGGAAGGAGCCCTGCACAAGTAATTGGAAGTAAGTGGAAGTAATTGCCAAACACGTATTTACTAGATGTAAGTCCCCTGGGGGGACCCTCTTTCTACCCCGTCCCTAGGGGTGCCAGGGATGTATTCCCCCCCCCCAGTGCTTAATGTGAAGCAGTCGTTCATCAGTGTAAGTTTGGTTGAAATTGCTCCAGACTCTCGAGAGTTATGGTGCGATACATATATTAAAAATTTCAACTCATTTCACCCTCTTAGGAGTGGAGTTTCGTGAAATCCTTTCTTAACGACGCCTGCACCCTAAAAGGACTCTACCAGCGAATTTTCAAGCATGTCCACTAATCTTCAGTAACAATTTATGGTTTTTCCTACTAATTCAAATTTGACGTCGGTAAATCGCCGATTAATAATTGGAAACATATTTAAATATAAGAGACCTAATTACTCAATTGATAATATTATATTACAATGTAACAGCTGCTATGGCTCATCTTTATGTAGTGAAATCTTTATGTTGTAAAACACTATATAATGAATTCCCCGCTGACTCAATAAAATCTCAAGAAAGTATACAGGTGAAAAACAATAATCAGACATAGACAGTCCCAAATAATGTCCAGATAGGTATATGCTTACATAGGACTAAGTCTTTAGTTTGTCGCAGGTAATAGGTAATTATATTACTGTAGGCCATATGTTAAACTTCCGACCATTTTCCAACTTTAATATGAACAAAACTTTAAGACTTAGATGGGCGCGAGCGAAAAGTCTGCCATCCCCTCCTTTGCTCACAGCGAATAACGAATGAATAGTGAGATTACCTTCATAGGGAAAACCAATTCGTCATCTCTAGTTCTAGACGATCATGACTGATGAGCTGCAGTCAATACCCGACCTTGGCAAAGATGACAAAGCAGAGTTTGGGATGCACGATTCTTTCCACTGATTAGGAAGGCCGACGACACGCAGTCTACATGTGTTAATTTACTCTGTAGAAGCTCGAACCATAGGCCTTCGTGTTCAGAGAATACACGACTCTTCTGGGTAGAGGAAAAAGGTGTTCTATTGAGTGTTAGTCGTCAAGGTTGTAGAACAAAACAACATGATGAAATATATTTGAGGAAAGGTTTGGTTTCAGATTGGAGAACATAGGCAGGGGAAGTTTTTAAGGTTGTTTCTGACGTTGATTATTTCAAGAATGTCTTTAAAATCATCTCGTTTTACGTGGAAAGGCAAAGATGTCTCTGAAAAAGTATTCCACCAACGAATAGCTCAAAGTAGTTTATTTCAATTGAAATTTGAAAGAAAGAAGAACTAACGGGCTTTTCTGTTGGAATTGCAAGGATTGGGAAAATTAGTTTTCGCACTTTGGTTGAAAACGACGAAATAAGTTTTGGCTGGCTTGGTGAAGTGCGGAGATGCAACGTTCCTCTACCGAAATCCTGAGTAGCTTGACAAGTTATCCTTTTGTCGAATATTTCACTTTAGATCCCGTGATTGTATAGGGTTTTAATACTTTCAGAATTTCAGTGAATAAAAATAATTTCAGTGAAAAAGATAAGAAATTCCAGTATTTGTTTATATAGTTCTTTCCCGGATAAAGATGAAAATTCGTGAAATCCCGCAAAAGACCGTGTTAAATTAAAATTGCAGTAACTCGCAAACTAATCTCTTAAAGGTCATGAAACTTGATCAAACTTTTGTTAACAGTCATATCAACAAGTTTACAAAATATAAATAAAATCTTGCACTTTTGAGTTTATGTGAAATTTTACCTTAAGTAAAACACAAATAAACATATTTTTTTACAATATTCAGAAAGCACTTCGTAAAATATATGCTAACAAAACAATATTCTATGAAATGCCGGTGGTATGGAAATCAGAGAAACTACCCGATGATATATGTGAAATTTCAAAGGACTATTTTTCCAAAATAACTGCATGTAAAGAGTTTTCCAAAATAATTGCATGCTTGTTTAGTATTGATGAAATACATGAGTATTTATATATTGTCTTATGTCATTTCTTCATCAATCGACATTCCATTCCATTACACATACATAAATATTGCTTATACACAGTGGCGGGTCTAGGGGGGGGGACTAAGGGGACTATAGCCCATTGAATCTGAACTCTCAGATAAAGGCATACTGTGCCACTTAAAACAATTAATAAATTTGATTACTATAATATTCCTAATTGTTTATTATCTATTTGATGAGTTGATGTATTTGATTAAAAAGATAAAACTATAACAATTTTGTTCAAGAACCATGATTTTCAAACAGAAACCCATCCCCGGTTAGCCACCCCCCTCCTCGACGAATGACTAGATCCGTCACAGCTGATACACAACCCTTTTCTTTTTATCTACGATATGTCTTTCAACCAATCATTAATTTTCCAATTACTCTCTTCATATTCTTGGAAATATTTGAATTTGTTTTCACTATCTATCAATCTATTTATGCCTACATCGGGGACCTACTTCGCGAATTTAACAACGTCCTATTTTTTAACCTCTCATAACCTAAAAGTGAAACGAATTCCAATGAATTCAGAGTTCTTAATTATGCGCTCTGTTTATTAAGTGTTTACACGTGTAAAATATATTTTCCTTCTGTCTGGATTTGGAAATGATTCGTACTTACATTGCATACAATACTGTAAAATGTATTCTAGTTTGTTTGTTTTTCTCCGTGGTATATAATTTTTGATATTATTACAAGTGAATTATAGGATTTTAGGATATATAAGGATTCCGGGCAACGCCGACTTCTAATATATCATTCTGTTATAATATTGCCAACACCCCACAACTACCAATTAAAATGAGACAGTTCTTTACAAACGATATTCATAGTTTTTTTGAACGAACTAGAAGAAAACACTATTTGACTGCTTACAATAGGTTGTGCTGCGTAAAACTAGTCCATGTAAATAAATGTTCGATCCCTCCTGCGATGAAAGTCTGCTCGTTTAGTACTAGGGAATATTCAAAACGAATAAATGAAAAATGAAATTTTATTTGTTTTTATTTGATTGGTTTACTAATCTCTTTTATGACAAGAAAAGTTTAGAAAAACTTGCATGCGGTGAGTACGAAGTCTGTAAAGGATTGCATTCCGTTTCACATTTTTATAGTACGTAACACCAAATGAACCGCTATGAAAAATTTTTAACATATTTTCCGAAGTAAAAGATATGATCACAAAAAATTATCATATGATAGAACATTTTTAAATGATCCTGATTTTTTTCACTTTATACAGTAGAGTCCTTAGAGACAATATGTTTGAAAGAAATGTTTCTCAAAAGGAAATAAAGGAACATTAAAGATATATTTTCTGTATTTAAAAAAAAAAACGTTTTCCACATATAGCTGAGATTGAAAAAAATTAATTTACTCAAACGCGTGTATTCGACACATCATAACCCTTCGACAATGAAGCTCAGATTTTACCTCAAGTAATATTTTCGTACTACTTTTACGTTAGTCATATGAAAAATAAAATTTAAGGGTAGTCGATTGCTCATGGTAATTTGGAATGAGCTGGTGTGATAAACAATATGTCATGAGCTTTATAAAAAAATTTACTTAATGTAGGATTTACAAAGATCACATCACAGAGTGAAAGTGACGAATTTCCTATGAATAAGGTACGAGCAATTTTCCAGCAAATCGACCAGATCCACCCATTGAGTAATTGACCTGTGACGAAATATTACTATTCGTGGTTCTGTCCCACAAAGTGAGGCAAGGAACAATTCCCGGAAGGGATTGATACACTCTCGTCGAAAACTCTTAATAATTACTGACCATGAATAATTGAGGGACTTCCCGTTCGTATTTTCCGAAACACACGCTTTTTCTTGACCATGTGGGGTATTTAAGAATAATGAAAATTACAACTTAAGGTTTTTTTTTAATGTATCTATTAAATCAGATTTGGTATGGCTTGCATTGGCTTAGTTGAATATGTAGAAATTTTAGAAATTAATTCTACAAGTTTTCATAATTATTAGCTTTCTTAGCAATGACATTGAATTTTTGAGAATCACTTTCAATTTTATTAATGATTGAATGCATTTGACGAATTTTAGGAAGGTCTCTAAATGATTCACATCTTCCAAAATTACTTGAAAAACCTTATTTACTTGAATGTTTGGAGAAAGAATAAAATGTATTCCTAAACGTCTGACGTAACTTCACTGTTAGAAAACGTAAACCTGACATATTGATAGTGGTTTTGACGGCACGTTAAGAAAACAACAGCTATTTACAAACAAAATATGTGCACTGATTCAAAATATGGCAGTAAAATCAAGGTACACGGATTTTTCGACGTTTTGAATCAATCAACTTAATACTTCGTTTTGAATGACGTCAATTAACATCTAACAGAAGTGTTTTGATCACTTGATCTTATACTTTAATTAACCAATTTATTTATACAATGGGGTCGTGAATTAAGCAAAGGACATCCTCTTACTTTCATATTCCCTTGCTCTATGAGATGGTCAATCCAGACTCTAGGTCTATTACTTCATCGTAAACACTTGAACGGTCTTAATTAATTTTAACGATACCATATCCTCTCTTCTTCTACCCCTTAAGTAGGGCCATGTATTTCACACAAATGAGAGTGAATTTTAGCATTATGATATAAACATTATAACACCCCCAATCGATGTAGCCAATCGCTATTTGTGACTGGCCGTCCCTTACTTTTGAAACGAACCTTGTATTAAAATTCACACTATGCTGAACTTTATTAAAATGTGGATGATTTTTTTAATGTTACAGCTAGTTAGTAGTTGGTGTTTTTAAAAATAACTTACCGGCAAAATAGCATTTTAAGAGTTTCCAGATGCAAATCTAATATTTTTTATTATGCAATTTTAAGGCAATTTGCGATCCTGTAAGAATAGAATTATATTACCCAATGGGAATGATAACTCTACGTACCCTGTACGTGAGTGTTTCGCACAGTGGTTTCTGCAAGAAAGTGGCGGAGATGATAATTTCCCAGCTTATGTGTTGATCGCTAATGAGGTCACATTCACTAGGTATGGCGTATTCAATCTCCACATTTGTGGGCACTAGAAAACACCCACAGTGTGCGGTACCACGCGGCACAACATCGCTTCACAATTAATGTGTGGGCGGGTTTGGTCGGCGACTGGTACCTATTATCAACCCGCTTGACCGCCGCGAATTATCACACCTTTGCTTGAAGATGTTTCAGCAAATGTGAGGCGCATCATGTGGTTCCAACATGATGGGGCGACTGCTCATTTTGGACTGGATGTTCGTAAGCATTTGAATAGGTCATTCCCGCATCGATGGATTCTCTGGACCGGTTCCCAGGCCCCCACGCTCATCGGATGTATCAAGCCTCAATTTCTCAGTGTGGGGAGCCATAAAATCTCTCATGTATCGCGATCCTGTGTAGTCTGAAACGGATCTCGTCGCAAGAATCGTCTGCGCAGCTGCTACAATCAAAGAAAAACTCCCGGTGTATTCGAGCGTGTCCAGCAGTCAATGCTCCGTCGGTGTCACGCATGCGTGGCGTCTGATGGTGCAATCTTCGAGCATCAGTTGTAGCATTAGGGTTGTTTTCATGATGTACTCAATTTGTACTCATTATGTCCAATAAATATTTCAAATGAAGCACTCTCTTGCTTCCTTTCCGATCGTCGAACTCTGCTACCACATACCTCTGACGTTTGCGGCCATGGGTTGTTATGCAATTCTCAATCGTACCTCACCTCCCCTAGAGATGTATCGCAACATTTCTGGGACGTCCTGCTGCACATTACATGCACTGGTTGAAGTGACTCGCAACACTAGGTGTGTTTCATGCTGGCTAAACTCTGCAATACATGTATGCGCAAGCGCATTGCCGACAGCACAACTCACGGCTAGTCTCCAATGTTATTAACGCGTTGTAAGGAAGCAGTAGGCGACGTCTTTCTTTACGGGTCCTTTTTCTTATACTCATAGGATGGCAGTCTTAAGACGAACGAAGTTTTCTTTTCTATACACTTCTTTCTTGATTGGGATTATATTTTATAACTTTCATATATTTTTGTTGTTTGTTCATTGTTTACACTTGAAACATATTTTCATGAATTTGATTCGTATCTTTATAAATTTCTAACTTGGTTACGAAATATTTATACTTTAATGCGTATTTGCCACATTCAACAATAAATTTGGTCACTATTTAATATTGTTTATTACGTATTTAATGAGTTGTATTTCATTAAAAGATAATATTTATGAAATTTGTGTTGTAAAATTATGATTTTCAATGATGATCCCTTGATTACTGTCTAGATCCGCTACTGACTACAATATTTTAGATTTCGTCTTCTAAATTAATGTATATTGAGCTAAACATTTAAATTTTGAGTAAATATTTAATTTAATGAAAATTTTGAAGTTTCAATGTTTGATGTTCTCTCAAAACTGAATTCGCACTACACAGTATTTTACCTCGGTTTTGAATGTATGTGCTGAAACACTCATGCTGCAGAGAACATCATTTAACTTGTTGACTCATTCTAGATGAATCAAACTTAAATTACAGTGATTGCGTTTTGCTGAGTGGCAATAATAATGAATAGCGTTTCATCATCATTTACGCGTTCAGCATCATTTAACATGAAAAAAATTGAGACGAGCTCTCTTCACTGAATATATTTCCTTCCTCTGCGGTAAAAGTGTTCGTTGAAAGGCTCTGACAGATTAGAGAAACTCCTACAATCTCCTCATAACACGACACCTCATGGAAGTTCCGCCCAGTTCTTCAGAGAATAACGAACGTGAGTTTCTCGAATCAATTTTGGGGTCAAACGAATTATTTCGGATCAGCCCATGACAAAAGTTCACACCGAAGAACTGTTTAAAAGAGTGCTCAACAAATGTAATCCTGTCATGCAAATATCTTTTTTTACAATTCAATAATTTTTTTGTATATGTTTTTTTAAACAGTGCTTCCCAACTAGTGGCCCGCGAAACTTCTTTTATGGCCATCGAGTTGTAGTACATTAAACGATGGAGGACACAATTTTGTGTTATAAATCTATGTTGTCATAATATTTCACGTGACATGTTCGGTGAGAGAAAATCGGAAATTCTGTTCGGAATCACCCCGAAATACACTAAAATATAAAAATTTTGTATTACAATATTTTATTAAATATGAAAATTATTTTTAAATATAAAGAAAGATTCCACTTGAAATAAGATAAATTTCTTGATGACTATCAAAACATGCGTATCATGAAATATGATCCATTCGTTTTAGACCTATTTGTTGAACAACATTTCGCCAAACTCCATCCCGTGGATCGAAAGTGTATCGAAAAGATAAGTTGGTCAGCGCTGATTTAAAAGAAAAGAAATTTTGAGTACCAGAAAAATTTTCCTTCCCTTAAAAATATGTTTAAGTAATTCCAGTTTATGAGCTATATATTCTCAGGTATGGACAGTTCCATGTTTCAAAAATAGTTTATTCAGTGAAGTACGAAGCAATATGTTGGAAAGAAAATGTCCCTTAATTACTTGAAGTTGACCACAAAATGATTACCAACTGATTAGAAACAGTGAACATGTAGACCATTTATCCACTAATAAACTATTACAGAAACAATCTTACATTTTCATCTCTCTGTCAATGGAGTACCTACGACAGAAGGAAAATTTTTTTGGAACTGAAGTTGAATAAACCTCTTTCCCTGGCAAACCTTTTGTTTTCGTGTAAGTAAATATAGTGTGCGCGTCAAAACTTACTTTTTCATTATGAATGCACTGTCCTTGAATTTATGAAAGTGTGCATGAATAGTTTTTAATTCAGATTCCCAAGATTCTGCTTTCATATCAGTTGATTAAATTGAATAATGTAATATAATGTCGTCCTTTTTTAGCTTCGGAAAGTTTTATTATCACTTGTCCCAGAATGACAATTTTCATGACACCCTATTTTTGTAACTTGCTGAACCTGTTTCACGTAGCTAGAGTTTGATAGTTTTACATCAGTTAACTTCGTGAAGATAAATTACAACTGTTAAATAAATGCTAATTTCAGAAGTGATTTCGATAATTTGCCAAAATAAAATCACATACCGTTGGGGTAGTTAAATAGCTGATACAAAAATACTGTCATAGTATTCTTACTTTAATTTTTTTTAAATTATAAGTAGCGTGAAAAGATCTTTGATGTAATGATAACTAATGAATTCTTTGATGTAAGCAAATCTGTTGAAGACAGCTTGGTCCACCATGAACAATTCCTTTGTACGAACAGAGGGATGCTGTACTGTGTCCTGCTGTGTCCAGAGCTAATTCACCTCGACTAATCCGTAATATCGATGAAAATTGTTCTCTAACTTATAGCACTGGATATACTCATGAAATATTGAAAATAGATTTTCGAGGGTACAATTCAAGAAGATCTGACATGATATCGATTTTTTGATAGATGGAAATGCTTCTTTACATTGCAAGTAATGGAAATGTATGAAGAACGAAATTGTCCTGCTGTGTAACCATTGCTGTCAATATGATTTTCCTCGTTTTTCATAATTCCTTCCTCCATAATTCCAAGACACCAATAACCTTACATCAGCCGAAATTGCTCAGCTGGGAGAGCGTAAGTCTGAAGATCTGAAGGTCCCTGGTTCGATCCTGGGATTCGACAATTTTAAACATCCGAAATTTACGAGTCACTTAAAGAGTAAAAATTAAAATCTTTTAATTATGTGCGTTGACATTTAGCAGTCATATTAACATTATTAATGCAAGATTCTTTACAACTTGAATTAATGAGTTCTGGAGCCATTCATGAGTTTTAACTTTCTCCTATTATTTAAATAACTTATTTTTCGCGGTAGACAATAAAATAATCAGAATGGATAGAGCAATGAATACCACACTTAATAATAATAAAATTAAATTACATGAAACAAAACATGATGTTTCAGACAACATTCAAAACTTGACTACGTAAAAAGTATAGGATATTATTCAATATATATATAAACACGAGACAAAATATAGGGATATATCTTTCCTAAGAAGTCATAATTAAATCATAAATAATAAATAAATGAGTGAACGAAATCTATATGAATTATGGAGATACATAGGAAAATACCTGTTGTTGTGCAGATCGACGTAAAAATTCTTGTAATAAAATGCCACAGAAAATGTATCAACGGAAGCGGAAGTGAAAAGTGGCCAGCTGAATACGTCACAAGCAAAGGTTCCGAACGGCGTGATCGCCGTGCGCGACCCTCTAGGTGACGGTCGGTCAGTCACCTGATGCGAATCAGAGGGGGGAAGACCCCAGGATTGAGTCACCGAGTTACGGCAGGTGAGTACGGTTCCATGTCTCTTCCGCGAATACGCCGAAGAAAAAACAAAACAACGTTCTTCCACTTTTTTCATGGAAATTTTTTATTTGTTATTTCAGAATACGATGGTGAAATGTCACGCGTATACAGATACCTTAACTTCATTTCATTTATTTTTATTTACAATGATTAATTTCAAACATGTTGATATTTAAGTATTTAAATTTAAACATCTATTTCATATCACATTATTTTATACAAAATATTTTATGTTTCTACAGTTTCACTAAGTTTTTAAATTTCTTACCACTAAAAATTTTAGCCATTTCATTCAATTTTTACTCTGTTCCATGAGTTTATATTTCAAATAACGGAGAAAACGCTATGTAGCTCTATATCCCCTTAATGAACTTCCTAATGATGATTTTTAAGGGTTTACACGAGTTAAGAAAAGCAAAGAAAAATCATGTATAATTATGAGCAGGGATATGAGTATCACGCCAGGAGTTCTGCTCTAACCTCTCCCTATTTGCATTTACAAATTATTATTTTTTTAATGCTCGAGTCGAAAAGATAAAAAAAAATCAAATCTTGAATTTTACACACGTATTTTTCATATGATTTTCAAGTGTGAACATTTTCAACTTCATTTTGAAATTAACTTCACTTAAAGTTATTTAGAATGAATTACTGATCAACATATCAAATACAATTACAATTAAATATAGGTTTACTATATATATGAATGATATAAGTGGTTATTAGCAAAAAAACTCAATTTAAATTATCGGACACGACATATTTGTGTCCCTTTTATCTAATGGGATCTAGAGCACTTTCATAAAAACATCTGATATATTCAAGCTATTGATAAAGAGGGAAATGTCTTTCTTGTATTGCTTAGCAAGAAATATTTAATAAATTTTATAAAAAAATTTAATATACATTTTATTTCCATTCATAAATTATCTACACTACGTAATGCCTTCAATGACAAAACTGCGGAACATCGTACCGAACGTGCCGAAAGATATATTATTATAATAATTATTCATATGTATAATTTATTATTAATATCCCATTTGAAAAAAGAATTTTAGCAAATTACGAAAAATAAATAAAATTTCGTATATAATAACTGGTGGATTCAATATTGTAATTACGAAACTAATCAACGCGTATGTCATAAATTGTTGAGGTAATGGAACTGTTTTCGTATTTTATTCCAAGCATAAGCACGACTTGGTATGGACTCGTATTATTCGATTTATCTGACAAAAATTAGTAGTTAATTTCGTTATAGTCAGATAGTTCTATAACTATACTATAACTATCAAACTATAACTTTTCAACATATTCGAAATTTATTATTATGCTTCCAGTCAGGTTTACTATAAAATATTAACTTCTGACGAAATTATTGTTGCGATGAATTTTTCATTAGATTAACAAGATTTTTTCCTTTTCTGATGATGTTCCTAAAGTTTTGAAAATATTATAATAATATAATATTGTTTAAAATGTATAAATGAATAGGATAAAATGTACTTCAGTCTAATGTAGATAATTATCTAAAATAAACTTATGGCTTATCCTTAGAAAATTCTAGACTGTTCATTACTATTATTACTGTTCAACTGCAAATAATAAAATTTAAAAAAATATCAATTTTCAGGTAAAATTCGGAAACACTCGAAATCATTCGATTAAACATATTGGATTTGGTGAAGAGAGAGAATTAGAAATATATTTTACAGAGAGAATTTTATATTTCTGTTCTCTACTAATAGTTTTGATACATGGTAATACTTTGAAACATGCGGATTTAAAATTAAACAACTATAATTAATTGTTATTAAAATGTATGATTATTAAAAATTTGAAATATTTACATCGTATACATTTGTAAATAATTAATAAATGCGTGGTTCGTGGCGTGAATTTTCATGTAAAAAATAAAAGTAATAAATTTGATGTCGTATAAATTAAGACATTAAAATTATAACAGGTAGAGGAGAGAGCAGAAACTCCCATGTTACCACCGCAGGCAACATCAAAGTCAGGTTGTGAAAGAGATTTCTATGAAATGATTTTATACGGCGCGTCATGGATCAACACCAGAAGTTGTTAGCTAAACACATGTTGCACTGAGACCTTGATGCTCACCTTTGAACACGTGAGTTCGCTCAGGTACCGTGCCTATCGTTCTGGAACGGAGTAACGCTGATTATTTCCTTTCTCAGAAATCACTTTTGAATCATTCTTGAGTCAATGATAAAATAGTTGCAGATGTGAATAGTTGTTTTTCCTCGACACGTGTTGGTTATTTTGTTTGAAGTTGATTCATTCCACGAACAAAATCCCTCTTTCACACATTGTTTAACTTATTACAATCTATTGAACAATTCACGCAAGATAACAAGTTTATTTATTTATTATTTTTTTAATGGCTTATGCTGTTCATGCTATGATATTGTCCGGTGAGTCAGTGTGTTAAACAATTTAAATTTATTAATATTTCATTTAAATAAAAAACATTTTAGTGTCAAAAATCAATTAAGAACTGTCTATGATCACGTGGAGTGCAATAAACTAATTTATTCTCCAGAAACAAGTATGCACCATCCCATCAATTCCGCTCAATGGATTTACTATCCTAAGAATCTTCACACGAATACGTTCTGTTATACATTTATTATTTCCAAAATTACTCGTAGCTATTAAATGTAGCAAAATTCGAGATTAATTACCCACGGCAGAAGGGCTGAAATGCTTGGCACGAAATTTCAGGTGTTTTCGCGGCACGAAACATTGGGCCATCCCGAAATATTAGGCAGGCCCGAAAATTTGGACACGAAAACGCCCGAAATATTGGGCCGACCCGAAATATTAGGCTGGGAAAAAACCTGAAATTTCGGACCGGCCCGAAATTCGTCGTTCCGTCTTCCTCCACCAGATGGCAGTGATGGCGGGATCTCTCCTTGGAAGCATTTTTCGCCGAGAATTAATGCGTCAGGTCAACATTACTTCTTCGGGTTGTTTTTACAGGATTACAGTACGCATATGCTTAAGAAGAGTTTCATTTCAACTGTTGGATTAAAAACTTGATTATTCTTCAGATTTTATAACGAATAGCCATTTTGTTCAGTTTTTGGAGGTGCAGAAATTTTAAATCCGCCACTTCCTTTAAACCCCTAGATAGGAATTGCATCTCGAGTAAATTGCACTATTCTCATGCGCATGTTGTAATAAAATTACAAAGAGGAATATTACAAAGGCACGAGTAAGAGTTTTGAAGTAGTCTCACAAAGGGTACAAAAATATAAAATTAAGAAACCTGGGAATAAGAAAATATGTAATTGGTCACGTAAAGTAGAAACCAACAAGTAATGGTGAAAATAATATTTTCGTACCTCATCACCTATGAAGGTCTTCCCTTCTTTTCTAAAATCATGAACACAGATATAATAATAGAGCGAATCGTGTTCATGAGATCTGAGTAAAGTTTGAATGAAACGAATTCTCGTGGATTAAGTAGTACGGAACTTTTCCCTTCTCTTCCACCTCTCCCCCCAATCGCTGTCTAAATAGTAAATAATCGTACGAAAATATTTCAATACCCTTTTTAACATTAACATTTAGTTGGCTTATCGTACTTATGCGTTGTATACAAGGCGAAACGAGAGAATTATTTATGAGTCAAAAATAATTTTTAAGTGTTAAACTTTTCAATTTGAACTGATTTTGTATTGAGAAAAGTTTTTCATATATGATTGGAATAAAAGATATTTCGTACTTGACCTTAAGTTATTTCGGGTCGATACCAATAATAAAGGGCTTGGTCCAATAATATTTCAGGCCGAGAGCAATAATAAAGGGCTCGATCTAAAACTCTTCTCTGGCCCTTCTGTCATGGGTATTAACAAAATATTAATGACATTTCCACACATGTATAGAATCGCTTCTGAATTCCGGGGTAGGATAAAGTACACAACTGTTCCACGATTACGTGTAGTAGGAAATAAACTATAAATAAAAAGGAAGAAAACCAGAATGAAAGAATTAAGTAATTTAATTAGTATAAAGAGTTCTATAGGTGCTGTGATACTTTATAAGAAGAATTAAGATCACTTTACATTAAAATCAATCAAAAAATAATGTTTCTTGGGGAAATTAAAACTCATATTAAGTCTTTTATTAAAACTAATGTAATAACATTATAGAAGCTCTTAGTCGCGAATATTCCATTTCATAATTATACAAACTGTTGTTTATGATTTCTCAGTCCCCTTATCAGACCATATTATTTTAATTTTTATTATTATTGTACGTATATTATTTATTATATCATGAATATGTCGGAAACCCCAATAATATTTCGCACTCTCTCTCTCTCTCTCTCTCTCTTAATAAAACCAGATAAAATACTATGCTCACTAATGATTCTAACTTTATACATCTTGTCACAACCATTTAAAAAGAAGTAATCTCTCTCAAGTCAAGAATTAAATAAATTCTTTTGTAACAAGTAAAAGAAAATTTATTCATGCTTTATGAAAATGAATAAATTCTTTCACAATCTCCAGTATATCCGATTTTGTAGTAAAAACGGTATGAAAGATCAGTCATGCGACATAGAATTGAGATACTAGTTTTAATAACCATTTGAAACAAGATAAGACTATTTATACATTATTGAAAGAATAAAATATATAATATTACTTTGTACAAATATTTTGGTCATGTACTGAACACTTCATCGTAATACGAAATCATTTTAGGATAGCTGGTCAAAGTTAACCGTACACTGACCTACATTACGGACATATTTTCATCTATCTCACGAGACAGAAATTTAATATCCTATCTACAACGTCATTTTTTGTCTGTCACGGAGTTTTTGTCTGTGTTGGTAAATAGAGGGGTGACAAATCTCAGCGAAAAATGTATTTTTATTCTATTTTAGACTCCTAAAAAGTGATTTGTTACAGAAAATAATTTATACAAACCTTATCTTAAATTTTTAATCAATTAAAAAATACTTATCGGAGGTACGTATAAAATATCATTCATTCCGAGTCACATTCACATTCACTGTGTACTTTATTACTCCACAGTTATTGTTCCATATAGTAGACTTTTTTTAGAATTATTTAATGTCTTCTCTGTACTCAATCTTGTATGATATTTACATGGCATCTTGGTATGGTTGTGATTGTTATCTCTGTAGCTCATCGCAACCGTATTTCCTCCGGATTTTCATTGGATACTCTGATCGGGATTATCAGGAAGGTCCCTTTGCTCGCTTCCGAAGAGAGAAATATATCCTTCGTGAGTGCATACGCTAGTTCTCGGGTAATTATTTTGTTTCATGTTTTATTTTACTCAACCTTCTGATCTAGAGGTTGTGAACTATAAAAACCAAACCGGCTATAGCGGAAAAGGGATGAGTAATTGAATGGAGTGTGTGCGCGTGCGTTCCCTGGAAACACGGAAGCCGGAGTCGCGCTCGGAAATACACACATCCGTTCGTTTGCAGCAGGCTGATGCGTTAGGGTGACGCCATTGATATTATCACGTCCACAATCGTAGTCGAGTCCTATCACCGATCGCTTAACGATGTCATTGTGAAGCAGTCATACCAATACAAGAAAGGGCGAAAATACCTCAGCACAGAGCACGCGCTCTACAAGTGAACCTTCTACCTGTATTATGCTTGTATTATTTACATACATTTTTTATCAAGATTTATTAAACACATTAAACGAGCGGACTATTCACAATATTTATTATTCTTCGATACTTATTATGACAATAACTGAAATGATTTGTCACGTTTATTACTGTTGGTATACATTGGTGAACAAGATAATAATTTTATTACGTGTAGCAATGCGTAACTCCTGAATGTTAGTTACATCTGACAAAGCAAAGTTGAACTGTGAGTAATAGTCGTGAATCATCGCACCTTCGCAGCGTACTGCCATCTACCGGTTCCTCCAGATACTACTTTGCAAATAGCACTGTATTATTGTCAAACTGAATTACAAGTTTTACCTGCGTGTTACGGTCGTAAAAAAAAATTACCCCAACTTTTTAGAAGTATCACTTGAAAAATAATGTTATTAAAAAAGAAGAAGCTGCAAGACTGACTGCATCTGAAATATTCTTCAGAAATGTTCACTGTCATGTTGTGTCAAGTAGTCTGGTTTTAATGTTCGGGGTAGATTGTCATGTTCTCGGAATTTAGGTGTCCTAGTGATCATTTTAAACTCTAGTTCATGAGAAAATTGAAGAGAGCAGACGTATAAGAGACATCGGCGTTTCAAATCTCGTGGTGGTAAGAAATTCACCGTAAGTCCTGTGTTTGGACAGGTCCAAAAAGATTTGACTCATTATTTTTACAAGTTGAGATAATTGTCATATTAAAACGGTTTTTTCAAAGCTGATGCAAGAGTGAAAACAATCGTGAATGCTTTTTAATTATCGTTGATGCATGACATTTATTCAAGTTTTCATTTTGATCGATTAATAAACGATGTTAAAATTTGATCTTTTTAGTTTAAGGTATATTGCTTTAATAACACGACTCAGAGAAACCTAACGAAAAATGTTTTCTCCTTGCGAGTGACAAATCGACTGATGGAACATTTGTTTCCGGATGTTACGTCTGAATGAAAAAATCACATTACGAATTTCATTGGGCGTTTTTTGAAACTGTATTTTAAGTACACCGTCAGTGGATTAATTTCAGATTTCAGAACTTGGTAAGGAAGAAATATACACTGTATCATCTTTTGAATGAATTGTACAAAACGAAACAAGTAAACAACATATATAAGGAAAACGTTTTTTCCTTTTAATTGAACGCCGAGTAAGACTGGAAGTGAGTCGGGTTTTTGAGTCAGGAGAAAAATTTCCTCGTGATGTCTCCGGGATTTGAACTGGTCGGAAGTTCAAAAACAAGCAAAGTTAAATTTCATAAAAATGAAACACAATCCTTCAAAATAATGTTCATAGTTTTCGCGGCGGGGGTAAGTAGTACACAAATGATAAAACCCACATTCGTAGATTGATAACTATTCATAAAAGGTGTTGAAGTCCAATTTCTGTTGAAGAGTCTTAAATTTTCTTATTAGTAGCGTTTGAAGACAATTACCTCCTTGTAGCTTTTCATCCATTCTTCCCCTAAAAGAAGAAATTCAGGTCGTCATAAAATAGCTAATTGGGAAGCGAGTATTCTTCACAGAATGTCTTCCGCGTTCGACGCACGACTCGACCGCAAGTGACTCAGACACGCCGCCACTTCCATGTCCTCAACAACTGGGCTGTGTGGCGCAACGTTTCTGTGATAAGTGGATTAATTAATCAGATTGGGCCGTGCGTTGAGCGCCACTGCCATCGCGTCGGGCGGCTCGTGAGTCACAAATACGCCCTCCCTCCGGGACAAAAGCGTCGCTTCGCCTTTGCCAAGAACCTCCTTCGCCTGCATTATTCAGAAAAAAAACTGATTCTCTTGTTACTTGAAACTGACAGGCGCTCTTACTACCATTGAAGCTTAAAAATGAGTGCATTGGACTCACCACTGAGTTGCTTTGCGAATAAAAAAATACTACCTGAAGCATCCAAAATATCATCATATATATTAGTACCGAAATATTCCACAAAAATTAGGTTCATTTTTTGTATAAACGCATTGAGTAGATCACAAAAATGAAAAATCGTACTTTAGATGTGTTCAATGACAGTTTCATCTTTCACCTCTTTCATTCTGAGATAACAACATTTAAAAATTACGTGAAGAAAAGTCGTTACTTTACTCATTTATTTGAAAAGGATGTTTCTTGACTACTCGAGTCCTAACAAATCGCGTCTGACCATGGTAATAGAAAGAATTGTATTTAAGTTGCGTGATACTCCAGTATGCATAATCATATACTATTCATAACTGTTCGGATGTGTTGACATAGTTAATGCAAAATATGAATCCGCGTGAAATTTGCCCACATCTAGCAGATGGGGAAAAGTAGTATTAGCCATATTATCCAGATAAATTAAATATTTTTGCTGTTGCATGTCTGAAGAACAACGTTGAAAAAGAACGACCTAAATGCTACGTGTGCTATACGCCTATTGAATATGATTAAACAAAGTAAAGACGATGGATAATATTCATAAAAAATGTAATAAAAATGATAAATCAACATCGTCAAAAATTCGTATGCAGATGAGTTTACACCACCGAAAAAACGTTTTCTTGTGAGGTCGAATCGACGTGTCATGCGTGCGGGTTGCCGACGTCAAGGCGTCGTTAACCGACGTCGAATGTGGATTTTCTAACACGTCGTGACGATGTCGTATATACGTCGTTCTCTGACGTTGAATCGACTTTACATGCGTACGCGTCGCCAACGTCGTCACGACTTTGACGACGATATAACAACGTCACTATGACTGGAAATTTGTACGTGGAACCATCGCTCAGTACATAATTGGCAGTTATTATATTGCAGAGTTTTATGGTTAAATTTGTCGTATGGTCGAGTTACTTAAAAAATTATTGCAAAATATATTATTTTAAAATTTTTCTCAAATTAGCTTATTAACTTTTTAATTCTGTACGCCAGCACTCAGTTTGTTAAATTTCGTATTTCCACTCAGTGCAGTAATGGAAAACTATCCATATAAAGTGTTCTCTATTCTTTAACATACATTACATAACTTTGTTATATTAGTACTTTCAGTCTGGGGAATGAACTGAAGAAATAAACATGACGTCCAAATTTCCCTGAATCACACCACCCATTGAATTTTTTCACCTAATCTACCCCATCCCGCGTTTTTTGTTTCATAGTTTACGAGACGATTTTTTTTTAAATCTTAATATCCTCTTACTATCGTCCCATCTCCAGAGTTCAATTTATTTTTGTTCGTTTCATAGTCAGTTTTACGATCTATTGTTACAAAGTCATTTTTGGACTCTTACTACAGAAAACAAAGGAGGGGGGGAGATAAAGTGAGTAAATATGTATCTACCTAGAATTTTTGGATAGTTATTGATAATCCAACTTTCAAAAACCACTATTGCAATAAATGAACGATTATTGTTTTCCCACATCCGTTAGCCATAAACACCACCTTCACCTGCGCAACGTCAAAGACATTTGGTCATGACAAAATAATAGTGTAGTTCTCCGAACCAGACCAGACCCACCAACAGACGGCGTGTCCGACGTCTCTCAACCTGCAATTAGCAACGTGATTTCTTTCGCTTAAACGAGTTTACGAATCACGTGTTCCTCCGCACAGTGTCACCTAACACCTCCTCTCAGTGACAACCACGAACCATCTCCAATGGACCTTGAATGACTAGAAACCTGAGTGCCAACTTTGTGTTAGTGTAACCCTGTGCTGTTTCCTCTTTTACATACATTGTGATTGCTATGCATTCCTTTTTATGACTACATATTACACCGTAAGCAGTGTTCATACGAAATATATATTCCTAACATCTACGCTTCCTAAGAAAACATTTTATTATTTCTCTCTAATAATAATAATAATTAATCCAGCAAATGTTGCTGTGAATTACAGAAATAATAATAATAATATAGTATGACAGTAATAATAGTATTGACAATAATAAATTTGTTGTCAAAAATCAGTACAAACAGCGTATGACTACGTGGAGGACAATGAACTAATTTACTCTCCGGAAGCAAACAAGGGACCATCCCATCAATTCCGATCAAGGGCCCTAAGTGAGAGACGGATTTAACGTTCCAGCACGTTCCTTTCAATAAAACTAGTTCGGTACTTGCCATAAAAGTAGCATAAGACCAAAAAATGTGTATTTAATAAAACACAAAAAAGTTATTTCAGAAGTATGTATTATTATAAAACTATAGATTAATCTGAAAGTATTGTTTATAAATCATAACTATGAAATAACACTTAATTAGAGATTTATTATTGCAATAATTGCCACCCCTAGACAAGAGAGTCTGTAAAAAATCCGCCTCTACCCGAAGGAAAACCCGCGCCAGGAAGGGGTTACGGAATTAATGTACACAACCGTCTAAATGCATAAAATCAAACACATGTATTTTCAATAATTTTCCTTCTGATTAATTTTATAACGAGCAATATTCACTGTCGCGATGATCAGACAGAGAGGTCATACATCGAACCACATGATTTGGGTGAAGGAATTGGAAAGGAGAAATTTTTGGTCGGTGCTGGGACACGTAAAATCTTCTTCTTCTAGAGGCATTTTAGGTCAGTGTGAGCTACTCAACACTACTCAACAATCTCCTTCCATTTCTTCCTTTCCATATCTAATTTCCTTCAGTTTCTGATATTCATTCTACTTAGAGCTTGCAAAATGCCTTCTTCATACACTTTTGCTTTTAAAAATATAATTATAAGCAAAATAAATTTTATTTGCCCTGGATATTCGCTCTTTAATCTTCAAGTGAGTTATTAGTATTCACCATTATACCTTGATATTTGAACATTTGACTATAAGTCCATATTCGCTAAATTAATTCTTAGTTCTTCAGTATGTTTTCTCGTACACCCCATGTACTTTGTATTTTGACTATTCATAGCTAAGCCATGGAACGCATAAAGTACCAAACAATTTGTCACCAATAGGTTCGAGATACCTTAGCTGGTATTTTCCCACAGTTTTCTGTCGAGAAAAAAGACTGAAACCCCGCTCTCCTGCTAGACAAGGTGATAAATACGATTACGAATTTCAGAATTGCAGTTTCAGCTTATGGAACTGAACCGCACACTTCTCGGCAGGTCGCAACATCTTCATGTATCTCCAGTGAACAACAGTCGGACAAATATTTGTAATAAATTTGAGTACGTTCAAACTTTTTTTACATTTACCACGTTTGACAAAATAATATCCGATATTTTATTTTTAACTGATTTGTAAAATACATAAAAAGAAGTTGGCAATTTCGACAGATCATTTATTTAGTCACAGGTTTGCCGCGTGGGATACACGAAATATTTCACGCTCAAATCTAAATCGCCAAACAGTGTGCCCAATCATTCTAATGAGTATGCAGTCAAGTCTCTTGACATTACATGAATATTATTATTATTCGTAAAATTGAGCAAATGTCCTCTTTGAGATATTGGCACGTTTGATCAATTACAAAGATTTATTACTATTCCATTATCATGTAAAAAAATATTTTATGTTTAAAAAAATTTCCTTCATATTTTATGAATTATGATTTTTAATTTCAATAAATTTACACATTTTCACAAGTCCATGCGACAATTGTATTCCATCATTGTAATGGTACTTTATTCCTTATATATAAGTCGGCGTTTTATTATGCGGGCTTCAGACCGGCCCTCTTCTTTCCACAATATATAAAATTAGAGCAAAAATATGTTTTATCCTATACAGGTTACTAACACCAAGATTTGGCCAAAAATAAACAAAACCAAAACTTTACAATCTTTTCATCCTGAGGAATCATGGTCTCAATAAATCGAAAACAACTTTTCTCGTGATGATAAAACTACACAAATAGTAAAACCTACTGAAATAATGTTTTTCCCTTTTTCTGACTCTTTTACATTCTAACCAAAATATCAAGATATCCTAAAAATCTTAACTACAAAAGGCGTAACGTTCAAAAGACGTATAATACAATTAATATTGAATGTGAGAGAATAATAATATAATAATGATTTGTGAGCCAATTCTCAAAAAAATCCAATTGTAAAACAGAAATAAATAGGTTAGAATGGAATAAAATATGTAAATATTATCGTCACCAAGGCAATAGGCAATCAGCAAATGTAAATGGGTATAAGTTATAAATGATTTCCTTAAACTAGTTCGCAATTTCAAATTTTTTTCTTTATAAATAAAGGAGTGTGAAACGTTGTCTGCCAATACTGTAGGCCTACATAGTCTTCCTAGAACAATTACTTTTGCTACCTGCTAAATATAGAGAGCAAAAAGTGGCAAGTTCGCATTAATAATATTGTCCAAAGTTTCACTTTCTTGAGAGGCGATGAAACACAAAAAAAAAGATGTCTGGTCACGATTCACTTTCCAAGCGCCACAGCCGGAGCATGTTGCCTTCGCTTCCCAAGAATTTCCCGGAATATTCACTTCGCATCGACTGGAACAGAGACTCCTAAATGGAAGGTCACATTTCGCGAAAGGAATTCCAATATAATTCCACTTCTCAATAGTAATCATTTTTCTGTACAACGGACATTTATCTAATACAGTCATTTCTCTGCAAAAGATATTTCTCAAAAGCGAACGTTTCTCTATAGCGGACACTTCTACACTCCCCGTCCTTTTATATACTACCTCAACTTTCAAAAGCGGACACTCTTCAATAACGGACAAAGTTTAAGGTCCAACGAGAGCCCGTTATAGTGAAGTTTAATTATATTCCGCTTTTTGTTTAAATAATAACCTATTAATTTACTCATATGTTTATTCATGCTATGTATCACTTTATTCCAATTCCTTCGTATCAATTATTCGTGTCTCTCGCATAAAATCAGCCATTTCTACACCGTACAAGTCACGAGTCGGAAGTAGATGAGCACTGTCTCCTCCTCTTTTCCAAATAAACACATTATCACTCCTCGTTCCAATCCTTTGAAGCTAAGAAACTGTACTCCCGTGTCTCGTCAAAATTTATACTAGAATCCTGAATTAAACCATTTTCTATTCTTTGTCACGAAAGTTGCATAACTAATAAATGTATAAGTGCCATCTTATTAAAAATACGAAACCTCAAGCAGTAATTTTGTAATTCTTTGTCTCCACCCTTTCGTATTACATGTTATTTTCTCTCCCTCCAACATTACTTCCTTACTTTTCCTCATTATTACATGGAGGACCCATTTTTTGCAGGCACATGTCAATTGACAACTAAAATTACATGAAGCGCACCAGTCGAAAGCGTTGAATATGATCTAAATAATCGTAATGTGCGCAATCTCCTCAGATGTCTCTCTGTAACAATTTGATGATATTTTATGCTCTTATCTAGATCGTACTTCCTCTTGTAATTACAGATACCATGACACTTGCATATAAGTGCAAGAGTTGCTTCCTGTCTACAGTATGTTTTGTAATGACCATTTTTTGAGTCTGATAAAAGATTTTCTCGACTTTTCCTCCCGAGTAATTTAAATTCCACATCCTCCTCCAAACGTCAGTACCTGAACTTGATACCATTGCATTACACAAAGGAATTTACCAATTTTTTTGCGATAATAACTTACGAACGAAAGAGTATTCATCTGAAATGGGATTGATGTATTTAATGATACGGTGGATAATTATCAAACATCATCATATACATTAATACGGGAATGTCTCCTAGTTTTTTCGTTCTTTTCTGTATAACCGGACGGAGGAAGCACACAAATGAAGTATCAATGATCATTAAAAAGTGTGTTGAAGGTTTCCAATTGTTTCAACTTTTGTTTTTGTCTTTCCGAGACATCAAAATTAGAAATTACATCAAGAAAAGACGCTACTCAACTCATATATTGCAAATGGATGTACTTTATTACTTGATTGGACGCGTCCCAAGTCCAGCGAGTAATTGGACAAGGGAAAAATAGGCAAAAACGCCCCTTTTCCTATACTTTGTACTGGCAAAGTGTCTGCCTTGACTTCGTCTAATTCGAGCAGCAACGAAAATTTGGCCACCTTACCATTCTATGCATATTGGGTACAAACAATATTCGTGGGGAGTTTGCTCGTGTGTTACTCCATTGTGCATAATCATATACCATTCATAAGTCTTCTGATGTCCTTTTTACATTGTTTAATTCTAAATATGAAACCGAGTGAAAGTTTCCTAGCAGAAGGGGGAAATTAGTATCTGCCGTATTATCCAGGTAAATAAAATAGTTTTATTAGATAAAAGTAAACGTTCATAGGTTAGTTTCATTCAATATCCCGTGCCGATAAATCGCACTGGTTTAGCTAGTCTATTAATACTTCCTGACGCCATAATTCGAAAATCGACGGCAGCACCAAGGAAAGCACATTTAAACAATAAATACAAAGTTTCATTATTATTTTTTTCAATGTGAAGTGTACGGAAAAAGCACTGGTAGAATCAGTGTACTATGTCCTCGGCCCACATTTTGGGGCATACACTGCCGACACAGTATTGGCTCGTGCGAGTCGTCTGTTAGTAGCCCTATCTCAGACATTGCCGTAACGTTTTTTACGCACTTACCGGTCAATGCAGGACAAATAAGCTTAATTTCGTAAATCTAGCTATCACATGAACCCTTTTTTACAAGCGCGAATTAAGATATCTGTTATTTTAATTCCGATAGCGAGTCAATCTTTTTAGAAAATTACCCCATTTGCCATAAGGCTACTATTCAGTCATACGTGCAGATAAACCGTCGGAACTAGGGGTTAGCGGAGAATATCTATAACGCGAGGTGAGACCTTCGCATATAGTAGGCTTTGCATGTGCTGCGACGGCTTCTCCTTCCGAATAGTGGGCTGTGAACGGAGTCCTCTTCTTGGAACGCACACCCCGTGGGCGCCACGGAGGCCTAACGGCGCGGAGAGGCGGCGGTGCGCTGGTACGGGGTCATCCCATCTTTCCCTTCCCCACCCCTTTCCACTAGAGTCCTTAATCAAGGAAGAATCATCAGCCCTGCCCACCACTTTAGAGCACGTAATTTCTCATTACTACCCACAAATTTATCATAGCTCCTTTGGTGCCACCTGTCTCTGAGTGCAAACCTCTTATTGGAGGAGTAAAGAGAGAGGGAGGGCGACACAACACAATCATATGAACTACTGCAGCTGATTCAAAACCACTATGAGAAACTGTGCTTAGTATTTTTCAGCCACTGACAGTTCTCTCTTGATTAAGGACTCTAGTTTCCATGAGCGATCCGTCAAGATGCGACACCGCGTCTTCGGACTCCACGTTTTATTTCCTGGGATCAGATTCATGGGCGTACCACATGGGGTGGCCCCCGCTTCAGAGAAACAAGCTAATTCTGAAATACTGACAAATGGAGGAGTTTTAGGACCGAGGGAAATCATGATGCCCGATGGGTATACCGAGAAAATAAAAATGAATCCCAAAGAAACAAAGCAAAAACCGTTCCAAGAGGAAGATAGTGTTAGAATCATAAATATCCTATTCCTCGGAAATATATTACATGGAATAATTTGATCCTTACAGAAGGAAAGAAAGTAGTTTCCATTATCTTCTTTGAGAAACGCCAGTGAACAGAAAATTGTTTCTTAAGAAAACATTTCCCAATCTTTTAGGTGATAAGTGGGGTTTAATTAGAATCTAATTTATACGCGGACAATGTCCCATAGTGGCAAATGTTACGGGGCAATTAATTTCCTATTTTTACCATATGGACGCTCCATACGCAACACAATTTTTCCTATAGAAAATGGAAATCAACAAAGTACCTTTTGGTGGCAAAAAATGTAACTAACATTTTAGTTAAACAATATAGAAATATTTTGGTGCATTAGTTTAGGACGTTATATTTTTGTTGAAGTTTTAAGAACTGAACTAAAAGTTATACATCATTTCATTTATAAAATGAAAATTTTAATTTTCTTTCTATCCGAAACGATTTAAGTATATTAACTGATATTCAGGGGCATTATTTTTAATAAACCGTGTCAGTAATAATATTAAAAACCACCCTTGGTTCAAGACAATCTCTTCCCTAGATTTATTAATATCCAAAATAATGAATATTGTGTCGTAAGAAGTCCTTCCTTGTTTCTGAAGATTCTTCTGGCACTACCGGTCTTGAAGTGTGTTTTGAGAGGTACACGGACTGTGGTATTTTCAGAACCCCTCCTAAGTAATTTATGCTAAATATTTCACATTTTAGCGCGTAATTTAAACCCATGTGAGTCAGTTGACCAGTGGAGGATCTGTCCCCGCCCCCATTGGACATGCACTCAACAGCTAACGGCATACTTTACCACTTCAAACAATTGATAAATTTGATTACTATTTAATAGTGTTAATTGTTGATTATCTATTTAATGAGTTGTATTTTATTTAAAAGATAGTATTTATAAAATTTATAATATTTACAATAGCTACCCCTTCTTCACTACAGTCTAGATCCGGCACTGGTGTTGACCTAGCCTAGATTAACATTATTGGGACTTTGGGTGAGTCCTAAAGCCTCAATAATATAAATAAGAAACCCATCTGGGTGGATGTAAATTACTAATAATTGAAGAAAAATAATTAATAAATTTACAAATTTATACAAATTTCCTATTCCTCTGATAGTCCTAATATTTTTTGTCGCTTCTTGGCAAATTTAAATGTTCTGATTTAAATGATTGACAACAATCGGCACAAAATATGTTCGAGAATATACAATAGCCGTTAAGAAAAAGAAATTGCCATAGATTTTAATATCTTTTCCTCCAAGTGATATTCAAAGAAGTTTCAAGTAAAGTGACTACGTTTTGTTGAAAGTTATTATTCGTTTATAGAATGGTAACTTCAGCATTTTTATAAAATATAGAGAAATTTATTTTTCTTAATTTTCTGATAAAAAATTGGTATCAAAACTAAACAAAAGATGATTGAGTCCATTATTTCAAAAAAAAATTTCAGTTGTACATTGCGTACTTAGTGCAAAAATTTATAATATTTCACTAATCAGATTTCTACCCCATCCGATAGGAGTTGAAAACGATTTTAATTGTGTGCAACGTTTGAAGATAGTGAAGTCTTAGGTTATACTGCATTAGAACTCTCAAGAATTTTTGTCTGTAAGAAGTCGTACAAATTCGTATGAAATAGACAGAAATCAAACGCATTGGTGTTATGGATATAGTTACTTTGCTCCTAATAACGTCCCTATTAGGAGCGAGAGTGGTATGAGTTCAAATTATTTTTCTTCACCAATCGTACTACGAAATACAGTCTGTGTTATTTGTCTTATCATCCTTCGTGTGTTTTTTCATCTGTCGCTTGTTTCTTCATCTATTGTCGTATATACCACAGACGAAGATTCATCCGAGATCCTTCTGTACCGATGGTCTGGACTCATCTTCGCTTCGTACCTCAGCTCCGTGTGTTGAATAATCAAATCTTCTTCATCTCTTGCCATGTAAATTTAATGTGAACAATGAAAATTTCCATAGAAGTATTTATAGTGAATATTTGTTACACTTGTTGAGGAAGGGCTATCACTGTTAGATCAACGATTTACTAAACGTGACAATCAATTTTTCCGGTGGAGAATTTCACAATCGGAAGTTTAAATATTTTTGACATTTCGCATCGACTGTCTTCGAAAGATGGTCAAATGTAGCTTGTGTCATTTAACTATATTCTAAAAACTTCCTGTCATATCCTCTAAGCTCGTAATAGAATCTAGCAAAGTCCCCATACTAGTTTCTTGATTCAAAGTGTTCCTTACCCACTTACATCTTTTAAACCTTTCCATTTACAAAACATTTGTGGTAGGATAGTCCAAAATTCAATCTTCAAAGATCCGTCTTTCCTTCTGCCCCGCTTAAAAATAGATCGTCGTACGATTTCTCTTGAACATGGATTCCAGTCTATTCGCACGATTTCTTGAATATTTCAGTTGTGGGATTTCTCACGAATACATACGACCCGAAATTCTGATGCCATGGAACCTTAGCGGAATTAAGAAAATTTTCCCCAGTTACATTTATAATGTTTTGAAATCAGATAATTTTGTAGATTTTGAAGACGGAGTGAGAGTTAGTAAACGACAGAAAATCGATGCATGCCATGAGACCAAGATTTTTAGAATCATCCCTCACACTTGCAGATACATGCATGAATGATACAATGAAAATGTAGTAATTCATATTTATACCTAACAAGTTGTGATAAGTTGTAGTTGTAAAATGAAGTGAAGGTGGAATATCATTATTTATATTTAGAATTTAATCTGGATTAGTGGACTAATGAATAATCTGGATAACAAAATCAAAGACATTAGTCATGGAGCTCAATCAATGAAATACTAAAATTCCAACGAAATTATCGATTTTAGTAATATGAGTTTAAATATTCCCATTAATATCCTTATATTTAATCTCAGTAATATTTAGTACTAGCTGAAGGTCCGCGACTTGCTAATATGAATTTGAAAAAAAAAAAGTTTTATTTCTTAAATTCCCATTGAAATCTGGTGAAAATGTTATTCATTAATATTGTTTGTTTAGGGGATTACCATTGATGCAACGGACACAAAAAATGACAATTATTCAGCAATCTAATTTACGTCCAAAAAACAAACAAACTCGAATTATTAAATAACAATACTTTTGTTATTTAAGTTGCGTTAGATAAGTACGTAAAATGGGAAAGACGTAAAAAGAAGAAAAAAAGTGCCTCTCTTCAGTATGAGAATACGAGTTCAATCGATGGCAAGGGCAAAGAGTGTGATCATGTGGAAGATAAACTCTTTGCATGTCTCCATCTATAGGAGCAATGACAAGAGAGAGAGAGACAGAGAGAGAGGTGGGGGCCGTACGAACTTTCCGACACACACATCACGAACGGAAGGAAAACACACATCGTTATTTATTATCGACTCCAGAAATATTTTTGTAAAATGAATTCCACAAGATAGGGTTACGCGAACTGCATGACAACTAATCGGACGACGAGTAAATTATCCGGATTCATATAAATAAAAATGATTTATTTTCAATAAAGCAGTTACAAACTGTGTAATAATATCTAGAGAATATTAAGAAATTTTACTTTTAACATAATTTTATTGCATAGTTATATATAAATGTGTACTGTTGTCAATTCTTGAAAAATTTTACTAAAAAATCGTAACTATTAAAATGACTCAAAATTCAGGATTCGTTATCATATTAATACCACCTTCATTATTTGCCTCCCCTTAAGCCAGGGTCTATATCAGAGGTCCCCAAACGTTTTTGTTTCGTGGACAACTGGCCATGTTTTTCGGTTTTGGGTAGACCTCCTGCTTATCCAATATTGCATTTTTGCAAAGTCGTCAACATCAAATGTGTTTCTGACACCTCGTATAATTCTACTCACTTTGAAAGATTTAAATTTTTAATTGTAGTGTGAAAAACATAAAAAAACATGGTACTTTTTATATATTTATTAATTGAATTCAAATTAAAACAAATCAAATTAAAATTTAGTATCTATTATATAAAATAACTAAGGGATAAAATACTTTTAGTGGGAGGGATGAACCTGATGCTTTAATAAAAAATTTCATCATTTGGCATCAATTTAGTTAGGTTTAATCTCAAATCTCCTCGATCAGTGATGTCCTGTTTATTTAATTTTTTATTAGGAGATTGGCTACCACGCTAAAACCCCTTTACAACAGGAATTAAGATGGAAAAGCAATTAAAAACTTTCTTACGATATTCCATAATACGAGGTAAAAAGCAGATATTACATACATACACTGAATGTGGATTATTCCATTCGTGGAAAGCCAATTAAGGTCATGATCTGCTTAAATTTACATCTCATGGACCCCTAATTTTGTTTCTCGCTGACAGGAACCACTTGCAGGTTGCAGTCGACCCCTGGGGGTCGATATAGACCACATTGGGTAACAGTGGTCTAGAGGGTATATTAATATGTTTGCCAATTCCTGAATTATTTGGCAAACTTTAAAAAGTATCTTGGTAGCGAGAGATGAAACAAAAATTTGCCCTAAAAATGTACTATTTTTTTCACGACTGTAAAGATTCGTTACCAGAAACTAATGAGCTTTTCTCTGAAGCCAATTCTGTTATTACAACGTTGTAATCGATACAAAGAAATACTGTATATCACAACAAAAGAGGTCGAAAACGTATATTCGTGATACTTGTATATCGCGGTACGCTAAGTAAGCAAGTATTTTGTATTTGTTCATGGGAAACGGGTAGTTTCTTTAAGAAAGTATTCCGTAAAAATAATTTTAAAATCATGTTACTTCACAAATGAGCAGAGGAAGTATTTCCAGAGTAAACGTTTCGTGCTTTATTAACGAAGAATTTGTCTTCCATATGAAAAAACAAAAACAAATGCCGTAATAGTATTATGTAGAAGTGAGTTAGAGGATAATATAGTGAAGCAGATATTATCTGAAAATAAATTAATATAAAAATTTTCAATTATTGTATTAATTATTACTTAAACCAGAAGAATACGAACATACCAAATATCTCAATTCGTGATCTGACTGGATCTTAATTATTTCCTCCCTCCGTGTTATATTCTAGTCCATAGCAGGTCGCAGCAATATCTTGGCGGATTCCTGAATCATAAAATGTAAACACAAAATTATTGACATTCTTTGACGCACAAAGCATAACATTTGATAATTCTCTATCCATGAATTTTTGATGGAAAATATTAACTTTTTCGGGTAAGATAAACCAAAAATTCCAATTTTCGAGATTTATATTTCCTTTATAAAAGACCTCATAGGTATTTATGTTTTGAAAATATTTTACTAGGATCACGATAACAAAACGGTTTGTCTTTAGATTGAAGAAATTTTTTTTTAGGTTTATTCTATTAACTAAAATGTAAAACATGTACAATTTTGTCCTTAGTAGCTCTACATAAGAACGAAGGATAAACCGTATTAAAACAATAAAACTCCCGCGGGCATCCAAGTCCGGATAGTGAAAGTAACAGTGAAAAACAACAACAATAATAATATTAATAATAATAATAACTGCTGAAACTTTGAAAAACTTAAAATTTCAGATTACTGCTGAAACTCTGAAGAAGGGTATTGACAGCACACATAATTGGAAAAGTCCAGGAAGTGACAATATACACAATTTTTGGTACAAGCCGTTGCTCTAGAAAATCTGTATTGAAATTTANTGAAACTCTGAAGAAGGTTATTGACAACACACATAATTGGAAAAGTCCAGGAAGTGACAATATACACAATTTTTGGTATAAGAAGTTCACTAGTGTTCATAGTAAATTAGCATGCTATATAAATGAGTTTTTGACTAGTCCTGAAACAGTCCCAAAATTTTTAACGCAGGGGAAAACCTATTTGATAATAAAAGGAAAGTTGACAAAAGATCCCTCAAAGTATAGACCTATCAAATGCCTTCAGACCATGTATAAAATCATAACATCTTGTATCACACTGATATTTAACTTGCATGTTGAAAGCCAAAATATCATGACAGAAGAGCAAAGAGGATGCCGCAAGGGAGCTAAAGGATGTAAGGAGCAATTGATAATAGACTAAAATCGAACAACCGGACGAAAGCCATGTGGAATATTGTTAAAAATTACACGTCAACTTCTGAAAATCGGGAAGAAAATGTTTCTTTACTAAACAATGGCAAAATCGCAACAAATCCTCAGGACATTGCAAATTTGTTNTGGTAAAATAACGAACTCAATATATCCAAATCAATGTCCTCCAATTATATCCACCCACGTACCCAATTCTATGTTCACTTCCGAAACTAACGCCAGTGAAGTCAAGAGAATCACCAGCACATTAAAAAACAAATTTTCAACAGGCGTAGAAGATATACCTGAGTTTATTGTTAAATTTTCGTCCTATGCTATATTAAATCCACTCATAAATATTTTTAATAGTTCTTTATCGGAAGGGGTGTTTCC
>NNCF01126924.1:285666-325339 GCA_002313205.1 Laupala kohalensis | reverse complement strand
TTTATTGTCTTCCACGTGGTCATACGCAGTCTGTACTGTTTTTTGACAATAAGTTTATTGATCCTTATAGACTCTGTAATCTTAAACCAAGTCAGCAGGAAAAACCAGAAAATATCCTGCTGCTACATAGATTATCAAAAGGCATTTGACTCTGTACCGCATACGTGGCTGATTAAAGCGCTTGAAATCGATAAAGTGCACCCGATTCCTGTTAAATTTTTAAGACTGATGCAAAGTTGGAGAACTGATATTCACCTGGAGATGGACGAGCAGACTATTACTACACCAGGGATGAGAATAAACAGAGGAATTTTCCAGGACGATACACTTAGCCCTTTATGGTTAAGTTTGGCCCTGAATTCTCTTTCTAACGTATTGAAACGAAAAGGAATTGGATTTTGCCTAAAGTCAAATGGGACAGAACATGTTGTATCACCTCCTATATATGGATGATCTTAAACTTTATGCTCCATCACATAACCTGCTTAAAGAATTGATTAGAGAAGTTGAACAGTTCTCGAGTGACATCAACATGACATTTGGTCTGGACAAATGCAAAGTCATCAATATTACTAGAGGGAAATATGAACTTATAGGATTTGAGACTAACCAGGGTGAATCTATGAAAGCAATGGACGAGGGTGACTTTTATAAATACCTTGGAAACTTTCAAGGGAAGAAAATAAATCATACAAAGGTGAAAGATTCACTTACGAAAGAGTACTTATTAAGAGTGAGGAAAATATGTCAAACAGACTTAAATAGTAAACATATATTTAAAGCAATCAACACATTTGCAGTGCCTGTTTTGACATATTCATTTGATATCATATAATGGTCAGATACTGATTTGGAAAATATCATGAGAAAAACAAAAGTTGAATTGACAAAATTCAGGAAGCACCACCCGAAGGCAAGAACACTTAGGTTAACAATACCAAGAGCAGAAGATGGAAATCGATATTAAAAATCTACATAACAGGCAGGTCCAGAAGTTGAGAGATTATTTCCACCTTAAGAAACTAGTGTCAACTCTGCACCGAAGTGTAAGTCAAGCAGATCTTAAACTGACGCCTTTAAACCTGTCATCAATTGAACCTTCTCAAAATAATGTGGATAGCCATATCCAAAGCAGAAATGAAAAACATAATCGATGGCAAAGCTTGGCTCTTCATGGAAGGCACCCTCATGACCTTGATCAAACATATGTCGACAAAGAAGCGTCGAACGCATGGTTGAGGTGTGAAGATCTCTTTCCTGAGACTGAAGGTTTCTTTATAGCCATCCAAGATCAAGTTATTAACACCAAGAATTACCTGAATCACATTATTAAGGACCCTAGTGTGAAAGACGACAGATGCAGGAAATGTAATGATAAAGCAGAAACCATCCAGCATATTATGTTCGCTTGTAGTACCCTGTATCTATCAGAGTATTTACATCGTCATGATCAAATTGTAGCTATTATCCACCAAGAAATAGCGTTAAATTCAAAACTTCTGAAGGATAAAACGCCTTATTATAAATATGAAGTAACCCCTGTGTTAGATTCCAACAAGGTATCTTTATACTATGACAGGTCAATTATAACTGATAGATGTATCCCNNCTAATACGCACAACATCCAAAACACCATGATGAAATTCAAAAGGTATATATTGTACCAATTGTGTTGTCGACAACTGGTGTGATCCCTAAAGCCCTACATGAGAGTCTCAAGATTCTCGGTATAAGGAGAGAAGTGTATATTCTTCTCCAGAAGGCAACTATTTTGAATACGACACGAATAGTGCGTAAATTCTTTAGCCAAGACTAAATAAGAGTGCTTGATTTGTATCCGTACCTTATTTATACCACCAGAAGCTGAGATGTATTAATGAAATAAAATAATAATGATGATGATGATGATGATAATAATAATAAAAATCCAGAGAAGCGCACAAATTTGAACTTGATTTCAAGGGTGATGGTTTGTTCTCCGCTGAATAAATTAATTTAAATTCATTGTGATAGGAAAGGCACAGAGAACTTTTGTTCCGTACGTATTTACAATTAGTAGAGAAACGAGCAACCTCATTTAATTGCTTCAACATTCTTGAACACTTCGTGACATAATTGGGGAAGGTAGTGTGGTTTCTAATTGGGGTAGCCCAGAATGCATCAACCCTATATAATTGATAGTACCACCATAACGCTAATTCATGTGGCTCCTACAACGCAATGGTGATAGTTCCAAAAATAGTTGTTCTTGAACTTAATGAACCGTCAGTTAATAAGCTTTGCAAACATTTTTACACTTCTAATTTTATAGATCATTTATACAAAATTATTTTGTATTTCACTTCAAAAAATGTGTGTTAATCCACGCTAAAATATAGATGTGAAAGTGAATTTACCAGTTAAGAAAGACTTGAGGACTCTTGAATTTATATTGATGAAATTCCGCAGTTTAAAAAAATTATAAAAAATTAATAATACAGGACAAAAATAGATAAATAAACTTATAATGTATTGAATTGTTATTTATGTATTCTTTGTGTAGTATTCTTTGTTGAACTGATGATGCCAGTTAAGGTGGTGAAAGTGCCTTTCATATAATAAATAACACCTAATAATAGCATTTTTTATTATTTTTACAATCTGAAAACTTAATACTCGAGTACAATAGACCTATTCCCAATTTAGAGGTAATAAGGACACTTCTCTAGTGATCTTATAATTGAAGGACGTTTCTGAAGGAAACGTTTCTGAAGGATCTTATAATTGAAGGAATTGAATCTTGCACGTTTCAACATACACATAGAATGTACACATTAAATTGTTTGACTCTTTGTTGAAAATAATTTAAATACTTAAAAATGTAAGTTTTATAACTTTCAATACTAATTTTGAATATGATCAAATGTGTCTCGGTTAGTTCATAAAAGTTATAAAAGATTAAAGATTCAGTTTATATACTGCGATATTCAGAACCTTTTTATAGTAAATACCAATATCTCACAAATACATTTTATCATAACATTCGCAAGCACATCCTATGTTCACTGAATTTAAAGTATATTACAGTCCCTATGTCAATGTTTAGATAATCCTAATTCATATCAAAAAGTACCTCTTTTGTAAAACATGACAATCCAAAGCATAGGAGAATTCGGGTCGCATGTTCATATGTCACAGGCACGCGATCTAGAACACATTGGGTTTCTCTATGCACGCGTCATCGCGTGCTTTATCCACAATCTGCTCCCTTCAACTCCATCAACTTCCCCACGTGATCAGAGAACACTGGCTGCTTTCGAGATATCTCAAAATAATGGCAATTATTCCCAAAGCGACACCTCACAAATTATATCCATATGCGGGAGTTATGATAACGTGACGTCTTTAATGATCCCCGATGTCCAACAAACGGAATTTTGTAGATGAGGGAATGTCATTTGGAGAGACTTAGATGTTCCATTACATATCTATTGATTACAATGTCACTTATTTCCGATGGATTCTGGAAAAATAAATATTATAATAACGGGACAATTCGCGATGGTAGATGAAGCAGGGGTTCGCGCCAGGTTTTCTCGGGATACTCCCGTTTCCCCTGCCTTTCATTCTACCACAATAATCACTCAACATCATTCGCCCTCAAGTCACTCATGTATCACTTTGAGCTGATCTGAGAGGTGCATCAGAAAGAGCATCGTTTTTCCCCTGGCAAATCGAAAGAGACATCATATCATCCCCTTCTTCGACCCCTTTTAAGACAAGGGAAAAGGAGCAAACACACACGCAATTAAAATAATTTTTAAAAATTATAAAAATTTTTAGAAAATACTTGGAGACGTGAAAATTTTCAAAGTATCTGAATATTTTAATATGTAAAATACATTCCCATCATAAACATCTATAATTGTCTTTAGGATATACATTAATACTCAATGTCCTAGAGTTCCCTTTCCAACTTGATCGGACGGAGAAAACCTCATAAATGAAGTATCGTACTTCCGCGTCGGCGATTTCCTAGCATTTCATTTTTACCTATCCCTTCCCGAGATAACATTCAAAAATTACAAAAAGAAGCTTCTTGACTTATTTATTTGAAAAGTAGGTTACTTGACTACCATAGTCCAACCAACTGACAGCTCTCACGCGTCTGACCATGCTGATATAAACAATATTCGAATGGAATGTTACGTGGTGCTCCATTATTATTTACTATTCATAAGTGAAATAAATAAATAATTTAAGTCATACGACCTTATGATCGATGAATAAAATATTAAGTACATAAATTTTCGACTTGAGGTTGAAGTCGTGAGGTGTCACAGGTGCGTAATATCTGCATTTTCGTGAACGTGTGTTGTGCCTGTATTTACGTCCAATACCATGTTCAATTCTTCTGTTGTTCTATTTTCTTGTTATAATTTCCACACCTGACGACGACTCTAACCTCAAGTCGAAACGTTGTGTAAAATCATGTAATTGCATTCGTCCATCATAAGGTGGTTCATCTTAAATCATGTATTTATTTGGTTTATATTATGGACGTTAATAGTAGTAGAACTATTCATGACTGTTGTGATGTTTACGTTGTTATTACTAAATATGAAACCGAGTGAAACTTGCCCCACAACGGGCAGATAGGGGAAAGTAGTATGTGCTACATTATCCAGGTAAATAAATCAGTCATGTTAAACAAAATAAACGTTCATATTTTCGTACATAATGTTAGTTTCATGCAGATTCTAGTTTATTATATTTTAGATTACTTCCGGTCAATTAAAATTAATTACGATTTTAAAATTTCTTTCAAGTACGAGTTTCAATTTACGATGTTGAAATCTGTATGAATCCCACCGGTTCTTGTTACCCTCGTTCAAGATGGAGCGGCACACATTTTCAAAACGGCCCGTCTGCGTTGAAGGAAGACCAATCTCCTCCTCTTCATTTCTGGGATTACCCGTGGCGTTTCCTTCGTTTTCGCCTGTGTGCGACCGCCCCAGAGGCTTTTCACGCCACTAGACCTTCGCTGATAACGTCTCTTCTGTTTGGGTCCGACGGCTCTCTTCTGTTGAACCTTCTTCACATAGCAATGACAGCGTTCTTTTTCCTTCGCGGTCTCAAGCTCTTGTGTGAAGGTTTTACTGCTCTATGCTGCGTGGAAGCTATGGGGTCTGTGTATAGGAGAATACAGCCGGATGTGTTTTTAGGTTGGCATAAATGCTGTGGAGAGTCTCGCTTTAGAAAGGACGTCTGTGATCCAGGACTGAATTATTCTTCACGCCGCGTGTTGTATGCCAGCAACTGAAGTTGTGTATGATGATGACGATGTATGCTAACCGGGAAAATAAATCTGAATCGATCACTCTTTCCAGTTTGTATGTGTTATGTAAACGCAAGGATTAATTTAATTTACGATATACTGCCCACCTCCATCATCAGATGATTTTGGTACCGTTGAGCTTGTCTTTTGACACGTTAACAACACATCTGTGTAAAATTTCAGCTCGATCGGAAACTTGAAAGTGGCAGAAAAATCAACTACAAATTTTGAAACGGAAGGACAACATACATACATGCGAACTTTGTAAGTTAAATAAAAATGAACAAAACTGTGTAGTCATCATCTTCCATTAGGAGTCATTCCATATCAAATCAACCAAGCCAATGCACCCACCATCTCAGATTTTGATGAAAAATGGTACACTTGTTCATACCATCATGTTAGCGATTCAAATGAATTTTTACGGTTCTAGGTCTCATAGTTTCTGTATTATGTAGATGAGAAATTTTGCATTTTTGGGGGAATTGTTGCTCTTGTGAGTGCGGGTAGAGATCTGCGCATTTAATGAAAAAATTAATAACACCGAGTATAATTCATAAATAAACTTAAAAATGTATGTACACATCCTTTAAAGAACAGAAGTTGAGAGAAAAAATATATCGAGATTGTATTTATTGTAATAAAATTTTAAACAATTGAGAAAAATGCTTTTCTATCAATTTTGGGCGTGAAAATCCTTGTCTCTTTTAAGTAATATATCCCAAAAGGCCAAAATCCGACCTAAATATTTTTAAAAATAAGAGCTAAAAGTGTGGGGAAAGCAAGTGTGGAAAGAAAAAAGTGGTCCCACCTTTGCCTGTTTAGTATTTTTTTTTTAAACAACAATATTATTTTTTATTGTGTTTCATTTTAGTACAAAAATTAGATCACACATATAGTCAGAAATCATTTTATTTACAAGTAATTATCTCCCTCAATGCATTTAGAAAATGTGTGAATCATTCAGCAAAGTGTCGTCAATGCCCGTCACTTATCTCGCACTGCATAGAATAACAAACATTTTGTGGGTTTGGGAGTTTGCATCTTATCATTAACTGGCTGCTTTCTTCAATCTCTATCAATGGTTCAGTACAAAGGAGTGATTCATAGTCTTGCTTATTTCAAGTTTTATTTTTCTGAAATGTCTCTCCTGTCATGTTTTAATCACTCCAGGCTTGTTGATTATTTTCTCCTTATCAATTTTTTTTATCTCATTGTAAGGAAGTTTTCTCATAACTGTGTCAGTTATATTCAAGCATCTAGTGGTTCAACATTAAACCTATAAAGTGTAGAAAGTCTCTTACTGGTTTTTACAATGTCACGAATTAGTGAGCCGTTATCTGATTGAAGTGTACGAGAAGTAAAGAAAACAGTGTGTTACAAGGAATCTTACCCAAAAATGAAAAAAAAGCTGATTAATGTTGAAAGTTCTTTAAGTGCAGCAGAAAAAGAGCATTTGGTTTTAAGAAGTGAATCGAGCGCTGAATGTTTACTTACTGTTTGTGACCATCATAAAATATATTACCTTTCGAAGTATGAAACCTATCAAACAGTGCTTTGATCCCTTTGAAAGACACAAAATTGTAAAAAGTAAAGAGAAGTGTATCTTTAAATTACGCACTTCAAATAAATACCATGATTGGTGATGTAAAAAAGCTATTACTAGGCAAAAATCTGTCATCGCTGCCGAGACCAAGTTAATTATAAATCAAACAGCGAAAAACTTGAACGCGCACTGTACTATGAAGATCAATGTTCTTTACACACTTTTGAGATATATCACTTAAAAGAGATAAGGATTTTCACGCCCCAAATTGATAGAAAATCATTATACTGAATTTTTTTAAATTTTCTTACAATAAATACAAGCTCGATATATATTTTCCCTTAATTTATGTTCATTATATGAACGTCAATTTTGATGTTGATTCATGAATTATATTCGAAGTTATGATTTTTTAAATTAAATGCGCAGATCTGTACCCGTACACACAACAGCAACAATTCTCAAAAAAATGCAAAATTTCTAATCTACTGTAACATCGTGGCCAGTATAGATTTTGAAATAACATTTTCAAGCACTGTGCTCCAAGGCAAGCACTGTGCTACCAAGGGCGATTAAGAGCCATGCCCGTCGCCGCCCAAACAAGGAAAGGTGCGCGTTAAGACCTCTCGTATTGTGAAGAGGCAGATCCCCCCTCTACTTCTGAAAAACTGAGATGAACTCCCGGAGAAGGAAAATGAGTGTGTATGGAATATTTCAGCAGTTGACAGAAATAGTGTTCATCCGAAAAGGCAGTTTTTCTCGGAAGCTGAGGAGTGACCAAGCCGAGGTGGGGTGTTGGGAACGGGCGAAGAGGTAGTCACGTGACCTCCGCCTCAATATATATTGGAGGGATTTCAGCTCCTAAGTGACTTTTATACTGGAGGCTTTCAGACTTTGAGACAAGTGCGAAAGCGTATAGAAGTACGCAAGTTATTTAATATGTAACTTGGTTAGTTTGGTCGTCAGACCACTGAGAATTGCTGCGGTAATTCTATTACTTGCTATAGGCGCGAATAACATAGCTTGGAACAGTTATTTATTTCGAGATAGCAACTTGGAACTTTTTGAACTTCGGATAATCTGGGTAGATTTCCGAGTTAATTCATAACACCAGTAGTTATAACTGAGTGTAATTATTGCTTTTAGATAGCAATATCAAGTAATAACAAGTTCAAACTTGTATTTATGATTTGCGAGTTTGTCTACATTTGTAAATATTCAGAGTTTTATTTAATTTGAATTAAATGTTTTATGTTATTACTCGAGTGTTTGAGTGCTTGGGGAAACCAAGGTGGTGGCAGCGAACTCTACCATAAAGGTTGTGGTTTATGGTTGAATCCCGCTTCTCCACCAAAAGCTTACGCACATCGCATATGGGCTTGTATGCCGTAACACTACTTAGTAAAGAAACTATTGGACTTAGGAAGCTAAAAATTAATATGAATCGCTAACTTGATAATATGAACAAGTATACCAAATGTGTCATAAAAATCTGAGATGGTGGGGGTAATTTTCAATTTTTTTTGTCGATTTGACATGGAATGTCCCTTAGGCAGTACGGTAATTAATATCAGATAATTTTCAAACAACTGATGTCCACATTTTGCGATTTTCGATATTGTTCTCACCGAGTAACATTACGAAGTAGAATGTGTTTATTCGTGAAATTACTGAAAAGTATACAGAGGAATTAAAGAAATAATCATATTTTAAACCCAAATATTATGTATTCCAAACTATGACTTTCGTTAACGAAGGACATACTAACTAGGCTAACTCTACGTTGCCTAGGTGCATAGGCAAAGTTCCTGGGCAAAGTGGAAATGCGATAAATATTTCCTACTTTGAGTAATGACTTCAGGCATTGTTCACATTGCCTAAGAATTGTTTACAATGCCTGAATTTCCATCATTACCAGTAACATGCATATTTTTCTTTAGTACTCGACTTCATATGTATATCATTAATTCAATTATATTATTAATACACGTACTTCATTAACTACCCTTACCTGCTACCTGATGATAGTCTAATGTTGCAGAAAAAGAAATTTAGTAATACTGTGAAAGAAGATACTTTTCAGAAGAGTTCTATTAACGGCTGAGTTTATTCTGCCTGAAGCTTCATCGCAACCGTGCTTTTTCTCCGGATTTTCTTTACGTAATTTGATCGAGTTTATAAATCAAATATTATAAATCAAATATATTAACTGAAGAGTTTATAAATCAAATATATTAACACTTTGTTGCATTTCTGAATGAATATTTGTTAATTAAGTTGCTTTTAATAATGATAATCATAATAAATTAATAAATTAAACAAAGAAAGCTTATTAATTAGAAAAGCGAAAGTACTGTTTACATCGTCGGTGACAACCGGTGTGCTAGCTTCCAACAGTAATTGTATCATCCACGATTACTTGTTTCAAATAAATTGTATTTAGTTTACTTTAACGATAATTCATCAGTGCTAGTCCTATTTCGAACGGACCATTAGCTGTCACATTCACGGGACGAGACTCAGGATTTTCATTGGTTGACACTCCAACTTTGCGCAAAAAATTGAACATGTGCTATTTTTCAAATCGTTCATGCCAGACTGCAGCGTAAACAGCAATGACGTCATTTCTGTCGTCCGAGACTGGACGACTGACTGCATAGTACTTCGCATGCAATTTTGGAGTACAAAATGTATCGTGCGAAGCGAGCTTAAGGAAATGTAATCAAATGGTTATTTAAAAAAATTAGTAGGGATTTTTTTTGACAAGTTGTATAGGAGAACAAGACGTGGTGTCAATGAACCAACTAGAAAATGCGTTCTCTTTTACATTCGGTTGGTTCTGCACGGAACCGTCAATGCACCGAGAACCTTTTTGATTAAGCGTGACTCTCTTTTAAAAGGCGGAGGACCAGACCCTTCTTCAGGCGAACACACGGGTTCCACGAGCGTGAAGGGCGGTGGCCGCTCGACGGAACACTCCAAGGTCGTTTGAGAACCTGCTCCCCTCAGCCTCCGTGCCCTAAGGGTGGAAGGGCGGACTGGGGATGGTGGAACTTTCCGTCCCAGCTTTTTTTTTTCACATGTAAGGGAAACTCATTCTATATTTGCTGAGGTAGTGCAGGCCTTAGCCGTTTCTGCGCCATGTCGAGATTTTCGCAGTGTTCCTCCCCCCTCCTCTTCCACTAATCAACATTAAAATCACACAATTTATTTGTATAAATAACGAAGAACATTTGTTAAGTCGGGTAAGTGAACTCCGACCCCTTGACAGAATTGTCTGATATTCCACTGCCACCAGTGTCCCCTGTTACCTCAGAAACATTGTCATTTATTCTTCCCAGATCTGAACATTGAGGTCAACCTTCTCTACTCCCAAGTACTATGGTTTATTTCTCCCCCACCCCCATTTTTTAAGGAAAGGTAAAAATTTCGTTTTAACCGTCTACAACTGGAATTTTAAAGAAGTTACACTATCCTTGATGTGGAATCACCAATACTTAGTGGAAATACGCAGAAAATGTCATGTAAATTAGAATTGTCAATATCTCACCCCCCCCACACTTTTGATTCCCAATCGCCGCCACTGTCAAAGTACGGCAAAGTGTTTTTTCCAAAGCGACTATAAAACGAAATAGCATCTGACCTGCGCAACAGAGAATCCCGGAGTAAGGGAAGGCAATAGGGGCTGCCTTGCACTGATTGAGTGAAGCGTAGAGACTGAGGCGCCGCAGGGCGAAGGGAAAAACGTGGAGGAGCAGGTAGACACGCAAAGGGCGGCAGAGGTATGAGAAACGAAGGGCTCGCCCTGCAGCAGAGACGATGGGTATATGATGAGGATGATGGTGACCTCATATGCGCTGCAGGAGGAAAGGTAAAAATTTGTTGAGGCAACGTGAAATTATGGAGATGGCCATAATAGTGGCTCGACTAGTTCATCGTGATCACAACTGTTTTAAAATATTAATTTTGAAAAATACAACCACAAACGAAATAAGAATAATCAGAAAACGTACCATGAATTATCATGATGAAGAATATATTATAGTATTTTAACAAATTTTCTTGTATTTGGGATATGTTTATTGAAATCTGAACATGACACCTAGGATCATTATTATCATGAAAGTTAGTATTCATGATAACGGATATTTTTATAACGAGAACTTTATCTACTTGTTGTTTAAAAATGAAAACAAAAATATATTTTTTACGTTAACTAATTTAATAAAAGTTAGTTAATCACGACTTCCAAAAGGGAAAGCATAAATTAAGGATCTCTTCCACGGTCAAAATCAAAACCTACACAGTTAAAAAGCTCCAAAATTTCCATTAATTCCCGTTTTCTTGTCTATTGATACAAGAGAAAGTAATGCACTTAAAAATTAAGAATGAAACTGTTAAAAATAGAATGGAATTAAACGAGTGTACACTTTTGGTACTCAATGATGGTTTTCGGAAGTAAATTTCCCAAAGGAACTCGAATATGTATGATCAACTCAAATGTGAATGTAAGATTCTGTAAAAAGAAGACGTCCCAACAAAGATAATGTTTTAAAGAATTTTTTATAGTAATTCCTTAATATTCATTCAAGTCCTTGTTTCATTTTACATTCTTCTTCATGTTATGTGCGGGAAGTGGTATGCTTCTACAGAAACGAGAACGCATTTTCTCATTTATTTAGTTATTAAAATTCTGATGACAAAGAATAATTTATTCATTACAAAATGAGTGTATAAAACTTATGATTTTTCGTCTTAAATTGAGAGTAATGCTCGTCTTTACGAGGATAACTAAAGAGCATATAATATTAAATGGGACCCTAAGAAATTATTTGTTATGTTCGGCCGTAAGCCGCCATCCTGATTGGGATTTTCGCTGGGTTTTCCTCAATCGCTTAACGTTCAATACCGGGATGTTCCTTAGTTTGTTTTCCCAGTAATAGATATAGTAAATNAAATACCCTCCCATTCAAATTAATTTTGTAATAATATTGTAAATATTTTTAAAGTGGTTAGGCGGAAGAGCAGACCTCGGTCTGAGTCTCGCCACTAATAAAGTCATTTATTTATTTATTTATTTAACACGTCTTTCTACAACACTACTTCGTGAATCTCAGTACAAATACCGATCGTCCCAATGATTATAGTTTACTCCTCATCAGCGACCGGTAGAATAAAATATTTTATTTGCTATTTCAAGACGCATTTACTTATAATGTTGCAATTCTTCCTCAAAGAATTGAAAACAAGCAACCCATTTTTATTGCCAAGTTATGAACTTATTCAATATCATATCTCACATTACTGAAGGATTTCGGAGTGTCAATTTGGTATCGACAGTCCATATTATTCACGCTCCAACCATTCAAATACGTAGCGGAAACATTTTTTGATCGCGTGATAGCCTTAAAATTAAAACAATATAGACTGAACTTCAATATTTCATGGTTACTGCGATACATGCAACAATCCATTAATATTTTACGTTTGGGTATTTCATATATATTTCTCTTCAAACGTTCGAGAAGCACGTTGAACAGAGGAAAACGCTACGTAAAATGTTCGTGCGACTTCGTAGTGCAAATATCTTGCACTTCTCAATCTTTAGTGTTGCTGAAAGTTTTTCCAGGTTGGGATCTAATGATCTAGGGATTGCCCCAAGAGCAACAACAATTATTGGTAATATTTATGTTTTACCATTCCTCATTCAACCTACAATTCAAATTACAATTACCAAGTTCGCACATTTTAATTACTTCTCGGCTTAACAACCACGTTTTCGTCACATACATGATAGATACTAACATGAAAGATGAAGCAAACCTTCTTTGGATTTTTTAAAATTATTATTATTATCTCTTCTCGAACAATTATTATTATTTCGTATGTGTAGTATTCACTTCACAGCTCTAAGGTGATGTGGCTGGTGGAAGTTTCTTATCCTAGGTTGCTACCCGTTTCCTAAAGGATTAGATGCACTTTTCGTGAGATGTGAGCTGTGCCAAAAAGAGTGATCTCTTGCATTTCCCTTGGTTTGCCTGGTATGAAATCTGGATGCTTATTTCAATTTAAATAAAGCGCACCAAGGAAGCCGACAATGATAGGGATAATCTTTGTTTTTCCCCCCCCCCTCCCCATATTCTAATAATATCGGTAGTCAAATCTTTATATATCAGTAGCTTTTCTGCTTCTTTCCGCTTTTCTCTCCAATTTGTAACTGTACATCAATTAGCAAAGCATTTCTGGTCCCGTATCACTATATCCGGTTTATTGCCAGGGATGCATATGTCAGTGTGGATTTGTTGATTACACAGTGTCATAATTTCCTCTCTACTTGTTACTTCCCTAGGTTGGTTTTTATGCCATATTTTTGAAACTGAGAAACCTAGGTTTCTGTACGTCTTCCAGTGAATGTTCTAACATACCTTGTCACGCCTCTTTATGTTTTCATATTTTTGGTGGCTGAGGACATTCAGAAACTCTGTGGTCAATTGTTTCAGAGTAAGTCTGACATAACCTACATTCGTCATCAGTACTGATTTTCAATACATGGTTTTCATACTTATTGTTATTATTATTATTATTATTATTATTATTGGCATGTCGAGTAGAAACATCAACAGAGTGAGGATCCCTTAATGAAATTCGGTATACATCCACAAAGAAGTGTCTATGATATGCAAGACCCACTCATCCTCTTGAGCACAGATTCAAACGTCCAGATGCTCCGCATGCACCCGTGCAGAAGTAGATAACACGCTTTCAAAAATGGCAAACAGCTCAGGGATCAGAGAGAGGGAATCTGCCAAAGCAGCAACGAGGCGACGGATTGAACGACGGTGGTGGAGCTGAGGCAGCTGAGATGCTGTCTGGTCGTAAACACGTTGCCCCTCCAAGGGTCTCTCAAGGGCGCAGGAATGCGCCCAAGACTTTACCACCCTTATTATCTTCTCGTGGAGCAGAGGGCGATGTGTCCGCTAGCAGAAGGGCGGGTCTCTGTTCCACACGGTGCAGCCAGCGGACGACGATATTTCATGGGACAAGTGTCACGTGACTCGCCTAGAAGATGCGAGACAAGTAAGTGCCCTTCACTTATGTTAATACTCCGTGAAGACAGTATCCAGGACTTTCGATGACTGTGGATATGAAACAGGCCTCGTTTCCATAAGCTTTAGAGATAACAATGGATATCATAAACAAACAGGAATTACGATACAATATACTTAAAGGTTAAAGTACTTTATTTTTTGTACGATTCCACTACGCGGAAGTATCGTAAGATATGTTCCAAGCTGCGTGCTTCAGCTTTTTAAGGGGCTTTTTTCTCCAGCTCCGAATGACAAAGATACTGTTGTCTCATAAACTTTGGCCTCAGTTAACAATGGATATTAATGATGGTTTCTCCAAGTATATATTCCCATTATCATTTATTCTCCAGAATAGACGACACGTTATTTATTCGTTATATACACCATTCTTATCTACTTTATTTACGAACCTCCTTGATTGCGTTGTCTTGAGATACGTAAGAACTACTGATCGTGCTCATCAGTAAAATTGTAGAAAGGAACAGAAAGGTCTGTCATTGGATAATTTAATTATTTGTAGATTAATTGAAAACAATACTGAATTAAAAATATGTCAGCTTAATCTTCTATAGTTCGTGAAAGATATTGATAGAACCTACATAGAAACGATATGCTTCCCTCTTTCTGCAATAACCTTCTGTATATCAACTGTAACTGCACATAAAACTTCAATCTCATCAATTGGCACTTTTCTATAGAAGCGGTCCGCAACCTTTTGCACCTCAGGGATTATCAAATTGATTTTACTCTCCAACATGTCACTTAATTATTTTTTCTATTGTGCGGACTTCCAAATGATGTTTTCAAAGATAAAAAAAATTAAATCAAATAAAGGAACCGGAAATTTTATTTTTCTTAAAAATGAAATCCATCTATTTAATAAAACAAAACTAAAATGCCTTTTTATTGTAACAATATTTATTCAATTGATGCAAAAACCAAAACCAAAGAGGTTGTCATGAGAAACTTAACCAAGATGTGGTTCTTCTTCAACATATGACTAAACAACGATTACTTTGGAGAAAATTTATTTTTATTATTTATTACCTGAGTCTCAAATATGATTCGAAGAAATTAAACACTCTAATATTCATGCCATGGCAAATTAATAAATTACAATGACAATTACCACTCAGTCTCTCTTGGGACTACCATAATTCTCTCACGGACTTTCAGTGGTCCGAGGATCACCGGTTGGCGACCACTGTTTTATAGCAGTGTGCGTAGTAAAAAGAGGTTTACACGAGTACAGTTGTGGGTATAGTCGAGTAGAATGAGCTCTCCTTTCCACTGTACTATAAAGGGCATGAACCACATTACACACAGTAGAGGCATCGATTGGCGCTCCCAGCGGCAAATAGAAGCATCGTACACTTTACCTATTGACAACTTACCTATACGCGTGTGTTGTTTATGATGCAAAAAATGAGAAATTCGGTTAGGTGCCACAGGTGAATCACGCTTAGCTTTGTGTTGTAGGATCTTCTGAAATAAACGAATGTGTTTTTACAGGGTTTTTTTATCGTTTCTGTCACTTAAATTAACTTAAATTCCACAATTTGTCATATTCGGAATACAATACCACAAATCTGTTTGTTCTTACTTCAATTTCAGATTAAAAAGAAAATACACGATACGTACAGCAAAGAATGCCAGAACTACTAACGAGCAGACAGTTAAAATGTTTACACACGTAGAGTACATAAGCGAGTGAACATTTTGATAAGGATGGAGGTAGTAGAGTAGAGTTACTCTGCCACATGTTCCTAGTAACTTTACCGGCTACTAAAAATCTCCCTGCTGTCTACTCTATTCAGCATTTACACTGATTTATTAACTGAACTCTGCCAGGTACTCTGCTCATCCGTGTAAACCAGGCTTTTTTAGTAGAAGCGGAAAACTATCGATGGCCCTATCGATAACAATCAATAGTTTCGACTATCGAACACCAATAGTTAACAGTTAACTATCGATAGTTTCCGATAGTCACATTTGAATCTTCCCGCGTAACTTCAGAGCTGTCATATATAGCTTTCCTTCAACTTTGAACAAATGCATGGGATAGTTTTAAATCAGACGGATCAAATCCATTACTGACTGGAAACGTAAGGGAATCTCTTCTCTGGAACTCGGTGGTCGAAACTCAACAATTTCTTTCTCTACATATATCTCTGCTTACTATCCAAAATCATTACTTGCCATTTTCAGTTTTTCACGCCTTGATATATTTTCCAAAGTACAATATTAGGTAACTATACATCTATTAAGTTGACATCAAATCATAAATATGAGTGTTCAACTAGCATACCGTATTAAAAGTAAGTATATTATATCATCGATTTAACTGTAATTGAACTTGGTAGGACCAGTAGCAGCGGTAAGGATTCGAGGGTCCCCCGTAAAATTTTTCATGCGCCCTCCCTCCTCCTTAAAAAAATTGGTATCGTGATTTTTATAATAATACCCACTTATCATGTATACATTAAACGAACTACCATATCACAGTCAGTATAAACCATTTTTTTATTGTTACTTTTTATAATTTCACTCAAAAGTTTTTGTATTTACGGTTTATTTAGAATTTCTTAGTGCCTTTCCTACGTTGCCTGATTTCCTTCTTTGGCGGTAAAAGAAACACAAAAGAGAGTTCTTAGAATTCCTACATTGATATTTCCGACGCTACTGTTGCGATGCGCCGAGTCGGAGCAGCGAACAACCCAATCTGCGCGTACCCACGAAACTTGACTTCCTGTCTGACTTACAAAAATAGTAGTAACAACTAATGGAGCAAATACATACCTTATTTAAATGAAATCATATGCTCAATACAAATCTGGTTATGAAAATTAGTTTTCACACATTTTATGTGGAAGAAACACATTTACGACAATAATTCATTGTTTTTCATTTTCTATCAAGTCGAGAAACTTGTGAAATTTGTTAATTTTTTGTTTTATTTTATTTTAATTTTCTTACCACGGTGGGGCCTTCAGATCTCCGCCCCCCCCCTCTCCCCGCGCCGCTGTCCCTGTGGGCCCACTGGGTGGGATCTGATTTGGCTAAGTATTTTCCTGTTTTACTCTGCCTGATTAATATGATCGGAAATTTGACAATAATTTGAAACAATCGGAAACTGTCGATACTTATCGATAGTTTTCAGTCGAAGTGTCAACTATTGATTGTCTTCGGTGTCTACTTTATAGTGAGTGAACGTCGGCTATCCAACTTGAGTGGAGCTAGCCGGGGTCTGGGTGAAGGCTTCGTCACCGCATCGTGGAGATGACCCTCGCCTCGTGATGTTATCTGCTATGAACGCGTGAGTCAGAGCGCGCTGTGCTCACTCGAGTGGGTGTACGCGCAACGGGCCACTCAGTGCGAACGAGTACTTCATTCCACGGAATACGCCTCCGCCGACCACGGTTTAAACAGAAGTGATTTTCAAGTGCGTCCGACCGACCGTCGTGTTCGCAATTAACGTTCTGCGAAGCTCACAAAAACGTTCAGACATGACGTTGAGGAAATTTGGAGTTGTTTCCAGAGGGAATGGAGATTGTATTCGCGGAATATAATCTATACTAATAAGAGGAATTTCTATGAAATGTATCTGACATTAAAATGGGAAAAAGTAATCAATGAAATTATTTGAAATTTAAATGACTCTTCCTAAGGGCTATTGGTAATATGATGAAAAAAGTATGGTTAATATTAAAAAGACAATTAAAATTTGCCACAAATCAGTATATGTGTATCTTCACTGTTTGAGTGTAAAGCTATCTAATATGTTCGCCAGAGTTCGATTGCATTACGTGAGGCAGATAATCCACTGAACGTATTATCTGTGTGACCGAATAGTAGAAGTAAAAGTTATATCACAGTTGTCAAGAACATTGTTTTCAAGTACATAACCTAAAAGTGGAATGAAAATTAAAGAATTCAGAAGTCTTAACTATGAGCTTTGTTTATTTACGTGAAAAGTCTATTTTCCTTCTTTCTGGATTTACAAAAAAAATTCGTAATAACGTACATATTAGTATGCAATACTGAAAACTGTGTAATTTTGTAAATTTTCTTTGTGGTATTTAAATTTTGAAATTAACAGAAGTGAATATTTAATATCACGAAAGTAAAGAAATATGGAAACTAACATATAAATTTGCAATATTATTGAAGAACCTCCGGGAAATGCAAGGCAAAATGATATTAAAAAATTCAAACCTGTTTACAGGTGTTTTAATACCCACTGTAGGGTAAAATATATAAATTTTCAGTATCAATTTTTTAAATGTTGATGTAATTTTGTAAGCTTGTTTAATAATGCAAATAAATATTTTCTTTATTTTTGAATTGTTTTAACATTTTGAATGTCGAATAATAATTGTTTTAAGTTTCTGTACAAATTCCGGGCAACGCCGGTGTACGTCGGTGAAGAAAAACCATTATCAATCCACTGAGAATTAATGAAATCACCTAAAAATTGTCTCTTCATAATGAAATATTAGAATTAGCATGTGGTCTCAACACTTACCCCCCACAATTCCCAATAATTAAAAATGAGAGTTACTGAAAAAATAGCGTGAAGGATTTAATGAAGGTAAATTTATCATTAGTGGAATATGTGGAAACTGATTGGAAGTGGAAGCATTGAAGCGAAGACGTTCACGGTTGAAAGGTGTGAATTGAAGCGAATGAAGATTGGATGCGGTGAATTTATTGACTTCTTTGGCAGCTGTGTCAAAGAAACTCGAACACGGGATGGTCCGTCTCTTCGAAGATACTTTGGGATACAACCAACCATTATAGTGTACGATCGTTTACGAACTGAATTTCCAGCCGAGTTACAAGAGTCGTTCTCTTCTTTCCCTAAGTTGGCGCATTATACCCAACTGTAAAAACATACATTATACCAGCGCTCTCCAACTTATTGTAGTCCGCGGGTCATTTTCTACACACTTTTGATCGATCGGACCAGCACGGGATGGGGTTTGACGTTTTGATGTTGCCTGATGAATAATACTAATGGCTCATATTTATTCATTCGAAACGCGATATTTTGATTCTCATAGACAAAATGTATATTATTTCCAGGTGAAAAAACATTTCTTTATTTAAAAAAAAGTTTTTTTAATAAATTTTCATAATGTGATGTATGACGGGGTAATTCCGAACGCAATTTCCTATTTTCTCTCATTGGACATCTCAAATAATAATTCTGACAGCATATATTTATAACAATTTAACACAAATTTGTGCCCCCCCCCACGTTTGGATAAAGAATTTACGTAATATGTATTAACTCGCGGGTTGTAAGAAAAGTTTCGAGGGCCGCATATGGCCTGCAGGGCTCTAGTTGGACAGTTCTGCATGACACGAATAAAAGTTATTTTGTGTGCAAATAAGGAATATAATTCTCTGTAAGAGCAGATTTTCAGGTGGGGTTTCCAACAACTATTGCAGACCAGAGTCAGTTCGGTACCTAATTCCTCGACAACCCAAAATCTGTCCTTCCCAATTCATTTGTGGGATGGAAGAGCAAGTCTGCATGATAACCTGAATGTTGCCACATCATAATATATGACATTAAATAAGAATAAAATAAATAAAGTACTTGTTGGAACATGAAATGAGTCTCTATGGCTCCGGTTTAGCACTATACTTTATTGTTCAGTATTTCCTTTCTCGAGAAGATGGGTGAAAGGCTCTTGGCCTGACCGTCAAGAGGAGGTATAAAAAGAGATGTCAGATATTTGGAAGTGAGGATAAGTTTGAAGTCTTAGAAAACTATCTCATAGAAACCTTTCTTATAGAGAATACAAAAGGAGACGATCTTGATGTAATACGTTTGAGGAAAGATGGACCAGTGCACCGAACATGAAGATACTGAGGTGACCAACAAAACGCAACTGAACACAAGGTGTGCAAATACGAGCAACGAGAAGTATGGTAGATAAAGAAACTACGATAAAAGAAGGTGGCAGGAAAATCACATACAGAGAATCAGTAGGGGGTGAATATAAGGGAAGAAATTGAAGACGGTGAAGATGAAGTGCCGTGAAGATATGGTAGTACTAGGTGGAGCGAAAGACAGAGATCGGAATGATCTAATCGAAAACTGAGTAAGAGATGAAGGATGGAGCAGTAGATGAGGTGAAGATACAGTGAAGACGTGGTCGGAGACGGAAGAAAGAAGTTAGAGCGTGTAGAAGAGAGTAGGAGCTTGAGGGTGGTAGAGGTCCGTCGTCATCGGAAGGCCGCAATTTGGCGGCGCCGAATCGGAGCCGATAAGCGCAGCGGCCGCAGCCCAATTAGGCGGCGGAAGCGCCGCTGGCGACGCGTCGTACTGAAGCCCTCGACGACGATGGAGTGGGGGCGGAGGCTGGAGGAGGGCAGTTAATTGCTCCGTGGCGTAGCAGGAGGAGCCATCTCGCGTGTTTAATGACGCGCAGGAGCCAGGGCGACGGGCAAGTGGATGCTACGAGCGGCCGGCCAGCGCTGTGACGCAGAGAGATAGGGCGAGCCAGGGGCGTGGCACGACTAGGCAGGGGAATAACACTGATCGAGCGACAAAGTGTAATACTCATCGCCCTTCAAGGTATTACTGCCTCATATCTAGAGATAGAAGGAACAGGGGATTTTAAATAATACTAATGTTGCTAGAATATGTTTTTTCAGCTACGAAATTGTTTAAACAAATTTAACTTTCCAAACTCAGCACCTATTTTTGTAGCCTAGGACTAAAATCACACCTACATATATAATTTTAATAAAAAAATAAAAAATTTATATGTTGAAATAGTTTTGTAGACCTATAGAATTATCCTAGCTATCACAACTGGTCAAAATTCAATGGTAAGATTAATAATGTTATATTTAGGTTTTTATTTCCCCCTCCTACATTTCAGGCTTAGATTGTAGCAAAACCCACCTTTCAGAATTCGTATACAATACATTGAATCATCCTCGGAATAATAATAACAACGATTTCAACTTTCAAAAGACCTATGCAGAGAAAATCAGGAAATACACCAACCCAGCATTCCAAATTCAACAGCAGTGAAAAACACACATAAATTCTTCTCATAACTATTTTAATTACAGGAATCATACATAATCTACTTCAGAGAAACTTTGACAAAATCAAAAAAAGAAACTAACCGTAATTGTCATGAAGAAATTCGTCATTTAAAAATGTCAATACTAAAAAACCAATCCTTAACACTGAAACACGTTGAAACTTACAAATGTTTCAAAATGACAATATACCTCTTATCGCATATCCAGTCATTGTTTATAGAACGTCCCCCCTTTCGCTGGTACATAAGTTATTTTAATGTCGACAAAGCTAAAATATTTCCCGTTTCTTTATGAGATTAATATATACACTTTTTATCTGTTTACTTTTTTCAAATCATTTTCTACCTTTTATCATAAATTAGCCGTCAAGTAAAAAAGAGGTATTGGAAAGAAAAAATATCTTTTTAATTTTCGTTCCGCTTAATTCTAGGGAGATAGCACCGTGACAGAGTTCCACGGGAGATTATATCTATAACGGCCTTATTTCTGGGACTACTTCGGTAATCAAGAATGGAAGGATGGGAGAAGGATGCAAGAGTGAAGGGAAAATGATCAATGGTGGGGGAATCATGAGTATCTCGAGAAACCTTCCACAGACTTGATTTGTCCATTGCGTCAAATTCCACTTGTATCTATCGGGTTTTGAATCGTCGTTCCCAAAGATAAGTTGCATTAATCACTACACTACACCCCCAAAGTAGAATGAACAGTTAGAGGATACTGTATATTTTTCTCTAGGAAATCAGAGAAGAGGGTGTAATGGAATTGTGAGTACTTACAACCGAGAAGTGAATAAGTAACTATCATCTTCATGAAGATTCATATAAAAAGAAATACCGAATCTAAACAAGTTTGAATACATTTTTTATAACTTGTAACGTAAATACTCATTTTTCACAACTGCTCGTTAATTTTACAATGCAGTCGTTGCATAAATAATTTGGAAAATTAAGTACAGTTTCAATTTGTTATTTTATATTGCTTTATCGAATATATATTGCTTTACAAAAATATAGAAATAAAAAGAGTATATGTATTGTGACAATTAGACATACCAACTAATCCTCAGTGATATTATAATTGGGTAATGGTGGTGTATTCGGTATTAACTTAAAATAGAATGCAAGTTATTGTCAACCGAAAAAGTATTTATTTTGCCAAAATATACTCCACACACTCCCCTGCAGGACAGAGGAGGCCACTGAAGATGGCAACATAAGTTGTCGAAATCCGCTTTTGCAAAATAAATATTTTCAGTGATATTAGTTTGCTTTAAAAAGACTAGTGACGCATCCTAAAAAAATGTTGAGTAACTTCTCCAATAACGTGACGAATGTTCCAGTTATCAAAATAACATATCACCGTTTCGGTTGATCTAATGGTCTCTTCGTGGTAAACATCGATATCTATCAGTGCTTTTAGTTTTCTTTTACACGGTTACTCGGTTCCAAAGATAACAATTCCCACTGATCAATATTTCCTCCACTCTTGATCGTTCTCCCCGTCATTGAAAAAACGTAGGCTCCTCTCCCATCTCTTAGCAATCACATGAGAAAATCATTTCCAAATTTAATGGAAGTTGTACATTTCCAATTGGAAGTAGAAACAAAAGAACCGATACCCATAACGAAAAGCTATTTTTCTTTAAAGTAGTCATAAATTCCTATAATCGGGTTACATTTCACCAATAAAAAAAGTATTCCGAAATTCTTAAACAATCAAGACTTCATAGATGAATTATATCGTAAAAAACATTATAATATGATGATACTTAACACGAGTATCGCTTGTTAAAATAATAAGAAAAAAACCAGAGATAATACGATAGTTAATTTAATGATGGAAAAATAATCATAGGTTCTAATATAAAGCCAAAGTAAAGAACCAATTATGTTATATTTTAAAGGTTGAGCCCAGAAGCGTTGAAGCTTTTGATGCATGTCTAAAATTCCTAAATTATATTTCGTCCAGATGAAATTCTGAGATTCTCAATTAGCAGAGAGATTCGTACAAGTAATCCGCGATTTATCTTCTACGCACCGTATTTTATTCTCCAAAATAATTCAACTGCCCATAATTTTAACCGAATGTCTCTGAATCCATATCAATCTGATAAATTTGCTCTAAATTGAGTTCTAATGAACTAGACGTTGGCGATCCCTACATCCCCAATAACGTAACATAAAATAAAATAAATTCAGATCAATTAGTATTAGTTCTTTCTTACATTTATAACTCATGATAGAATTTACAATTCTCGGACTTAAGTAGTTTAAATGATAATTTCAGAAATCCATGAACTTGCATAAGAAAAAAATTGTCTACACACGAGAACAAATAATTGCAACTTCCATCATTTTTCAGGCTATTTTCACCGACCACAAAAAATGAAAGAATGACCACGAAAAGTAGGAAATTTAATAAGCAAATCAGATATTAAAAATTATTCACTTTGTTTTAAATATACTCGTTACAAGAAATTTATGTTGACATATTATTTTGTAAAAAGAAATTGTTTTAGTTAATAGTGTATTGGGGAGGGGTGAGTTCGAAGCAATAGCAAATCGTACGTTAGCAGGTCGGTGCTTATGTACTCCATCCCAAAGAGATGAGTTGTCATTTCCAATTTATAAAATACCATATTATACGTGAATTATTGTAATAATTATCCATCCGTATAATTTATTAACTGATCTATCAAGTGTTCAAAATAAAACAATTACTTCCACTCAGCGCTGTTAGGCCGAAATAATGTTTCAAAGGTTGGTTTACTTTGCTGATCTGTGATTTTCCTTCTTTCTTGTATTTGGAATGAAATGAATTTTTTAAATCACTTCCCCTTTTTATCAATTATTATAATTCATCATAACTAACTTTTTATCTTTTATAGGAGTTTGCTGAAATTTTCAATCCGACTCTGCCTTAGGGCCCTTGATCAAAATTGATGGGATGGTCTCCAGCTTGCTTCCGGAGGGTAAATTAGTTTATTGCCCTCCACGTTGTCACACGCAGTTTGTACTGTTTTTTTTGACAATAAATTTATTTATTTATTCACACTCGAAGATTTTTCGTCAAAACTTTTCCTGAAACGTACACTTTCTTCCTCTCTTTTTAAAATTATTTTCGCTTATGTTAATTACTTTACATTTTTGTATTTGATGTCCGCTAAGCGAATGGATGAGCTTTTTACGTATTAAATAATAATGCCAGAGTATACCGGTGATACTATTGTATAAGTTTATTTTTAATAAACCAAAAATCTTGAATTATTTCCTTCGCGCATCGTTGTTATTTCCGTCATCGTCATTCGCTCCCAGCATCTACCCAATCGATTTCCCTCCTCTCCGTTTCCTCACCAGAGCCAACACCACGCACCGTAATCGTCCAGCGGCGATGCAACGCCATCGGATGTCGATCCCATCATCGCTTATTAGCGCCGCGTGGAGGGGATGCGAGACGGGTATTAGAGACGGGGGATACACGCGTCTCCTGCGAACGTCGCTTTCCGTAAACATCAGCGTTGCACTGATTCCTATCGACGATGCTACAGCCGGTCGCCTTGCCGCGTCAGATGGCGGGTTTCCAGCACCAATTTAATTTTGAGAGGAGAACATTCGGTGCTTGGGAAGAAAGTAGGCGTACATGTATTACGACCAACAACGTAAGGATGTTGTTCGGATTTTCTCTGCTTACGCGCGACATGAATTTGCAAGAAAAGTACTTGAAAGAATTTATATTTGGAAGTTACTTTTTTCTTCCGCGTTTTATTATCATGATAAAATAATATTTGTATTCTGCGAATGAAATGACTCGAAACACAATAGAATTATGATAAAATCAACAAGGATAGGATCAATCGTAAATGGAAGAAAGAAAGTTACCTAAACCCTTAATATTGTCGTGAATATATGAGTTTAGATCCATTTCCTTTGTAATTGTATGGAGATTGCAACAAAAATATTAAAATGGTAATGTAACGTTAAATAAAAAAAGTAACATTGTCATTTTCTAGTTCCAGTAGGTGACTTAGATCTTAACCCTGGAGAGACCGAACTGTGTGCTCAATACGGGTGGAGGGAATGGCATAGTTCGGGGAAGTGTTCTAAGCTGCCAGATACTATTTCGTTTGCAAATAGTATAACGGGAGTTTCTCTCACGATATCCGCTAAAATTCTATACCAGTGCTTTCATTTGTACTTTCCTATAATTACATCCATTGGAGCATGTTCACGTCACGAATTTCACACTAAATGAACCATGAACTCAGTATTTAATTAGAGCCTATCTAAAATTAATCAAATTGAATCCACAAGATGACGATTAGTGAACCAACCAATATATTATACGTCGTAAAACGATGTGTATTGTGGGATACATCTAACTTACATAGTATATCTGCTTTCAAAATTGAAATAGATTAAAAGAATGATCAAATCATGATTTGTCTGACTAGATCTAAATATTTGATGTCATATTTGATGCAAATTAAAAAGTTTCTCTATTAAAAGCTACTCTACACATTGAAACTATATTTGCCTGAAACAAGCGCAGGCTACACATATTATCGATTGTTTGTAAAATTTACAAAGCTGTCTTACATTTAATTTTAAAACCACAGTGTGTGCTATAGTTTAGTTTTGTGTAACAAATTTCCCCGACTTTTTATGGTTTTCAAGACAATATGTTTAATTTTTCCTTGACATTTTTGAAAATTATTGCAGAAAGCTTCCGGAACTCATTATGATGTACGTTGACAATAACCAAGTAATTGGAACATTATTAACTAATTATAATAATTTTCAAAATTGGAATAAAAATAATACGCAAAGTTCAAAAATAATACAAATTTATGTACGTACGTTGATCATTTCAGACAGCGTTAAGTATGCCTTTATCTTATCCATGTATGTTCCATCAGCGTGACAAAATATCTCCAATATTTTAATTTTTATTTTTGAGAATCTTTTTGAAAACAAATGCTGTCTAAAACATACTTACATGCGAGAAATTTGGATATTCGATAGTATTAAGTTACAAACAGTTCGCAAAATGTCTGTGTCTACTATTTTACACAATTTTGTATTAATTTCAGTTCATGAGTTGATAAAAATTGTTATTTTGAATTATCAAACAACAAATACATCTGTATAAAATTTGGATAGTGTTTTGACAAAAGAAATGAACACTTTTTGGATATTTCCGTGACTTTGTACTTTTTTCATTTATTTTTGTAACATTTTCTAGCATTACATTTTTAGTGACTTTGTACGGTCCTAGAAATATAAAAGGCCCAACGAAAATATTCGAAGTCCCGCGCTCTTAGCATTTTGGATTTGTTAGGTTTGCAACGCCACTCCTCTGCGACGGGGAAAAAGCTCCTCATCTTCGTTCGACCAATCGTAGGCAAACTTGAAACTGCTTCCATATTTGGCAGACCAATAAAAGACTAGTACTGGTGAATATATCCCTTTTAAATCGTAACAAGAGAAAATGTTTTATTACGCCGCTATTGAAGAAATTTTGTAAATGTTCATTATACTCGTCTTGAACTTCCATAACAAAAATATATTCCTTATGTTCTTAACTTTATTATTCTCTGTATGTAAATGACATTACAAGTTTTGTTGTCTCACAACGCCACCCTAGGGAATTAAAAAAAACTTCTCCATAAAAAGATTTGCTTCTTACTGTAAAATCGATATTGTTTAATCACAGATTTGAATACCATCGCAAGATATCGAATGGATTTCGTGAGATACGCATTCAGGAATTACTTATTAATATTCTTATATCCTCTGAATTTTATTCAGTGGCACAAAGATCTTTGGCGTCAATCATTGTGTTGTTTATTGTAATTTTAAATGATATGCAGCTCTTTTATACTAATTTTAGAGGTCAATCGGAAATCAAGAAAGAAATTTGATATAAACTGAATGAATAACACTAAATGATACTTCGAATGATATCATCAGTAATTTTATATCAATAAATAAATTACGTCTGTAAGAAATGTATTGAAGCAAGATACAACACTTGTCTGTAATCGTGCAACATATAAAACAATATACATCACATTAGGAAACATTACAAAAACATTATTTTTAGTTCTCAGTAAATATAACAAAAGGAACATATCACTTTTATTTAACTTCAAAATACAATTGAGTTGTATTCATGCACATTATCTAAGATTATCAGACAATAAAACATCGCAATTAATATTGCATTTTAATCATTATCTTACACTGTCCCAGATATCAATTTCATTATTTTCTCCACTTTCTTTCGTTACTATCGACATGCCGCAGAATTCATTGATTTCAATAGCAGGGGATAAGCGAGGCAATTTAGAAGCATTCTTTATATAACTTTTTATGAATCAACATGATTGTTCATATTTGTGAGGATAAATATATTGATTAGACATTAAACATGATTTTAAGAGTAAGGATAAAAATCAGCGAAGCAATTGATGAGATAATATAACATACTAAATACAAAGTTATTGTGACTAGTAGGTTCCAGCACTCTAGATTCAGGGTCATTTTGTAAGAAGTTGTTATTTTAACGAACGTACAAGAATAAGAAAGAAATGGATATCAAAACAATCCGCAAATTTGAAACAAAAACTGATAACTAATTAATATATATTAAAATATAACAATTAGACTTATTTAACTTATAAAAAATCTTCTCTCAAGCACATGAATGTTACTAAATGTAGATTTGATCTGAGCAAACACAATTAAACAACTACATCAATTGTATTTAAATTTCAAAATATTTCGTTGTTGGATATATGCTGGTCTTCGATGATGAAACTTTCGTTAATTAGTAGAAATTAGTAGGATTTTATGTTCTGAAATAATACCACTTTAGAATGCATCGATCTAGAAGACAAACATAATTTTGGAGAGCGATCGCAATATCAAATTTGTCATCAGCAATCCAATTCACTCTTTTACTACGCGTGCGGAGGAAGTAAACTAGGATAATGATAATTAGTTATTGAAAGCACAACATATTTTGCCCTTAATAAAGAGTTAAAATCAGAAGATCTTACATACGCGCATTCACAGTGACCTGTAAAACAAATATTTTCCATATTTTGGACTTGTCATCTCTACGTATTTCTATGGTCTCAAAGATACGTTTTTTAGTGCGACATTACCTACCAGAGTATTTTTTCTTTAGTCTTGTAATTTTTTTTCATAAGAGAGGAAGAAATGATACCTACAGAAAAACCACAAAAATAAATATATCGAGTTACCAAAATACTTTTGTGGTTTTGGATTTAATAAACGCTTCCGACGTTAATTTTTATGGATAGAATGTTTCTTCCTTATGACTACTTTTTCTTGTAAGTGAAGTTACAGACCCTAGATATATGTAATTATAGCCTTCAGGAAGTCTGACTAAAAGTCGAAACTTTGGCAGTCCGACGAATATTTTAATGAAAACACTCGCTTTCTTAAAAATTATAAATAGTATTTATATTTTGGTAATCACTCATTGCTTCTCAGATTGTGTGCTATCCCATTATATATTGGTCTCTTACGCTATTCGAGTGTTCTTCTGGAAGGAGATATGGGATAGTGACTAACGTATTTAAAGGGAATTGACAAACAGAATATTACAAGAAGCTTTTCAAATCGAAATTTTTTTATTAACATAAAGTTACTGTATTTACTGGAAGATTCTACAATAGAAAAATGCATGTTTATTAGTAGTTTATCATTAAGAGTTTTTTTAAATATTTTGTTCGTTATGAGGAACGTGCTGAAACTGTAGGTTGTGAATAAGGAATTCTAAAAATTGCCTGTTATCTTCATCATAGGTGTGGGAAAAGCGCACTTCTTTTTTGTGTATCGACTTGGAAACCAAAAAAAAGACGCATTGAAAAGTGTAAACAAATAGAGTCTCGCGAGATCATCGTCCGAAAACGTATTTGAAGAAGCTAGATTGTTGTTTACAACGAACATCTTATAAAAATTGTTTTGTGTTTTAAACAAAATTTATAAAATACCCACCTTATTTCAATTCGTAGCAAGACATACAACATGTGCATATTACGTTTTTCTGTAAACGACTTTACGCTCCAAAATTATTAGAAGATAAATTTGAGATGTTATATTAATATATTTTTCTTGAAAATATTGTTTGGTTATAAATTACACAATTTAAAGCTTATCAATTTTCTACTCAATATCCTCATTAAAATTGAGTTTGCTCTTACATATTTTTTTAAATTTTGGTGAATTCAATAAATAGTGATCCGGTGTATAATCATATCACAAGTATTTCTGGTAACCTCCACACAACAAAGTATATTGCATAATTGTCATAGAAATTAGAAACTCTAGAATTATTTTCTTTATTTTTATCACGACTTTCTGTAATTGTTTTCTTCTTAACGGAATATTTAAGAATGCAGTCATAGTGTAATTTCAATTTTAAGAACTAAACATAATTTCGTAATGAAATATATTATTGTATACGATCATTCACAAATGAACACACTTAAATACATTGACTTTATGTATAGAATAATTTTATAGAAATGTTGATCAAAAGTATTAAAGTGTACGCAGACATCGTATACTTAGGAAATGTATCAGCACAGTGGTGTTTGAACTTCCAAAGTGTTCGAATTTCATCTCCTTCAGTTGGTAGGAATGTTGCCAGGTTTGTCGTAATGCGACGTTGCCGACTAGCCAATTTCTCAGGGTATGTTTAAGATTTTCCTAAGCAATGTCAGAGCGTTATGGAAGGTTTCGTTCGTTACAGTTCCCAAACAGATCTTTCGAGCTGATATATGGTATAAACCAATTTCTTAAATCTGTGAGCGAATGTCACCGGGAATCAAACCAGCGGTGTAGCGACAGAAGAGTTATATAGAGGAGCATTATTTCTCGTAGCCAAATGTATTTTTACCGAGATGGGGTATAATGTTTGATGGAAAACTAGACGTCTCTATCGATAACATAAATACGCACCCAATTTAACGTGTTTTGAATCGTTGATTACAGTCAATTTAAAAAAATGACACTTTTTGTCATTGGAACCATTGACATTCAACTTGTAAGACCTCGAGACCTCTCAGGTGATCTCATAGATTAGTATTGTCATACGTGAGGACTCCCTTGGGAAGTACTTGAATGTGGATCGATATTTTCCCATTTTTGAGAACAAAAATACACATAAATCTCTTGAATTCCGATAAACCACACCGCCAGGTATCAGACTAAATACATCGCGTGTATAAGTTAGCATTTGTTGAGAAAAGCATCAATCGCAGAGACGTGGCGTTGCAAACCTAACGGCTCCAAATCTCCAAGCGCGCGGGACTTAGAATATTTTCCTGAACCCTTTTATATTTCCAGGAGTATACATCTTTCTCTGACTTTTCCATGAGTTTTTCGTGACCTTCAAAACTCTCTGTCTTTTACAGGTTTTCCTGCCTTTTCAAGACTCTGGCTACCCTTAAGTATTTAAAAAAATTATGATAATGAACAAGTTCACCAAATTTAATTGAAAAAAAAATTAAAAATATATTAATTAAATAGGGACAACGTGAGTCATGTGGGTACAAGCACGAGATGTTCGGATAGATCTTTCGAGCAAATGACAACGCAGATCTTATATGATATTCGATATGTTGAGATTTCCACCACCAAAGTCTTCATGGGAATAAGGAAATTTCTGTCGCGCGAGAATGGCTCCTGACCAGGAATCGAACTCAAACTCTCACACAACACCATTAATTCAACTCATGTGAGATCCTTTAAGCTTTCTCTTTTTGTATACAACTCGAAGTTGCGTGGGGAGATGGAAGAAGATACAAGACATGTGTGGGATTGTCCATTTCATGGATTGGAGAGGGTATTTTACAAGTTGTTGAAAAAAGGATTTGGAGGATTAAGGATTTGGAGCGATTATTAAAGACGAACGAGATATATGAAGCTTTCAAAGAATTTGCGACACAATTGGAGGTCATAAGAGATGTGAGACGAGAGGATGATGAAAATTAAAAGGAATGGATAAAACATGTAGATGTAAAGGATATCGCATATCAACGATAGTAGATTATGCGCCCGCCTCCCTCAGCGGGGATGGAGGCACTGAAGGCATTGACCATAGGTCGATAACCAGGAAAAAAGAGACAAAAAATAGAGAAAGAATTAACCATGCGTGAGCTCTGTAATTACACAGTTTATAGACAGAGCAATTAGTATGTGTCTTTCATTTACTTTCTTTGAGTATTGTACATAAATCGATGAAAATAACAAATTAAAACAATAAATAAAATTGAAATTGAGTTGTTTTCATTTTCTTTTTGTCTTTTCGAAGTCGAGAGTGTAGGACAACAATTTTCAAATGGTACACCGCGCCGAGATCACGAAAGGGAGAAACTCTCATAGTTTTGAAATACAGTAGCGTCAATCCGAACGACTGTTATCCGTACGGTCAATATCGGATATGTCATCATGAAAAGATAAGTAACGAAAGCAATAGCGATGTTTTCGGTTTAGCAATTTGCAGATCAACTTGCACTAGAAAAAGAATATTTATATTCGAACTTCCATTAACTATTATCTAGAAAAGTATAATTAAATCCACTGTACCTATCTATTCCTCCCATCCCCTTTCTTCCACAAGAAAATTAAAATAAAGTTCTACAAATAAGCCATATAATGCGATAAATTGGTGCACGAACTGGGTAAAGCAGACACTATCAAATTAGGAAGTTTCTTCAAAAGTTCCTGTAAAAATGAATTCTCTGCAAGGTAGATCGGAAAGTAACTAATTAGAAGAAAAAAAAGAATTAATCTCATATTGATCCATCAACTAAAGACGTGCGTTTTCTCATAATTATTGTTCAGTGAATTTTGCACCACTTAATATGGATATTAATATGAATTTCCAAGAACGCGCATTGTTATATGAATGAGGTATATAAGTTTTTCGATCAATTCTTTTTTAATCAGGCAGGTAGTCAATATTTATGTAATATGTACTATTTGTTTCTCATTTTGAGTGAATTTCAACTGTCGGAATTTTGTAGCACCCGAATATTTTTAATACCTGACAACATTACTTCGGATAATCAATGATCCAGTGGGGTGCAGNACGAACATTAACTTATAATCAGAGGCGGATCCAGCAAGTGATCTTGGGAGCGGGCGCGAAACTTAGCACACTTTGATCATCTGCCCCCTTCGTCGTTTCGTCTTCCGAGGAATCACCCGTTTAGTTAATAGTGGAAATAAAATACATTTGTTTACATTATTTCCTGTATTTTTTTTAGAATTTAATTTAGAATTAGTCTGGTTCGATTAAAATTCAAAGTTTTATAAAAAAATCATAATAAACAAATATACAAAATAAATTAAATTTTAAACATTAGAAATTTTTAGTTTTAACATGCTCTATGAACGAACGAAATAAGTTAAGTACCCCTATCATACAAGAACAAATTAATTGGTGAACATTCATATTGATTTTATCGAACCCAAAATTATCGGACCTAATTGACCATTGTTGTAAACAGTTATTAATTATAGTTTTCTTGGTGGATTGTAGTAAAACGTCATAAAATATCTATCGGAAAGCTCTTGTCCAAATAGTCAAAAGTATTATTTTTTGTACATTTATGAGGGAAAGCTGCTTTTTTTATTTGTTTGGAATTTTTAATATCGTATTGAAATTTTTAATATTGGGTTGGATAATTTCCTTTCACTACTAGGCAACTATGCAGTGTCTGGGTCAACTGAAAGCTTTTTTGGTGGAGGAGGTCCTCATTCACTAGCGGCGCGATTGCCCCCCTCCCCCCTCCATCTTGGATCCGCCACTGCTTATATAATAAGGATATAATGGTTGAATAAAAACTTGTAAGCGAGAAATTTTAAAGGTACTTCTAAATTTAAAGGAATCTTAAGGGACGTCAGAGTTTTGGTCACGCCAGATCCACGCTCCATATGAAAGCAATTCAGTGGCAAGTATCGCTTTCCGGTCAATATCAAATCCAACACCTCGTTCCCTTGCGTAGCGTTTCGCTTCGTCGAAAGCCGTATATCTCCTATTTTCAGCCGGCGCTTGTCAGCTCTTCGGAGAACCATTACAATTTATCAAGGAAGGTAATGGTAGTATTTAGAAGGGCGCTCTATAATTGCTAACTAACGGGAGCGGTGGAGTCCCATTTCCTCCCCGTTCGCCTCGACCACGACCTCCCCACCCACTTCCCCATCCCTCACACCACCCTTTACCTTCTCTACTCCCCCTCTCGCCCCTTAATGCTACGTTGTGGCTGAAAGCGGATTAAAGAAAGGCGACTCGACGAAAGTGCCTCTGAACAGTTGTAGGAGAAAGAGGCGTTCTTTAAAACTATGCTACTGCCTCTGCTTCTTGGAAATATCTTACTTAGTTCTATTTGTGTCAGTAAAAGAAGTAGTTCTCCCACAAAAGAATCCTAAAACACGGAACCGGCGACTGTGCACTTGTCTTAAGAGCCCTCCTCCCCCCCCCCCCCAAAAAAAGAAAATTAATGATGGTGTGTGTTGTTGATAATGAAATCAAAATCGTCACGCTTTGGTAGTTTCCAGGGATGATAATAGGTGATTAACCATTATGATGTTTTAAAATGTAGAAGCGAGTTGATATTTTACTTCATTAATTACTTAAAAAATTAAAAAGGTTTTAACAAAGAAGAAATACGATGTAGTTCTCAGCGGTATCCTCTGCATTACATAAAATCTACTTTGTTGGTAAATTTCCAAAATAAGTCTAGCCAATTTTTTTACAAAGATTTTATTTCAATTAAGTTGTGTTATTAACACACTTCTACAGTACAAGATCAACATTTAAAATAAGAATTTGTAGAATAAAAATTTGTCGCGTTTTGTCATCTATACAATTTCAATCTATATATAATTTGTTAGCTTTCTAAATTTTTCAATATCGATTTCTCAAATATCTCTGCTAAACTCGGTGGTGCAGTTTGGTCAGTCTCACAGCAATGGTTGTCAACAAACTATTTTCAAGTAGAATTGCAAAAACTTGAACCTGAAGCCTAAAATTGGCAATTCATCGATAGCAATAATTTTTCGAGCAATTTTTCTGATAGATTCAAAATTTCAAAACACGGCGTTTGTTTGAAACATTTAGACCAATAGCTATTTTGGGCTATTTTTTAAATGTTTTAATTTTTTAACATTTAATACTTTAATGATTCAAAAGTTCATAGACGTTCTCCAACGTTCAGAATTTAATAGATGAATGAAAACACTACAAATTTTATTATATTTTAAATTTGTACTTCGATCTATTTCGTCCAGATGTATCAAAAATATTCTTATACAGTTTCATAACTATTGTTCTGCATAAACTAGACTATGTTGTAAAGCGCACGATTCATACAATTCTGTACGGAAAAAACAAATCCTAGGTTTATCCGAACAGTGTAAAAAATTAGATCATCAGTATATTCAATCTTCCAGAAAGTTCATGAAATAAAATATTAAAAGAAAGGTCGATAGTTCTTATGTTTTGAATTTTATTTTGGAAATTCATTGTTTTTATTGTTTTAATGTAGTTGTAATGCACAAAGTTTAGAAATTAATAAATCGCCCATAAATGGAACATCACCGAGAGAAACATTTCAAAAAGGGTCCTAATTCTAAGAAGAGTTTTTGGTCACTCCTTCCATCCATCCTCATTTCGGATGTTCACGTGTTTGGTGATAACGTTTTTAGTCATTGCTTTTCGATGTTTATACAAACTGTCATGGGTGTAGCCGAAGGCGGGCACGGTGGGGCACGTTGTGGCACTTAATACTCAGACATCAAAATTGAAAGAAAAAATAGACATGTCATTAAAAATTTCCTGGTGTAAATCACGCATCCAGTCAATTAAGTCACATGCGAATCTAACAAATTTGACTAATTCGTGATATCTTAATGAAAATAAATATTGAAAATAGGAGCCGTTATTGCTATTACTTCAGAATGTTTTGTTTGTAACACACACTTTTTGACAAAAATCTAGGTAACTTCCCAAGTTCTAGAATTCATTTACAAAGCCCATATTGCAGAGATGGGATGATTTACCTACTTTATTACGTCAAAGAAAAATAACTAAGTCAGAGCATAAAAACAATTATATTCTGGGTTATAATTCATCTGATAATGGTGCAAGTATGAGTTATCTTTAACATTTATCCTTTGTAAGAAACGTGAAATTTACTTCTCCTTTCCGTCAATGAACATCTTTCAGCAAAAGGTACCCTGTTAACAAAACCAAAACTTTGTCTCCCTTGCCCCAAAACCTGGCTAGGCTCCGGCAAACTATACTACGTATAAATTTTATATAAATTTATTGTCAATAAAGCAGTTACATACTGCGTATGACCATGTAGAGGACAATAAACTAATTTACTCTCCGGAAGCAAGCTAGGGACCATCCCATCAATTCCGTTCAAGGGCCCTAAGGCAGAGGCGGATTCAAAAATTCCTAGATAAGATAAAAAGTTAGCTACGATTTATAATACTAATACAATGTCAATATGTTTGTAATTTAACACAAGAAATTTATTTTACACGTACAAATTATTATCGACGTATATCTACGTACGTATATACGTCGATGGTCGTAAGTAGTACGCAAGAGAGAAGTGTTCATTTACGATAATTCCCCATCAAAGTATTGTCGCACACAAAATAATTTAAAATTCGACGGATAGATCTCGACGAAATCACCTTTCGAGAACTAGGGGCTCAGCTGGAACTGCCAGGGTTATCTCCGGAAACCAAAGAATCTGAGTTCAAGAAGCAGTAAAGGTGTGGTTTTCACGTCTTAACCCAAAGAACATTACAATAACTATTATGGGTAACATTTAAGGTCTCGTGGGTAATATTGGAACAATTATAAGAACTGAATCGTCAACGGTCAGGTGAACATTGCGACGGACCGGGACTTGAACCCGAGATCTCCTGTTTTGACCATAGGTGTGCTCGGAAGTTGAGAGTTACAATTATAAGAATTACAACAGTTTTTGAATACCTTCACCCTATTCATTCACTTCAAGAACCAAGGTTCAACTACATTCATTCGGCTTTTATGGGAGTTTTTAAATAGCATGCCAACTTTTTCGAAATTGTATAATTTTAGTGTCGTACTTTCGTGGTATAACGACTGAAACAATCTCGCAATTTGAACAAGGTATTTTTTTGTGTTTTTCCTACGATTTAGTCTGACCAAAACGTAAAACGAACAGAGGAGTCCCTTAATAGGACTCTTCAGTGAAGTAGTTCGTCAAAGTCGTAACGTACAGTGTGATTATAACGGATTTCTGCTCTAAATTCTTCGTCTTACCGTTCCCCAATAAAAAATAATATATAGAAAAAATTAATACAAAAAATGGGTAAAGCTTAAAGCGTTTATTGTCTAGACGTGACTAAAATACGATACATTGAAACTAATGAAAATACATGAACAAGATATAAACTAGAGACATTAATTCTCAAAATTGTAGAAAACGGCTTCTGAGAACGGTTTAATTAAAATTAACGTTTATAATTTATTGACATAATATTTCATTAGTCTTAATAAAACATATTTTTCAATAGGTTTCTGTGGAAGCATGACTTCAGTTTCTTTTTCTACCTTAATAATGTATTGATCACTCAATTCCTAGACCTACTTTTAAGAATTACTAAAATACCCAAGGTTGTTTCTGTTAGGTTGGAAAAAAATACACCAACAATTATTCCTTCGGTTTCAATCATGTAATTTCATAATAAAATAGAACATAAATTGTGTTATCTTCCTGTGCTACAAAGAGAACTTAGTCCTGCATTTTATAAATTCTCAAGCACAATTTTCAACTATATAAAAGCTATGCATTGTTTTAATTGTGCTGATAAATCTCACAAATTTGTACATTTCATTCAAAGTTCTTCAGGGAGATGTTTTTTCTCACATACATCCCTGCTATTTCTCATTTATGTACGCCCTCACAACAACACGCAAAGCCGATTAACAAGTAACCATCACCAAGCGTAACATGGAACATACAAGTTTCAGTGAGATAAATACCCTGCTACAACTTCGAGAACGAAATTGAAAACAACGAAACTAAACGACCTTACCAAAAAATTTTGACTCGGAACACGAAGTTTCTCGTTCACAACAGAGAACCGGACATAATGCATGTATCAACCCAGAGACATACATGTTACCAGGCGATGTGCTCTTGACGAATTAGTTTCTTTACCATATTGAAGGATTTTTTTGGAAACGACAGCAATTCACTGGTGAAGTTGGGACAACCGCACCAAGTTAGTCAAATCACTGAGAAATATGATTGTTTTCTTTATTTTTACTGTAATTTTTATGACAAAACATTACGATGAAAAAAACATGATTTGATTTTTAGCTATTAGTTAATGGTATGGCATAAACAATATTCAGTAACTCGCTTGACTTGTTTGAAATGCACAAGAGAATGTAAAAATATAGCGGCAGAGCGCAACGATTTTGTGATTTATGCACCACACCTCGGAAAAAGTGAAATATCTTTTTGTTATGTCCGATGACATATAGATAAAAGTGATGTAAAAAATACTACGGATAATTTACTACAAATCAAAGTAAACTTTCAACACTTTCCTGATTTAAAAATTGGTCATTTTTCGAAAATAAGCGTCTCCTCCATAAGATGCAATGTTCGCCATAATTGTAGTTTTCATTTAAATGGCCAGTGAGGTATGTTTTTGAAGTTGAAATCACAATGACTACATGTTGCTCTGTTTATTTGTGGATTTCAGAAATTTTTGTGATTTCATTCTACCTACGCTTGTACTACCATAAAAACAATCGTTATATTTTTTTAGATATATATTTCAAATCTTTTATGAAACCTCCTGTATCGGGGTTATTAAGCTTACTACTCACAGACTTATTAAGGGCCCCAAGGCAGAGGCAGGTTCAAAAATTTCAGCAAAAGTTCCTAGATAAGATGAAAAGTTAGCTGCGAGTTATAATACATATAAATAATGTCAATACGTTTGTAATTTAACGCAAAACATTTACATGTACAAGATATTATCGAACTATAGATTATTCTGAGTATAGTGTTTAAAAATCATAAGAGTTGAAAAAACACTAAATTCACGATTTATTGTTACAATAAACACGCCCCTAGACAAAGCCTAGAGAACCTGTATAAGAAATCCGCCTCTACCCGAAGGAAAAACGGAGAAAAACCCGGGCCAGGATGAGGCTACAGGATTTATGTACACAACCGTGCCAATGTTAGTACACATAAAACTAAATTAATATGAGTCATAAGACAACACAATCATGCAAGAAAATAGTTTTTGAAATTGTTATAAGTTATTTAAAAAGTGCTACAGCAATGGCGTGATAAAGTACAAGACGAATTTAACTTTTATTAAAATCAATAAATTCTTTTACAGTGTAGAAGCACTGGTGCAGGAGGTAGTTTTTAACCGCGGATTTGAAGATATTCAATTTCATAATGTCTTTTATATTCTTGGGCAGGGAATTATATAGAACGATTCCCGAATGATAAGGTCCTTTTTGGCAAAGAGTGGTTGACACTCTAGGGCGATGAATATTACTACTATTGCGTGTATAGTGTTCGTGAACGAGACTGTTTCGTATAAAGAAAGGGTGGCACTTCAGTAATTCGGACTTAACAAACACGACTGTTTCATAAATATAAATGCAGGGAAGTGTTAATATATTTAATTCCTTGAATAAAGGTTTACAAGAGTTTCGGGGGTGAGATTTACAAATTATCCGAACTATCCTCTTCTGAATTCTGAAAGTTTGAATACTCTGACCGGAATTACCCCAGAAGGTAATGCCGTAACGTAAATGGGAGTAAACGTTTGCAAAATATACGCAACGGGAAATACGTGGACTAACTGCGTTAACTAAGATTCGGAATGCGTAACACAATTTGCTTAATTGGGAATTAAGATTGTCAATGTGACAATTCCATTTGAGGTTGTCTTGAATATGGAGACCTAAGAATTTTGTATTTGTAACAGTTTTTAATTGTGTTCCGTTTAAAGAAAGAGAAACCTGGGGTAAAGATTTTGTGATACTATTGTGAAATGACATAGACACTGTTTTGTCAGTGTTTACAATGAGACGATTTGCATGGAACCAAGTCGAAAGGTTAGACAAAACTTTTTGAGCATTGGCGTGTTTACATAGTAAATTAGTGTCATCAGCAAAAAGAACCATTTTGCAATCTGATGTGGATGATGACATGTCGTTCACATACAATAAAAAGAGTATAGGGCCGAGAATTGATCCTTGGGGTACTCCGCAAGTAAGTGGCTTTGTTTCTGAAAGACAACGCTGAAGTATTTTATTTTTAGTATAGGATATTTCGACCTGTTGATATCTATATTTTAAATAAGAATTTAGCCATTGATGTGAAAGTCCAAGAATGCCTAAAGAATGCAATTTGGAAAGGAGTATTTCGTGATCGATGACATCGAATATTTTGGATAAGTCAAGAAAGACACACTGAGGATTTTCTCCGCGGTCAAGAGATGTTGTAACATCGTTTAAGAAAGAAAATATGGCGCTTGTAGTGGAAAAGGATTTCCTAAAACC
>NNCF01126924.1:244524-272812 GCA_002313205.1 Laupala kohalensis | reverse complement strand
TAGAATTGGGTACGTGGGTGGATATAATTGGAGGACATTGATTTGGATATATTGAGTTCGTTATTTTACCTACTTCTGAGAAGTGAGAATTAAACAAATTTGCGTTGTCCTGAGGATTTGTCACGATTTTGCCATTGTTTAGTAAAGAAACATTTTCTTCGCGGTTTTCAGAAGTTGACGTGTAATTTTTAACAATATTCCACATGGCTTACGTCCGGTTGTTCGATTTAAGTACCTGTCTGTCGTTTTCCATAACTTTAGCTACTTTTCGAAGAATAGTCTTATATTTACGAAAATAATTATGGAATTCGAGTGGTTGGTTATAGCGTTTTGAAAGATAATATAAACGGCGTTTGTTTTTTGAAGAAATCCTTATCCCTTGGGTGATCCATCTATTATATTTCTTTGTGTTTATTAACTTGCGTTTTATGGGAAAACTAGGTTTATAATTATTTATATTATTAACTAGGTTTAACAAAGGCCAACATCATAAAGTTCCTTTAATTCTTCAATAGCTTTTCATATTAGTTCATTAAAAATTGATGATTATTCATGATTTCTATTTGTTCACGGTATTAATTTTGTTATGGGTTTCAAACTTTGCAAATAACTACTTCTTTAAAGTAGTCAACTGACATTATATTGTCTGGTAGCGGTCGGTACTGGACACGAAGTAAACTGGACCAGATGAAGGGGAACAGACAACACCGAAGGAAATACATCAACTATCAATCAAACTTGAATTTTCCGACACGAATACGTAAGGGAGAAGGAGTGAAGGGTCCCTTTCTAGTGATATTATTCTGAAGAAAGGAACTTGCTGTATGCCAAAAATAATTTCTCGTCTTTGGATTTAACAATAATGCAGGTTAGGGATAAAAATTCTCATACTTACCTCTCAAACGTTTTCATTTTTCGTTTAAAAAAACACAACAGTACAAATCAGTTTGCCCACTTTAATATGAACTTAGTCTTCGAAGTTTATCGAAGTTGTCAAGCTGCGAGTTGTGTCAATCTGAGAGACAATTCACGAAGTAACTACGAACATTCTACGTAATTCATATCATTGAACTGGAACAGAAATGGCTGGATTGTCCATTGCTACTAATAGCTTATACACATGGAACGAGTTGGGAAGGCTATGGAGAGGAGAGGAGATATGGTAAGGATGTTTACAGACAACTTGGTCCACGTGATTGAATCATCGAGCGGTAAGTAATGTTACTGGGAGATGGCTTAGGGACTTACCAAAATTCGAATCAAGTATTTAATATAATTCAATTTATAAAAGTAATACCATATACTGAAAAGTAAACCTGTACTCTAGGTATTATATATTTGTATTTATGAAACGTTTGTGTTTGTTAAAACCGAATTACTTAAGTGTCACCCTTGCATCACACGAAACTGTCTTGTTCACGAACACAATACTCGCAATAGGTATAAATCCTTTTCATTGTCCTAGTGTCAACCAATCTTTGCCAAGAAGGTTGACACATTATTAAATTGAAACTCTTCAAAGCCGCGGTACCTACTAACTAACTAACTAACTAACTAACTGCTTCATGAAAAGCTTCTAGAATGTAAAATTATTTATTGGTTTTAATAAAAGTTAAATTCGTCTTGTACTTTACCACGCCTTTGCTGCAGAACTGATAACAACTAAAAAAATGTCCTGCATGCGTGTATGGTGTATTATTATTCACATGAGTTTAGTTTTATTAGTGCGGTTGTGAACATTATTAAAACATTGTCCATCCTGGCCCAGGTTCTCCTCCAGTTTCTCTTCGGGAAGAAGTGGATTTTTTTAATATAGGTTCTCTAGGATTTTTTTTATAGGTCTAGGGGTGATATCTCGAATTTGGAATTATTTAATAGTAACGATTTATAAACAATATTCTTCAAATCTATACTTTATAATAATACGTTCTTGTGAAATAACTCTTTTGTGTTCTATTCAATACAAGTTTATTGGTATTCTGTCGATAATATATCTCATAGCGAACTATTTTTATTATTATCTCACAACTTCCGAGACCTACTCGTGGAGGAGTGTTTGCAACGTCAACAGCCAGGTGAAAATTGCGACGGACCGGGACTCGAACCCGGGACAACGTGCTCATTATGATATTTTTATTATTGTCTTAGGAGTGTACTGGAATGCTAAATCCGCCTCTGCCTTAGGGCCCTTGATCGGAAATGATGGAGTGCGGTTGCTTCCGGAGAGCAAATTAGTTTATTGTCCTCCACGTGGTCATGCGCAGTTGTGACTGATTTTTGACAATGAATTATTTTATTTATTTCTAAGGTGTAGAATTATTAAGTTTATACAATATTTTTTGCGATGATACCTAATTTGTGGTAATTTGTAAAGGGTTGCATTTATAAAGGTCTAAGGTATAGTGATAATTTTTATTTGTCATCAAGGAGGCGGCTGTCAAACAGAGTGAATCCTTTCATTGGACACGTGGATCAAAAGTGACGAAGCAGTGCTTCATAGTCGCTTTCTCTCTCTTAGCTCCATCGTGCGTTATCAGTTTTAAAAATACACCGCGCGCCTCTGCGCAAACACACGAGACACAGAGGCTTCTTTAAAGGAAAGGTCTGCCGTGGGTGGAGGCGGGAGGAGAGGTCTCCCACATAAGGCTTCCTCTGTCTTCGAAGGACGAAGCGAGAAATAGTTAGCTGGTGGAAGACGAAAGCGGTGATGGGGAGAGGAGGAGAAGAAGAGAGACGAGTCGGCGACCGCTCCCTTGTCGCGTGAGACCGGGGACACGGAAGGACATCGAAGAGCAGCTGACGCAACCAGGGTCACCGAAAATATTTAATAACGGACCTCGGAGATTTTGACATTTCGGCCCCCTCTCCTCCCCAAATCAGGTCTATTCAGTGAAAAGCTGTTTTAAAATATTAAACAATCTCTCACTTTTTTTCTCGATGTGATTCCTCGAGATTTTTTATTGTAACAAGCAGAAATCTGAAATCTTTTGCACAGAGAATATTAAGTATTTTAACATGGACAGACACAAACTACATAGCAATCAAGATTTGCTAAAAACATTTCTAACAACTACAGAACCAACTATATAAAAAATGTTTCAGACATATGTTACATATTTTTTCTCGTAGAATATGAATCTAAAATAAATTGGGGCTCCTATTTAAGATTTCAAAGTTGTCCCCGTCCCCTCCTCAAAAAAATGGTGATGGTAGGTTGTCCAGATTCATCACGAGTGAAGGGGTTCCTTTATAACATTAATTTTTTTTTCCTAATTTTTTCTACTATGCTTAGTTTTTTGTAGGTATTTTCATCCCTTACTTAAATGGACCACTCTGTATAGTAAACGAGTAAATCAACGTATGAGAATATTTTAAATTTTTTGAACAGTTTCATTTAGTAGTCCTATCGTTCTTAGAAGCACATACAATTAAGGTATTTTATGAACAAGTGAATAACAAAATATTTGAGTAATGTACAGATTGTAGATTATGCAATCAAATCTAAAATATATTCATTCACAATTATTTTATTATTACTGATAATAATGTGTCAACAATTATTTATCGATTAATGATAATTAACATCCTTGTGGGGTGCTTTCCTCTTTAGAAGTACTTTTTATGGTGGGATCTTTTCAAATTGTATAGATTGAGTTAAAAATGTTATTTATCTTTAATTGGAGAACCCCTTAGTACCCATATTTCTTAGGGTCTGTCACCTCATCTCGGCAGCACTGTACACAACGCTAATCTTTGGACACTCTTTGCTCCTCACGCAGGTAGTGCATCGATTGGATGGATGATTGCGAATGAAAAAACATCAAAATTTAAAACAACGCTTTTATTAGAGCTCTGAAGAGAAAAGGAAATGCATCAGACATATTTAATCTCACATCTGGTGGTTCACAGTTTCGTTGATTATAGCGGGAAGTATAGCTAATGTGTATCAGACGAAGACTTGCTACACGAACGTATACATTATTCTTTACAATAATCGTTCTCCAATAATCTACAGTCGTGTATTCTGTGGAGAAAGTAATTGTGATAAATTGCATTATCCATTCCAGGTGAAAAGGGAATCAAATCCGGGATTCCGGTTACGGCCGCAGGTGAGCTACCAATGAATTCGACTCCCAAAACACGTATACCACATCCCACTGACCTGTTTCGACTGCCCGCGACTCATCCTTCTACGGGGGATAAGTCGTGTATTCATAAGCACACCTGCGGCCATAACAGGAGGTTCTGGGTTCGAGTCCCGGTCCGTCCACCCTTCTCACTTGCGGTAGATAACGCTATCTTTTCTCCCCGAGTAGGTACTCGAAAATTGAGCCTTAATTTGATTGAGTTTACCTCACTGAATTATTATTCATTTTTAATACAATCCGAACAACGAATGTCGAAGTGTCTCCGAAACAGAGTCGTCATAATATCGCCGAGAACACTGAGAGACCAGGTTTAGATTTGAGATGTAAATTCAAAGGAATGAAAGAATTTCTCCTTTGAATGTGACATCCCAATTTTGTAGTATCCAATCTATAAGGTTTTAATGCCATATCCTAAAGTATGAAGAAATCCCTTTCTTTTTGATCTCGCATCCAATCCTAGGATTCTCACTCCTATTGTATTTTTTCGGTGTAGTGCCATCACGGCACGAAATCGATAGATCCGTTACATCTATTTTTTGCAACAAGTAATTAGTATTTTATCAATACTTAAAAAAATATATTTAAAAAAAGTAAATTACAATGTGACTAAAGAAGGAGCAACTGAAACTAAAGTAAAGGTAGCGTTTATTTTCATCGGCTATTGCATGAACTCTCCTCTCGTGTTTACAGGTTAGAAAATTTTGACTTATCATGCAGATATCATAGTGGAGAGAACACACATAATCGATATGCCAAAAATCATACTACTTGTAGTTCAATCAATTGAAATAAATTCACCGAAATTAATAAAACGTTCTGAGTTTAACCAGGAAATATACAAACATTTCGGAGATACACAAACTTCTCGAAATAGATATTAATATAGATGTTAATTTTGAAGTGAATCCGTCAAATACTTATTGTCCTATTATTTGAATCACATTGTAACGCAATAAACTAACTGTAAATTAAAACTTAGCGATTATGCACTTTTATTATACACCTAGATTAAGCATTAACTTGATTAATTTTCGTTATTACAATTGTACCTTCAAGAAATATCATTCACTCGTTGTAGACTAAGTTCGAGAACTAATGATTACTTGATGAGAGTTTATATTTGGACTGAAATTGTTTCATACGTCGACATGACAATAATTTTTGTAAGGCGACTCGACAAGACAAGATATAGACAAGGTTTCATTTGACTTTCCTGAAACCCAACTCTCCATCTGTGCCCGGTTTTTATAGCACAAACATATCTGGTTTCTTTATTATCAGCTGTTGACAGCATCAGTGTTCGTATGAATGATCTCTCCAGTCCTCCCCTACTATAGTGTGGCTGTTAATGGAATTTATTTCGAAATCACTTTTTTTTAAATTATGGAGTTATTGATTTCTAGTTTGATAGTCAACCATCTATTGCAAGTGCTGCGAGTTTTTTATCGTGTTATAGGAAAAGTTGATGTATTTCAAACTACTACGATTTGGGATAGTTTTCAAATTATAGAGTATTGTACTTCGGGCTCGATTTAAGGGGGCGGGCGTTTGAATTATTCCCCTAACTACGACATCTTATGATATGTACAAAAATCTAATTTTTTAATCTCCCACATATTATCTCAACTCAATTTGGGGTCCCCTTCTTGTATGCAGTTGACGGCTAGTGTCGGCGTTAGGGTCTGAAGTATAAACTACCAATCTCATTTAGGTTCTCAGATAACCCCCAAAAGGTTGAACGATGGTGCGTAATCTGTACTGAATTTAAAAAAATTGAAAGATAAAGTTCTCAAAATTGTCGGCTTTCTTTGATGTGGTCTGAGTGAGAAACATTGGAAGGCGATACTTGTGTGAGCTGCTGCAATTAGAAAAAAGTGTATCAGTGGATGACCTTTATTCTTTGGGACAAGATATCAATGCATCTGGTCTGCGGTATGGATATCAATAGACCTAAATGAAACATCAACACATCGTTAATATTACAGTGTGAAATTCATTATACTTCTAAAACAGCAATCTTGGTTTCAAATTATCGATCAGATTTTCAAGTGGAGTAATAAAAAATTATATTGCATCTATTAATTAGATAGTTAATGAATTATTAGGAAATTTCTTTTACGGACATAAAGTAACTTGCTTTTTTTACGATTTTCCCTCGTTTTCAAATTCATTGTAGCAGTGAAAAATTATTGCATTGTGAAGTAATCGATGTTAACATTTTGATAAATATAAAGGTTAGTAGTTTGCAATGCATATACGACAATGAAACAGGAATTGCAGTTAACATCACTCATTTGTTAAAGTTCAATTAAATAAAAAGAATTGACGTCAATGGGAATGAACTAATCCGCCTGACCGTCGTCGACGAGCAAAGAGCCGCAAAGTGCTTTATTTATTCATTCGAGCAGTTGCAAAGGCACATACTTCGGAAAGATTTCTTCCAATGTAACGTGTATTTTAATCTCTGGACCCATCTGAAACGTTGACACCTAATTTCAAGAAAACTTTGAATCTCTACTCTGAATACCGAAAAATGAAGTACTGTCACAGTGTGTTTCTTTGATTGCAGATATCTACTACATATATTACTAATTTGTCATTGGAGAAATGCCTCCCCAAGAATAAGCTATTGTTCATGATATTTAATATAAATAATTATTGTTAAGCAATTGTGAATAGTTGTTCATTTACAACAACTGGAGAAAGTACATTTGTTTGTGAGGTATAAAATACAGTTCATTATATACATATTCTCTTAGAAAAATGTATTCATTAAAAATCAATGTGCAATTTAGAAGCTACTTAGTATGTATTTTAGACTACTAAAATATTAAGTTAAGTATTGAAATATTTCCGAACCTATGTTTACTGTTTAGACCTACTCGTTGTGGGAGGAGTGGAAGAGCTGTAAGAAAGGGATAGTGGAGAAAGAGGGNGGAGTGGAAGAGCTGTAAGAAAGGGATAGTGGAGAAAGAGGGTTCTGAAATTCAAAATCTGTCCCTGACCCCCTAAATCCTCTTTGGGAACCAGATTGATAATGCTATGGTATTCCATATTATATAATCACTTTCAAATTGAATCTTTCAACGATTCCTGAAGTAAAATAGATGCATTTAAATTCTTTGAGATTGTGCAAACAGCTGTCTATGTCTTCTGCGTTATAAGAAGGATGAAAGGACATGGTCTCGATTCCGTCTAGGTAAGCGCCTACATCAACACACCCATCAACTGAAGTCTTCACAAAAGTGCCATTCAGATACCCTACTCTAATCTCATCTTGGAGATAGAAGCATAACGCAAATTTCGCCCTAAGATGGCATTTTACCAAAATACGAAATGAAACTCTTTTGAAGAGCAGGGAAATTTCACTTCGACGAGAATTGAAATATGACCCCTCCGAATGTTGTTGAATTGTGACTGAAATTTTGTAACACTCGGTACATTGCACGTTAAAAATGAGCCGTTACATTGTAATGTTGGATAAATGGTTAATTCTATAATATTTCATACTTGTGCATGGGTTTACAGTCGAAGGGGATCAGTTACAAGACCGGTGTAGATCCGTAATGGAACGTATCGTGATGAGCTGATTAGGTTAGTTCGACTATCTATTGCACTCGCGGCGAAAGAATAATAGCGAGATGAAACCCAATGGAATAAAAGCGCAACGTTGTTATGTCTGCTGCAGGGGAGGTCTAGCGTAGCTCCAACCATTTCAGATGATACGTTGTGGCACCCAGACAAAGGTTGATGTATCTTACTTCTCCTTGCGGCATAAGTAAGTGATTAATCTGTCTGTCCTTCACAGTTGACATATCAATTACCACCAGTTCTACGAATATCCTCATGTAGGCGGTAGCATACGGAAGTAAATTCATTAATATTCTGCAGACGCTAGTAAAATGCCTACGTGTCTACTAACAGGAAGAGTCTCGCAATGCTGGTATTGGCTCCTCGCCTTTCACGTGGACTTTTGACTCCTCTCTCATTACTTTTCTTTCACCGCGTGTAGTGTAAATGGCAATTCTTCTATCTTTGGTGAAGACTATACTCCACTGAGAAAATAGGTAGATAGATAGGTGAGGTGCAAATTCTGAAGAAGGAAACAATCAACCCAAACCTTTGGATGAGACATTGCAACCATTAGATGTGACGTCGTGAACTAATAGTACCCAAACTATACGGTTGGGACGTTTCAGGGTTTAGGGAAATCATTTGCTTTCATTAAATAAAAATCTTGCATCGAATCCTTGGGGATTCAGATTCATATCGTTTACTCAGTGTGTACAGTGATCACTGTTATATTTCCACTAAATATTTACGCTATCAACTATACATTAACGGATGGTAAATAAAAGTGAATATTGGTATTATATATAGAATGGTTAGTCCGAGGATTTGCTCCCTTTTCTATATATTATATTATTGTATTTGTAAATGGGAAATGTAGCGTGCTATTGAAGCTTATCTAATGGAGCGATAGGAGTTAGGAGTTGGATGGTAGGCTATTGTTAGTAGGTGGGTCGCTTAAATTGGTCGACGTGTAGGGGTTAGTAGAAATTGTTAGTAATAGTTATTGATACTAGAAGGAGCTGGAGAGAGGAAGAAAGGTTTGATTTTCAGTAGTCACAGGTATATGAACTGGGACATTAATATGAAAAGCTACAAATTCTCTGGCCCCATCGGGAATCGAACCCGGGATGACTTAGTAATGACTGACAACACTACCACCTGAGCCACGGCTAGGGTTGTTGGTCCCTTTCAAGCAGCTGAGACTCAAGGGCGCAAGGATGATATAGTTGAATTATATCTAGAAAGGGACTCTTACGTTCCCCGGATGAGTTTAGCAGCGAAAGCAGCGTTGTCACTTGAACAGTCTGCCTCCGTCATCACCCGTCCACATCCTCCACGCTGTTGGAAGCACTAGATTGATTCAGCACATTAGGACAGATGCGAAGTCACTGTCACAGAAAGTAAGGTAAGTCAAGTTATCTTTTACCCTGAATTTTCATTTTTGTGTTCAACTCACTAAACTCCACGACTGGTATTTTATAGTGGATATTTTTCACACGCGTTTTTACGCTTTGTATTTGTCATACGCTGACCGCGTGTAGAGACAGAGAAATCGATCAACCTTGTCGATCGCAATTGTAAAGGACACCGCGAAATTGAGATAGGGTTGAAATAGTGACAGTCCCTCTGCGTCGCTTATCCTTGGCAGGAGCAATCCTATTCTAATTCTACTATAGAAAAGTGGACAGGCGGGCAGAAGATCCGGAGGGCGGAGAGGTCATCGTCGTGTGTTGCAGGTTGCACCCCTCGAGGGCGACAGAGGATGAAGGAGGAGTAGAAGCACCAGTCTCAGGCTGATCTTGACGGATGGGCCCCCTCTCCCTCGGCCTTGCCACCCGACGCGACGTGTTGGCTATCGTCCGAGAGGATTACGTTTCCCCCACCCCCGGCTACTAACCCTCCCTTTGCTTGCTGGCACGTTTCCTCATCCCCCAATTCATCTCAGTGCAGTGTGTTGGACTGCGATCCGTCCTAAGGATCATCTGATCCCACGTTCACTATATATACCCGCACAGATAGAGATGCTACATATTATTATCTGCGTATCATCATGTGTGGTCAGATTCACCCCATAGAAATAAACCTGACCTGTAAATGGTTTGAACCAGCATCAATAATAACTGAATTTCTGAAGGAACATGGTGACTTCAAATTTTTAAGACGTATTATATGCGACATCGACACAATTGTGTGAATTTCAGTGTGGCGAGGAAAAACAAGAGCACAATTTATGGTACTGCTCTTTGAATGGACAGGAATGCAGGAGAGTTCTGAAGGCATTACGAATAAAATACAAACTAGATATTGCTAAGATGTTGAATTTTCTACACACAAAGGAGAATTTAAAGTAATTTGACCAATTTACAATGGAAATAGGAACATAAGATCCACGTTAAAATATACACAAAAAATGTTACAAACGATACTACAAAATCTGTAACGGACTAGAAAGTACCATGTTTAAAAAATAATGAAAAATGAAAAAAAATTGTAATGATTTATATTGTATACAAGGTATTTCAAAAACACACTGACGGGAAAGAAAGTTATAAAATTGAATTGAATCTATCCTTTGCTCCATTTGGTGAAAAAATGAACTGGAATTGCTAAAAACTACATCTCATGAAACGTTACAGACCGGGCACCAGAGCTTTACTCTTCCAGCAGTTTCGTGATTTAACAATTCTGTGTACACCATGGTAATTCTCTTTTCCGTTACCAAGCTCAAAGAGATAATTCACGACTTTTCTTACTATGTCTATTCTCCTTTGAATGTTCTTCACATTGTGGAACCGATACCATTCGTATAAGAAACTAATGAAATGTTGAAGTTTGTCTTATTGGTACGTTGCACATGTTTTTGATCAAGTTAATGCTGTCTTTTGTTCTACAAAAATTGATTCACTAAATTGGATGTTGAGACCTAAATAGCTCATAATGTATATGGGGGCAGTTTCGTTTAACATTTAAAATTTCCTTTAAAAACGTAGAAAACTGCAATTTTTAGTGATGGGTGCTAAATCGTTTTTACATATCAAGAAACCTACAATATATGATTTTGATTTTAATCGAGCGAGTTGTTAAAAAAAAATTCCCGACATAGACACTAATATTGCTCGTTTAGTAGGTATTGTAGCTTGATATGGCAGGTTTTGGGTGCGATTTTTTTAGTTTTCACGAGGCATTAACACCTGTATCTTGAACATATTCAATTTACTTTGAGACTATTTCTTATAGTTCTCGGAATGTATCTATATAGCCAATATACTTTAACAGTTGCAGTCTCAGTCAATGCATTGTCGACCAAGATTCTTCATCGGAGAGAACAAATTCTATTACAAATTTAGACTTCTGCTTAACTCTATTTTCTACAAACTCAATTTTATATTTCTGTTTGGGAGTTCATTCGCTTTTTACTACAGAAGGGAACTGATGTAATGGGCAGACACTACATGTAATTTTCCGCAGTGACAAGTCTGATAATCAGGTTACTAACCCTTCAGCAAGATATTCAATTTTGTCCTACCCTTGTAATCTTGTCATAGAGATTACTTGCATTGAAGACTGGAGTTGGACATGTGTTCGTCGTTCGTTCACATATGGTGCAGGGTTGAACCGAGATGTGATCTCCGAACCTTCATATGAGAGCAGTCTTATACTCAGAACTAGTTAGTTCCCGAGGCGGTACGCGACGCATTTATTCCTGATAAGTGAAATATCTTTATGTTATTTAATTTTAAGAAATTAGGTACTTATTTATTTTTTAATTACTCATGATAAACACGTTCATATTACTCCAAGATCGCAATAACCGGATAACAATGACCTTCGTAAAAGATTTGTGAAATTTTTGTGATACTTCCGAGACATAAGTAGCATTTATTCCTAGCTACGTTTTAGGAATAATATACGACACATCAATTATGAGATTTTTTCTTCCAATTCATTCCACAAGCTTATTAATGCAAACAGGTGTATTTTTCTTAAAAGGGTGTCCATCTGCCTTCCAAACGTTTGTGTTATATTATACTTAAGACAATATTTTTCCTAGATTATAAATTCTGTATTATTAATACTTAATTTTACTACCAACATTGCGTGGAAGCAAACAAAGTCATATTCCAAACAAAATAAATATGATACTTTGTTGAGCTTTGTATACATTGTTAAAAATCACGAATATAATTGATATACTACAAATAATAAATACTAATTTATCAAACAAAATATATATATATATATATATATATATATATATATATATATATATATATATATATATATATTTCTGTATGATCATTTTTCTGTATACAGTGAAGCTCATATCTAACATGCCCATGAAAAGAATAGTTGGATATTCGATTTTTTATAATGTAACAAATGTCGTTTATTTTATTTCTTCAAATATATTACTCTTCATACTTGGTATTTTTTCACGAAAACATTTCTTTTGTTTCATGTACTATCTAGTATAAACATAAAAAAATAAAGAAAACAAAAATACCCTTGAGAGATTTATCACAAATACAACTATTCATGCTACGCAATCAAAAATTCATACGATTCAATAGAGCATAAGTCAATATAATGAACAAAATTTCCAAACGTTCATATGAGACCGTAACACACGAATGGCCGAACAATGCATATTGGAACACATTCAAGGTATGTTTAAATCAGTGAGGTAGTATTCAATAAGAATAATTTCAGAAGAAAATGTCATCTCCACAATTCTTCTACAACACCTTCATATGAATGATAAATTAAACGTCGTTTGTATGTTGCTCATTGTTTTAATGTTATACAGCTTTTTCGGCTGCATAGCAGCCATCGTCAGTAGCGTACACTGTAATATATATACATATATACATACATGAAAATGACAATAATTGAAACACAAAAACATATCATGAAAATATACAATAATTGAGCTGTAAAAACAGTATCGAAAGAAGTGTAAAAATTATTGAAATAAAGAAAAGAACAATGAACAATGAATAAAAGAAAACAAATATGGAGTAAGCAAATTGACAAAATTACATACCTGATTACTGAGGAAAAATTTTTGGCAAGTGCGCAGAGCGCGCCGAACGGAGGTCATTATATGGAAAGTGATGGATGGTTGGAGAGGTGAGGGCGGGCTGTCGGAGTTTTCCAGGAACTGGCGGCAGTGTTGGGGGGTGAGAGGGAAGGAATTTGAAGGTTAGTTTCATAAGAGGGGAATTAAGTTCAGGGATTTGTTCATTTAATAGGGAAATGTTTTCTAGAATACTATGGATATGTACGATTTCTCATTTGATACGGGGGCAAAATCTATTTTCTACTTCTAAAATATAAAAATCCTTCTCAATGTTGAATGTGTGTGTTTTCTACTAATTGGTTGGCGAAGTGTGAGACTTTAGTGTTATTTTTTCATGTATTTATGTGTTCTTGTACCCTATGTTTGAACGTTCGTCCAGACTGCCCGACGATACACAGAGGGGCAATCACTGCATGAGAGAGCATACACTCCACTTCGGAGGAGATGGGGGGGGGGGTAGAATCCTTAGTGTATAATAGGGTTGAGTTGAGTGTTTGTGGAGAGAAGAAGGTAGTGTGAATGTTGAAATGTTTTAATGAAATAGCGATTTTAAGTGAAGGCCTATGAAAGGGATTGCATATCTGATTTGAATATTATTGTTTAGAGAAAGTGATGTGAGGTTCTTTGTGTGATATAATCTATCTTTCTTAGTGATAATATTATCAATGAGAGAGGTATTGTAGCCATTGTTTGATGCTATAAGTTTTATTGTGTCTATTTCTTTTTTGATCTTATCTGGTGAGAGTGGAATGGTGAAGAGACGATGGACCATGGAGTGGAAGGCAGCATGTTTGTGCGAAGGAGGGTGTAGTGAGGAATTGTGAATGGTTGTGTCTGAAAATGTGTCTCTCCTGTATATGTCAAACTGGTGGCGGTTGGTTTACTAAAGAAATAGAGAGGTCTAGGAAATTGAGTGTTCTATTGCCATTTTCAATTTTTGTTGTGAAGGTTATGTTAGGGTGAAGTGAATTGAGAAATTGAGAAATTGAGTAAAAATGTCAAGTTGTCTATGTGTCCCTGTCCAAAGAGTGATTACGTCATCTACGTAGCGGTACCAATAAATGATGTTAGGTAGAAGAAAATGTCCAGGGTCAAAATTTTGTTTTTGAAGATGGTCCATAAATAAGTCTGCAAATAATTGAGAGAGGGGCGAACCCATGGGTAAGCCTGAGTTCTGTTGATAGAATTTATTATCAAATTTAAAATAATTCACATCCAAGCAAAGAGAGATTAGGTTAAAAAGTTCTGTTTTTACAAAGAGGGGGAAAGACGCGGAGTCTAGGGTGTCACGTAAAAGAGTTTTACAATCAGAAGGAGGGATACTGGGAAAAAGATTTTTGTCATCGAAAGAGATTAATTTATCTTTAGGAGGAACAGGAATGTTTTTAATTTTTTTGACCAGGTCCGTACTATTATTAACGGTGTGTGATGATCGAAACTGGTGTGTTGGTGAAAGTGTTTGTTCAGCTGGTATGCTAGTCTGTGTGTGATTGTGTTGGAGTAGGAGACAACGGGCCTTATGGGTATGGAAGCCTTATGTATCTTCGGTAAACCATATAGATGTGGAGGGGTTGGGTTAGAAGGAAGAATATTCAGCGTGTTAGGAAAAAGTCCCTGTGATTATGAAATTTCGTGTTTTAATTGGACAACAAATTTGTTGGTGTGGTCTTTGTTTAGGAGTGTGATGTCATTGGACTTAATGAAATCATACAATTTTATGGGGTCCACAATTACCAAGTACACCTTCACATGTTTATTATCAGCTTTGGATACCCATGGCAACCCACATTGAAGTTAACTCGAGCAACAATGACCTTTTAATGAAACTGAAAGATTAAACTATACTCTTAGTTCAGAAATATCGACCATGAAATTTGTATATGAAGAAAGTAAGTGACATTTTCAAATTTCGAATAAAATTATGCCCCACATGCTGTAGGAAATACAATTATGGGATTCTTTTCTTTTTTTTTTCGATCGCTCATACGAAACCTACCCTAAAAAAATTCAAGTAAAGGAGGGGTTTTTTAAAGAGTAATCTGACTTTATTGAAATGCTCCATGATTGAAACAGTGATATAAGGAAAATAGAAGAGACTACTTCTTCCACATTTCTCGAAAACAAAATATTTTTGAAATATCAAGATAGGGTAGGAAACATAAAATCAGTTGTATTCACAAATATATGTGGTTTCGAAATTGAATTTCATGTACAATGAATCAAAAATGCGTTTATGAAATCTCCCTTCTCGGCCATTTCCGTTACATTTTTGTGTAAAAACTGTTTTTCACGGTGCACAATATTTCAAAATAGAAGTCTCCTACTGTAACAACTTCGTTAGAAATGATACTTTCCTATACAAACCAATTTTTTGCGTTTTGAAAATAAAGGAGTCAAAATTCCGAGACGCGACGAAAATTCGTCTCCCATTTGTTTTGAAGAAGATTTCTGCGACACCAGAAAGTGCCTCTCAATTTACGTCAGTGAATGCCATGGCCAGATTAATGTATATTAGAAAATTAGATGGATCCATGACGGAAACTTCCCTCTATAATTGCTTCTTTCACATCTTACTCATTTGACACCCTCCAGATGTATACGTTGTGGAAAATCCGGCTCGATGAAGATAAAAAGTTAGGAAAGATTCTCATAGAGCTAAAGAAATTTAGCACAAAACGAATATATCGAGAATTTTGATATCATTTAAAACAATGCTTGAACGCCATTAAAAATAGCTATATACTTCGTGGATTGAATATTTATATTGACATAAAATCGGATAACATGAAATTGATCTTAATCACTCGAAGAATTTTCGTATTCAGTTTTATAAAAATATTGACGAAGAAAGGTGACGAACGCAGTCACTATGAAAGTTAAATCATAATATCATTAAAAATATTCTCTTCAACTGCTGTTAGTGTCTCCTTACATGAAATATAAGCGTACCGCGAAGAAAGTGATAGCACACAACCTCACGAAATAAACCCATCCATCCAGTTTTAATCTAACGCTAGTTTCTATACCTAATAGGTGAAAATACGAACTCAGTATTGATAACTTTAACTTTGAGCCTGAACTTGACAACAGTGTACGACAATATTCTTCACCTCCGCTCTGGCAGAATTCACTTTCAATTACAATAGGAGTTGCATTATCTGGATGATTAATGACTAAATTGTAATGGATCAAATTATGGATCAATTTTATTGTTTTCTTCCTTCTTTCTTTAACTTATCAACATATAATACACACAATGTATCGTAACTGGAAAGGAAGTAAGTTATTGAAAAAATAATAATATAGTGAGATTGTCACACCATATGTTGTACAACGAGAGGTATCAGTTATTGGTCGCAGGTTCAAATGACATCCACTTTATTATGAGTCGCGTTTGTAATCCTGTTCCGTTCCCTTCAAAGCAAAGGGGAACGCACTTGAAATACTTCGCTAGCGAAGGGGAAAGTAATTGCTGTCCACTCACTCGTTTATTTCCGCGTTTAAGTTCATCTGCATTTCTCTTTATCGTATTTTATCGAACACTGGCTGCGATAGCAATTACATTTCGCGAACAAAATGTACTCTTCTGTCACTGAATGGACGCTTATCAGTGGGGGATACAGATGGATTCGGGGAACGAAACCGCTGCTCCAGCAGAAAAAAAAGTAAATGAATAGATTTGACAACGTAAATCAGAGGCAAAAATCTCAAGTGTCGGACACTTAAGGAAATCGATATTTGTGATATGAAATTCAATTTAAATTATATTTAATGGTTTGTTCATTCCACCACATGAGGAAAATAAATTGATATTGTTGTCGAAAGTATACTTAGTTTCCCGTCTATATTAATCTGTTATCTTCCACTTTTGAAGGGATGAAATGTGCATCGTTCATCATTTGGATTAAACTTTTTCACAAGTCATAAACATAAATGGCATTTCGCATGATATTTGGTATATATGAAGTACAATAATTTCTCCTCGCTTCTCTACCACATCAGGTTACTCTTCCAAGAGTACTGAAAACTGAAAAACCAGGACTGCATAACGCAAAGAGAGATTACAGTTTTGGTAAACCGGACAACGACGTAGTGGATAGGAAAACTGAATCTGGCACCGATTCAATTTCCTCTACTACGAGGCATACGGGATAATTCCGTCTATAAAATTTGAATATAAATATAATAATTGAAAATAGAAAACTTTAAGTATAATATAATATAAAATAAAACTTCAATATAAAACTTGAAAATAATGTGGAAACTACGAACATAGATCGCTCAATAGATTTACCCCCAAAAGATTATTGACGAATGCCTATTATGACGAGTGCCTTAATGCTGAAATGTAATTGATGACTTTCACCGAGACGAAACCCATGCTATTCAAGGGAATCGAACATCGATTCTTCTTCCACCACTACCCACTGAGCAACACCACTAGGTCGGCGTCGAGAGTATAAAATACTGTTATTTCTGTTCCCGTCACCTTATCCAGCCTCCGCCCATTCCTTATTCCACACAGATGAAGCGATTCTTCTTTAACGACGGCCGCTAATTAATTGGCATCAATGTGTAATGAAGGTGACGTTCGGGCAACCGCCACCTCCTGCACGAGCGCAGCGCGAGGAGGGCGGGCGGGAGGGCAGGCGTTCCGAACCGGTAATTGGCACACTTGGGGGGAACGAGCCCTGATTCGCATGCGCACAGCTCCTTCCAATTCAATTGTAACCTTTGAAGCAAGAGGAGTAGCTGCAGCAGCAGTAGCAGTGGGATCAGGAAGACGCATCTGAGAACCGGTTCCTGCAGCGGCAACCGACGCAGTGATCCGCTGCCCCTTTTCCATTCGTCTCATCTGTTTGCTTTAATTGGGAGGCAGGACTCAGAACTCGTCCCAGCGCCGGAGTGGGGGTGCGCCACTGCGCAACGCTCTTGTTTCTTTCCCTTTGTAGAGTTGGCGCGTTTTGAGTTGGCGGAGACGGTAAGACTGTCACTACTATCCTTCTGCGAACATCTCTCTCTCTCTCTACCATTACCAAAAACATCTATTTTTCTACACGTTATCTCTGCGGTTGAGCCTATGACCCACCCACGCACCCTAAGCGTCGTCAAACCCAACAGCTGCCACCTAAATTTCACTGCGGCTATCTCTCACAAGCGTCTTGATGTCATAAGCCTCTGGATGCAGGGAAAGGAGAGAGCATACTAAACTGAAGTTTGAAGTGAAAATTGTCCCCTTTGGTGGGGTGTGAAAAGTACGCCGGGCGATGTTGGCGGAAACACTGACCCTAGGTAAGCCAGGTAGGAAGGTTCAAAAGGGCGTCTCCCGGGAGTGAGATGATTATAAGATCTTTCTATACACGTTGTGAGAGGTACGGACACAATATCTTTTCGGTGGATAGTACACAATAAGCGTTTAGAGCGCTCCACCAACTCGGCTTGCGGCAAGTCTACGGAATCAGAGTCCTTCTTCACTCAACGTTCTTCACTGTGCGGGAGGAGCAACTTTATGTAATAGATGTTCGATGGGAATTAAATAACGAACGAATTTCTCAAAGTTTTCACACCCGCCATCTTGAAAATCTGGACTGCACGGGAAGTGCTGTGGTATGGAATGGAAACAAAGTGAAGAGGCACTGACTGGACAACCCTGAACTTAATGATGGTGGATATTAACTCTCCAAGAATTCCCACTTTATTTTCAATGAGCTGTTCATAGACTTTCATATTTTAAACTGGGATGTATTAAAACATTTTTCCTGTCTAACACGATTCAATATGTAACCGAAGTATTGTTAATTTTTGTAAATTCTATTTAATGTCTGCTTCTTATGTGAATTCATAAAATAGTAATTTGTCACTAATTCTGTTATGCAGGAGCTGTCAGGAACATAAAACGGGAGCTATCTACAAATAGTTATTTATGTTTCTCATGAGTCAAGGATCTACTGCTGCAATTCAATCTTCTATTACTTCAATTTCATTCTGAAATATTCGTAATTTCTTAATAGTGGTTGGAGCGTTAATACATCAGGCAGGGCAAGCGCATAGGTACCAATCCGAAAAATGCATCCCTCTTTTATTGTGTTAATATATGTTAATCACGGTTGGAAATAAAGAGGGAAAGCTAGGGAATTCCCCCATTCTTATGTCTATTCCCATCCAGGAAAAAATTAATTCCACCTCTCTTGATTGTCAATAATAATCGTGAAAATTAAGCATTACTTCAACTAATGTGCCAAAAATGTTTCAAGGAATATATGTAGGTCTTTACAACAATGTACTCTAGAAATATTCATTATAATAAAAATATATATTAGATAATTTTAGAAATAGTCTATATAAGATATCAGAATTAATACAAAATTACGAAAACTATGAGATTCTTTTAAATGACACCCCCTTGAATATAATGATGTTCTTTGACTATTTCCTCCCTCGACATTTTCTTCAATCCGAACACTGGTGTCAATATTATGGTGTCGTATCTTTTTATAATAAATTTTTGCACTCCCTGTCCTGACACGTTTAGTGGTGGATCCAAGGAGGGGCACAGGGGGCTCGTACCTCCCTCCAAAAAGGAGATAGAAATAGTTATAATAATAATAATAATAAAAGCGAGTCTTTTTACTTCGAAAAAATTTAGATTGCTCATTGAAAGCAACAGCAAACAAATAAAATCTGTCTTTAAAATATGAATTTATAGCTTTTATAGCTCCTACATGGGAACATGAGCATAGGATCGCAATATTTCACTATTTCTAGCATACACTCCAGCGGGATTCCGTGTCTCTTATGTAATAGAAAATTACCTAGATAAAATTTACTATAGATGGAACGCCCAAAGTAAAAATTGGGCTAAACACGAATAATTTCAGAAACGTAATTTTTTTTCAGGGTTATTTATGAAAATGTAATTTATGTTGATGCTTTATTTATGTAAAGGAATGTCTTAAATTGAGTTTCAGGAAGTTAATTTGAAAAAAATTCCCTGGTATTTCTCTTCAAGGGTCCCTCCCAAAAATCCGCCTCCGGACACATTCCCACTTCTCACAATATAGTTACGCCACTGATTTTCGTGGGGACGACATCCTCATCTGGATCCGCGTATTCGCGAGCGGAGGAGCTTCGTAAAGAGCGTGGAACCGGCGGCCGACACAACCAGTGAAACCCGACGCCCCAGGGAACCTGAGACGGTCCGACAGAGGTTGCTCGGAAGGACCCACGCACCGCGTCTGGCGCCGGCGCTCATCAGTCGTCTATGCGAGTAAATGGCATGAATGATCATGGAGATAACGAAATCTTTCGGACGCTTTTCACCAGTCACACGCGCATTCAGAGGTCCAAGGGGTCAGCTGAAAGACGTTCCAGAAGACCTTGGAACTTAAAAAAAATTATATATTTATTTGAGCATATTCGGGAAACTAACCAAAACGTGAGCACGAGAAGAAATTGTTGTTTTTTTTAACTTAGAATAACTTAAAGCGTAATTCTGTCGATTGACTGGTGAATATGAAACGAATATGGAATTGCTATAATATATCTATACCTACTTGAACAACCAGAGACATCTACGGTTTCATGGTGCTGTTGTACCTTAATAAAACCTATAAAATCGTAGGTCCAAATTTATTTGTTATTGCACAAAACTCAAAAATCAACTGATTTTTAAATAATTATTGCAAAGAGAAATTCTTTTTTTTTTTTGAACATTTAATTCTTGCAATAACAAAAACAATGATATAACAGTGCACATTGTACGTTAACAATTTTTGTCATAATGCGACAATTGTTAACAAAAAAGGTCGGGATAAATAATTAAACGTATCGCAGCAACTAAAAAACGTACAGCGCTTACAGTACATTAAATATTTTGAAATTCTAACGAAAATTGTTATCAGTAAAAATTAGACAGGATGACCCTAACGGTTAAATATAACAAAATAAATAAAATAATATAAGAAAATGTTGAAAATAAAAAAGGATCAAAATTGTTTTTCAGTGCACTAAAACCTCTTTTTTATGCCATTCTGTAATTCGGAATACTCTATAAACCGTCATCTTCAGCGATGACCCTTGGTTAAAAAATGGCAACCTATCTTAATTAATTTTAATGCCAACTCCCTGATTTTGAAGTAATTTGTGACCGTTATGTCATTGTCCCAAGTAAATGAATTTATGTTAATCTTATATGTGAAAATTCAGCCTGCGTATGTTTGTGTTCGCAAAACTCGAAAAGTAGTCGGTCGATTAACTTGAAATTTCAACACAACGTTGCATTCGAATACGAGAGTGTTTTATATGCTTATTATATAGATATCGCACCTATGAATAGTAACAATGCATTAGAAATAATATAAGCTAAATACCACTCACAGACTGACTAATCACCAAATATTAGAAACTACAAATCCTTTACATAAAGAGGGATTGGTACACACCAATACTATTAAAACAAAGGACTATTACTATTATTTCAAAACTATTGAAACATTGATGGACAACAAAGTTACACACATTTTACAAAATTTACTCGAGCAAAGCCGTGGGTACTCAGCTAGTAATAATAATAATAGTACAGGCGCAAAAGTTTTGATCATTTTTGATTCATAGTGAGCTACTTTAAAAGAAAGGATCCCAAATAATGGTTTTAACTAACCCAACCGAACATCATAATGTTTCCGAATTCCCGAATCTATGCACATGTACATAACTGGAGTCATGTCCGTAACTGAATCATATCAGTTTGAATCATATCCGTAACTGGAAGTAATGACTTAAAAAGGATTATTTTTGCAGGAAGGTTCAGACTTTTGGGAAACAAAGTCACTTAAAGACAATTTTATAACTAATGTAACTAGTTCTGTATTATAGAAATATTTTAATTTATTTTCATTTTTTTATTAAAATAACTATTTGAAATTAAATACGTAAATTATCATTAACGGTTTTCTTGGACGATCACAATATATTTTTGGTGTGATATACTTCGACTCGAGATTGGAGTCATTGTCAGGTGTAAACAAATTGTAACAAGAAACATTAATGTAGCGACAGAACAATTGAACATGATATTAAGCGTAAATAATAACAGCCACTCCAATCTCGAGTCAAAACGTTGTGTAGTAGAAAAGTACAATAAAAATATATTTTGAAAAAGGATGTGATAATTTATAAGGTGGAGACGTAACGTACAAATTAAAGAAAAATATATACTTCATGAATTATTTAAACAAATAAATAAATAATTAAGAAAATATTTATTTATCTTGGTTACACTATAATGGGACGAAAATAGTAGAATTCGAAAATTCGATATACCTTGGGGATGGGCGAAATGATATCCCTCTGCCCTTTATTGTGTTCCCGCCACAGCTCAATCCCATATATTGCAATCGCTATCCCTTGATTGCAGCGTCTCGTCGACCTTCTATTTCCTCCTGCGACTTCTCCACCCTGTACGTCTAAGCAGCGCCCGACAGCCACCCGCGTGCTCGCACAAGCGGCTACGGGAAAAAGAGACCGGTTTGGACCAATTGTGTCCCTGGACTACTGCTGCTTGTATTGGCAGGACAAACGGGGCACGTCGCAACCAGCTACAGGGAATGGCCTCCGTCCAGACGCGGCTCATATTGAAAATCAATGCTTCGACTATGCACACGGATATTTGTGATGACGCTGAAGGATATTTTTATGTCGTAATTATTTCAATTTAAGAATACTAGGTAAGTTGAACGTAACTAACATTCTGTACGATGATATGGTTAACTTTTAATTATCAGCACTGTTTAATTTACGTGCATAATGTGACAGATACTACTTTCCCCATCTGCTAGTTGTAGGCAAGTTTTGCTTGGTGGCATTTATGAATGAACATTTATGAACAGTATGTGATAACGCACAATGAAGCATCACGTAACTCACGTACAATTCTCCACGAATATTGTTTATACCAGCGTGGTAATACGCTATCAATTATCAGGACGCAAGTAGTCAAGTAATATCTTTTTAAATAAATGAGTTAAGTAGTTTCCTTTCTTGGTGTATTTTATTAAATGTTGTAATACTCTTAAGGACGAATATTCGTTTACGTGATTCACTCCGTCCGGTTACGCAAGAAAGGAGCAAAAAAATACATTGATGATATCAACCATCGCAAGTGTTTCTGATATTGGACTTCTTGTTTGACGAAATGATGATGTTGAAGAGAAAGTTCAAAGAATAATTTGTAGTTCTGTGGATTATCAATATAGAGTGCGACTTTCTTTAATTTAACGTCAAAAAAGCGTCTATTATAGATGGGGATGATTTATCTCATTACATAGTTTAATATCTACTACACTGCAATATAATCAGTTCACGTTTACCCCCTGCGTATATACCCATTACACAGAAGCATACAAATACATCGTAAGAAAATGTTACGGAAATTTGTTATTATTCCTATGTTAAATAAAAACTCAATTTATAACCGTGATCAGAGATATCAAGAATAAAATTCCGCGATTTTTTGATGGGTTCACCAGACCGGAAACCTATAACCAGACGGAGACTACTTGTATGATCTTCTCAACTAAATTAATGCATATCTAATTATTGCTAAATAATTTTAATTTCATTCAGGGCAAAATTATAGAAATAGTTTTTTTCAATTTTTTCTCAGGCAAGTGTGAAATTTTAGATTTATTAATATAACAAAGTGAAATATTGAGATACAGTAATGTACAAATAAAAACGATAAAATGGTCGATGAAACATTTTTTTAAATGTTTAAAAGTAGAAAAAGAATTTTCCTGACAAGTTACAGTCTACTTCCGTTAAGTCTGCACGGGAGAAGGATTCGACTAACTCTTTATCTTGGAGCTGGTGAATTGTTCTTTTTTCTTTGTTATCCCTAGTACCGTTGGTTTCGAGCAAAGCAATGTTCTTCCTTCCGTTCGACAATTCCCTTAATCTTTTGACTCAACCCTCCATGTTCATGCTTTCTTAACTTTCAATTGCTCACCCTCTTTAGACACTCAAGGAGGTTTCCTTCAAGGAAAGAATGTCCAAACTCCTGCGCCCAAGCGCTTTCAGTCGTCCTTCCAATAGCAGACACTAGTTTTGGGACTACAATGAATTTTCGGGTTTTGAGAAGAACTAAAATCTTCTTAACGTGCGTGTAATAATTCATATATTGATCCAAAGTAGCGCAAGAAGCAACCAAGCAACCACTAGATCAAAGATTTGTAACCCCCAGTGGAAAGTTTAGTTTTTTGAATTAATTTTTCTATACTTCGTGATATGTTTCATAAACAATGGACTCTTTTTAATATTTTAATGATTAATTAAAAACAACGAATTCGTTTCTTTTCAATTGTATACAAACTATGAACAAAGCTTGGTCATACAGAGTGTTTTTACTATATACGTCATTAGACAATTTGTTATTCGCTAGATTTAGTGAGTTAAAAATAATTTGAATAATTACACATTACTAATTCGTTGGAGAAAATGTATCCCATATTAGGAAGAAAAATTTGTTGCTGAATCTTTGTTTTTCAGAAATACATATGATGTGTTTCAAATCCCAATATTTTCTACGAATGATTTATATTTTATATTTTTCTCTAGACAAAAAAAAAACATTTATCAACTCACTCCGTTTATTGTGAGTGAGGATACTATGTCCATACACATTCATGAAAACGGGAAATAACGTCGTATCACATGATACGAAAAATTCACCTTCGTTTCACTTCCATCATACAACAAAAAGCACTTTCTCCTTCTTGAACTCATAATAAACTTCAGAAAGAGTATCAACTCACGACATAAAAACAAGAAAGAGATCAAGAAAGGGATCAGCATAATATTGTTTTGAAACACCTGAAAAGAGTAGAAATATAAAAGTAGTCTCAAAGAAGATATTGTGAAAAAATGTATCAACGATATGGGATTTCTGGAAGGGAGGACATTCTGTTTCAATACTTTTTCAATGGTTCTTGATGTTTCTTTCTCATACCTTACTGCATACGTTTACTGAAGTGAAGTTCTGCAAACTAAGACTTTCACTCTAGAGCGAAATAACAGATATATCGTTCTGTACTGCTATAACCAGGTTAAATAAAATTTTAAATAAGAAACCTTTTTAGAAACAAGCCTTTATTTTAAAAGGAATAAAATAAGTTTAGGTTTTTATTAAGGTAATGCAATGCCAAATTCTAGTACAACCATCCATATATCACAGCTCCTAATAAAAATAAACGTACTTACTATTTTATCGCTTAACAGGATTTACTATTTTATGTTGAACTATTTGCCTTGAAAAAGTTCGTCGCGAGAAATGTTCATAAAAGTCGATACCAATTAATTTCTTAGGAAAGTGATTGGTTGGTAAGCACTAGCCGAAGTATGTATTTTCTTAACGATTCCTTTTTGTCTGTATTGAGTTCCTTATCAGGGTTGTATTTAACATTTAATAATAACATTACAACCCTCTATCCATTCTTAACTCAAAAATCACGCACGATTTACACATTACTTCCGACTTAGACACCACATGGTCGAAATGTCTTTATGAGTATTTTGTTGTCGTGAATGCATAAACAACATCCTCACTAGAGTAGTTAAGTTCTCCCACCGTCAGAACAGAAACTTATTAAGAAGCAAGTAGCGACTAACAATTTTTGAAAAATAAATAGAAAAGTTAGAGATATTATGTTCAGTATAATTAAATGTGTATTACACTTTATCAAGTGACGCAATAGAATATCGTGAAGGATGTCATGTAATTAGTTTGACCTGATGCTATAGTTTACCCGGTTATCCGCGTAAATTTTGCATCAACCACGGATAAGCAACGTCGAATTATCCAATAAAAAGCTGAAAAAGGACCTAAATCAACATGAAAATGCTTTAAAACCAATTTTAATTTACATCAGAATACCTAGATATAAATGTATAATTAACAAATAGTAGTTATCTATACAAGTGTTTTGTTTTAATTGTCCATGAAAAAGGTCATTTGATTTTGAATTGTTTTTTCGTGTAGAAACCTCTTCTTAATTGTGACCGAAGTTTTTTAACAGCATGTTGTTACTAAGTGATGCATCGTCTTCTTCTTCCAGATATTGTACGTGCAGATTAAAAAAATCTGTAATCGTCGAAAAAAAGAAAAAGGGGAAAGGTAAATAAAATATTTTATTTACATAGTAAACAATTGATTTTACGCGTATTAATTATTTGAATGTATATCGAGTTGTATTTACCATAGGTGTTAAAATGTGAACATGAAACCCGCGTGGAGAAAATAAAATCCACCTGGTAATTAACGGTTTTCCTATTTTGCTGTTAATATACTGCTGGGATATTAATATTATTACGTATTTGAAGGATAGAACAATTAAAATTAATATCTAAAAGTGTTCGCAACGAGATGATTTGGAAAAATGATTTAGAATTAATATATGATGAAGTACTTCATAAACAGATATTCTGATTTATTTGATGGAAAATGTAACGACAGTAGTTAAAAGATTTACGTACATTCCTTCTAATAACTAACTTAAAAATTAAGAATGTCACATTTTCTTAATTTCGTTTATAAGGATATATTTTAAGGTGAAGGTTCGGAATACTGTTTCCTAATAAAGGCCATAAAAATAATAATTCATTTTTGTTGCAATATTTTTACAGGAAGTAGATAATTAATATCACTAGCTGAAACGATAACTAGTGAAAAGTGTCTTTTCTGAATTTGATGAGAAAACATTACAAATATGACAAATTCGGTGAGGAAAACGGTGAAATACATGTTGCAAGAACAAGGATTTGACAACTATCTCCAATTTATTTGTAATGTAGACAGATTTGTAATATAGTTCACGTAAACAAAACTTGGTACCAATTATTGCTGTGGTTGATTAACATGGTAATATTAGGTAGGGTAAAGTATTGCGAAGAATTAGTAGCAAAACTTATGAACTATATTCTCCAACCATACACGAATCTGTTGGTGTGTGGGGGGAGGGGGGGTTAGAAAAGCGGAGGTTCAAGGTTGAGGCACTCGCATATTTTCTATCTCTTTTTTTTTTGTACCGCGTCTGGACGAGAATCGCGAAAGGCGTTGTGTGCCCGGGGATGGCGAGGGGTGAGGTGGTAGTGGGAGGGGGACATTTGTGCAGCGTGAAAGAAGTTTCAACTAGAGTCCTCAATAAGTAGGAAACCGACAATCGTGTCCACAGATTACGACCATATAATTTCACATAACAGCTATATATATACCATGTGCAAATCCTCATAGCTTCTTTGAACCCAACTGTCACTCAGCTCTCGCCTCTTATTGGTGGAGTTGATATAAAGAGAGGGAGACAGAATCAAGTGACCAACTATTGCTGATTAAAATCACCACTGTGAGAAATTGCGCGTAGTGTTTTCTGGAAATATGAGAAATTCCGTATTGTATGTACACCCTTTGGCGGTTATCTTATTATGAAGGACTCTAATTTCGTCAGTGGGCAAGCGAAAAGAGAGCGTTGAAAACATTGGTCCATCGTAGTGGCGGCGGGCAGAGTGGGCAAAGCAGGGTTCGTCTTGCGCATTCATGAATGTCTCGGTGGCTCAGGTAGCTCAGCAGCTGTGGCACGTCGAGGCCACGAACGTTGCGTTGGACTGAAAGGGGAGAGAGGAAGAGGGGGGATGTCAGGAGATTGAGAAACTGCGAGGGTGGAGATCGTGAATGCGAGAGGGGAAGTGACTGTTTTGGGAAAGGATTGAGCTATGATGGAGTGAATTACTGATATAAGTTTTCTTCTTTTGTTTTTTCGAATAAGGAAAAGTAATGATCATGACTCAAAATTCATGGCTATTTATTTTATTACTCTTCATATCTTGAGATTGTAAATATCAAAGAATACCGGAACAGCACAACATGAGCAATTTTTCGTACATATATCGAAATTTCTTTGAATTGTTTACTCTCTTCCACTGTATTTTGGTAACTATTTACGGGACATCCCAATGAAGAGAGGTAGAAATCTTTCGCCAATAACATATTTCATCTACAACGTCTCACTTTTTATGTGGTGAGGTTTAGGGTCTGACATGGATCTTGTACATAATCACACATTTTTTGGTGATGGAGATATATTCGATTGTCTGCGAATATTAAATGCGAAACCTATATTTTATCTGGAGTAGTGAGTGTGTAACCCCAATCCATCCCCCAGGGGACTTACATCTAGTAAGTACGTGTTTGGCGAACACGGGGCCCCGAGCTGAGTCTGGCATTACTTCCACTTTCTTGTGCGAGGTTCCTTCCTTTTTCTTTCCTGACCTTCCTTGGTCACCTCTTGTTCTTTTCGATCCCTACGCTATTAGGGCTAGGGTATCTTTCACTTTCCTCATTTTTGTCTCCCCCCTCATTTTGTGTCCTCAATGTTTTGATGTATGTTTTGAGATATGTTTTTGGTATGTTGTAATTCAGGAGGGTTTTTAGTGGGTATGG
>NNCF01126924.1:222053-236951 GCA_002313205.1 Laupala kohalensis | reverse complement strand
GTCACCCATCCGGATCAACCCTACAACAGCTTCAACCAACTGGTTTCCAGGATCTACCCTCAATATCATCATGTCAGCTCTAGGAAATCAGTATTGTATTATTATTTCTCATCATATCATAGTATGTCATTAAATCATTTTAACGTTGTTAACAATTAACTTTCATCTCTCTCCCTCACCCACCATCATTTTGCATTTTTTCCAATCATTTCATTCTTGTGCAGGTAAGAATGAACTTGTCTGTACACAAACCATACTGTGTTAGGTATGCTATACATTTGTTTTATTATTGACTACCAACATTTCTGAATTTGTTTTGTAAACTATTGCCTCTTTACATCATCGATCCAACAAGAATAAATTTCAACAACAATATATATTAAATACAATAATACTTTACGAAATAGTTTTGTCATTTTAAGCTGATTTTATGATATTCTAGTTGTTTGTATTACCAGTTTTTTTTTAAACCTTAAATGTTTGTATTTCACTAATAAAGTAAATCGATATACTTTCGAATCCGAACTCTAGCAAATAGTTAAAAAAATTATAAATTTATTGAATGCAACGAGTAATTAATGAAATAACTAAAGTTTACGTTAAAATGATATGAAATCAATTTTATAAGGAAAGAAAATTTTACAGAAAACACAGAAATTATTTCAAAAATATTAAGATCTGATTAGATCTCAAATGTAGTGAGAATCGAAGTTTTGGGAGTGAACAATTTTTTTCTGGCACAAGAAAATAAACATGAAGTTCTTTGATGGACTTGAAAACTATTCACACTGTAATGTAGACAAATTGATCCCTTTACTTGGAAAATACTTAAATCCTTTCTGTTGATGGATCGATGTTGAGGAGATTCAACTCCAATTATTCTGAGCGAGCATCTATCTCTTGAAGCGTCCTTGTGGAGGAGGCGCAGTCCAAGTTCCCCTCCTCCTCTCGCCGCCGTTCACGCAGACCCTCTCTGCTTCGGACGAGTGAACACGATGTCACGGAAGCAATTAAGCGCGCGGTGGAGAAGCGGTTGCTGCCTCCTCCACTCCGTGGTCACGCAATACCCGTCACCTCCACGTCAACTCCTCAACCCTTGGGCTTTCGTCCACGTCACAGTTACGGTTTCTCACCGTGTACATACTTCTATGCGATATCGGATCAGGAATAGCACCTGGGACTTCTCCACGATACACAAAGTCTTCTCGATTAAGTTTTTGTTTATAATAAGTCTCCACAATCAGTGAACTATGAGAGCACTTCTTCTGAGACGCTTCACATTCACTATGTTGGTGTTCCACACAATGGTGTCTTAATTACCATTTACAGTTTCTCTGCGACATCGGAGAGAAAGAAGTGACATTGGTACGGCATTAGGTCCTAGGACTTCTCTATAATACACGAAGTCTTCTAGATTCAATTTTTGTTTATCATAAATCTCCACAATCAGCGTATTATGAGAGCACTTCTGAGAATCTTCACATTCACTATGTTGGCGTCCCCCACAGCGGTGTCTTAGCTACCATTTCTCTTTCAGTTAATCGAGCCGGTAGATTACAGAACCGATGATTATAAGAGTAAGGCAGTCTAACTCCCAAGCTAAGTACTCGTATGTAAAAATCACATGAACGATCAACTTTGGGTACTTTCCGTTTCAATAACTATACAACGGTGAGATATCGATGATTTGGTAGAAAATATATCAATGCAGCTGTATGTCCTCAAGGAAGAAATCTTTCAAGATCAATAAATTTTACTGATAGTTGACATATGATTTTTCGTTAGGCAAAAAGGCCATACTACAGGTATGAACAACATTCACCCATGGGTGTATTTACATGAATAACTAAGGTGTGTTTGACAGGTTGTCAATCATTAGAACTCATGTCCACAGAAAATTAGCAAAAACCCCAGTTCATGACCGAGCGCATAGCGCCTCATGAAGATATGATTGGTAAGGAGATGTTCACCAATTCTACCAATTCTACACGACGAGCTACAACGCACACTGGGTCGGTCGGGATGGATGTAATAATTAAAATAATGGTGAAGTTTTTTAAAGAATTATTATTACGAACGTTAAGAATTCCCTTTATGTCCTCTTCCTCAATAAAATATTGTATTTTAAAATAGGGTTCATAAATGTAATTTCTCACCTAATCAGTATTTTCACAGAGGTGTACAAAAATGTTTTACCTAGTTCAGAAGGATTGAGTAATTGTTCATTTTTTATCTTTGTTGGGTGAATAATTCCTTAAATTTAAGTTCTTATTTTGTAATAATCAGTATACTGCTAAATTTGACAGCCACTAAAACAAGTAATTATTTATAAGAGACCGACTTACAAAATAAGAGAGACAACTGTTGAGTCGATCAGACACTATCAGTTATTGATTGTTGTGTCAAACTTCTATACTATCCTAAACAGGATAATGTCCTCGGGATGTAAACTTCATCAATCCAAGAAATACGTAAAGTAAGTTGAAGTTGGCAATTTGTTGAAATGAAAACCTGGAATTAAGAATGAATCATTTCTTTATTATTCCATTTTTTAAGTACAAATATAATATTTGGAGGTGTGCAGTCCATGTGCCATCTTGAGTAGGAAAAGGTGAATTTCAGTGCTAATGTCATAATACGTAATGGCTCGTCCATTTGGTCACCCTTCTCCCCAGCTCAGCGTATTGTTCAACAACCCTTCGAGCCCTTATCCCTTGCCAACCTATCAATGGGCGAAAGGGCTTTCAGGAGGTGCAACGTTGATGAGCAGTGGTCACTGACATTACCGAGATGGCGTCGCCAAAGGGAACCTGGACTGCCAGGATGAATCCTCAGAAACAGAGGATGGGGAGAGTTATCGTCGTAGAGATAGCAGCGGTTCAATGAGCTTTGCTACTCGTCAATGATGTAAGTACTGGCGGACGCTAATGACGAGAATGTGGACGGAGCATCCCAATAGAGTGGTGGTTATTTCAAATGCAACGTACGTAATGGTTGTTAGCCTATTACGAGTAAGAAATGTATACAGTTTTGTTACGATATTGAAATAAATGGATAGCGGAATACGAGGGGAAAAAATAAAAAAAATTATTCACAGGAGTGGACCACGAAAGTTTTCAAACTTCTAGAAAACTTTACATTCGTCTGTAAACGTTTTCGTATCATTCTCATCGTTCAAAATAATACAAAGAAAATGTTTTTAAAATATATCAATCATGAAGAGATCGTTTTTAAATCGTTACTTAATTCGTTATATAATTATTTTACTTTTAATATTCTCTAATTACTAATAAAAAGTACAAGAAGGATTCACTGTGTAAGGTTTAATAAGTTGAAACTGGACTTGCCAAAAACTCGTATTTTGCTGTATATTGTAAGTGTCCTTTGTACATCTTAATAACAGTTTTGTGTCCCACATAAATATATCACACCAAAATAATAGTTCCATGGTGAATGCACTAATAGTTTTTTGTTAAATTTGAGTTGTTCTTTTATTTAACATGGAAATGTAAAGATCCAGCGAAGCAGACTGGCAACGTGAGATACGGCAACGCAGCACAGCTCTTCGGTCAGACCCTCAGCCCTGCTCAAGTGATCAGCTGGCAGCAAGCCTTCGTATTTTCAAAAGGAATCCAACTCCACAAGTCTCTTTTACTGAATATTATATCTTCGCTTTCGGAGACAAATAGCAAAAACCTGACGGTCTCACAAACATGATAGAAACTGGGTAATATAATACACTATTATGGCGCAGAAAAGGTTACACACATGTGATCCTGTACGAATATTCTCCTACGATAAAGCCAAATTTTGAAATAATTGAACCCTTGAAAGTTACAAATCACTATCGAAAAGTGCACTTTGACTATGAGACGTTTTAGGTCATGGTGAGTAACTTACAATGCAACACACTAATAGTTTCTACCATGAACACAATGTTTAAAAAAATTGTCTTAAAATTATATCTACCTATATTTGTTTTTTTAGAGATAAAAGAAATAAATACACTTGTTATTGAGAAATGAATCATTCGCTTCTCAAGGTAAGATTGGTTTTGACAGATACAGAGAAACAAACAGACGTGGATTTTTCTCCTTGTTTCCTCAAACTGCGTTACTGGAGAATGGTTGCAGAAACCTCCACTTATCTAGTTTTGTATCTAGTCAATCTGTGCTTTCGTAAAAAGAGATTAAAGAGAAGTATAAGTGTTCAGCGGAAACAACAGGTTTCCTCGATGAATCCCATCCAGAAAGTGCATACGTACAAAAGCGAGAGAGAACTTTTAACACATTTTGGATATATTATGAAGAAATACGGAAGTGTGAAGATAAGTCGTTTAAAAATTATCTAATCTACTTTCACTCAATTTTCATTTACAGTGAGGTTCGAAAATGTGTTTCGTTCCAAAGGGTAGAATGGTCTCGTACTAATGCTGTTATTTTATCACAATCCTTGGCGAAAAAGTCGTTGACGGTGTGCATCAACGGTCGTTGCAAAACAAAGTAAAAAACTTGACCTAATTAGAAGACAGCTGAATAAATTATGTTTAACAGAAATTGTTGAAAATTTCATCGTGAAATTAATTATTTGAAATTTTATAGAGAATGATCTCGTGAATTAAGAAACGCTCTCTGCGTTTTTATTTATTTCATTATACTTGTTAAAATTTGAAAGATTCAAATCTTCTAAATCCAAGAGAATTTGAGTAATTTCTCAGTGATAGTAAGAAAAATCAATTTACTTTGTCAGTATCTTAAGGTATTATATCCGTTAGAGCAACTAGGTTAAAGTACCCTCCAAAAAGTTTCAAATGATAGTTTGAACCATTCCCTATCCAGTGACGATGAATTTTCATACCCTTACAGGGCAAATTTTTGAATTATTTGAATTTCAATTACTTTGAGCTTATAAGGAGAAACTTGTGCTTTTTTGATATCCTGACAAAAGTACCGACTTAGTGAACGAAATCTATCAGAGCACAGTAAATGTAATTAGGAACGCGATGACGTTAACATTTTCATACATTACGGGGCATTTACAAGAATAATTCACCAAGAACTGTGGAAAATACTATTCTAACGGAAATGGCAGTAGCGTCACGAGTGTGAAGACAATGCGACCCTTAACAAAGAAAGAGTCGAACGATAATCTAAATTTGTTATAAAGTTTTAAGTTCACGAAATAATTGTCCTCGTCCAACATTAAAAATCAAGACTGCGAATTATTAATTAATTAGAACTCCTTTTGCAAATATTTCCTAGACACGAGGACAGTTGACAACTTGACTTCAGTGAAAGCGGACATAATACCTTAATTAGATTATACGAAAAGTATAAACGATCTGGTTCGCAAAATGAATTTACTATGATAACTAATTTGGATGCAATCATAATATGCATGACATGAGTGGTCAACCTGACACTTCAATTTGTATATACTGTTTTTGTAATAGTTCAGCATTCTGTTGGGGAGACTGCGCTATGCAAATCACATCACGATTCCCCACTCTTCTCCCGCGAGCTTTATTGGTTTTCATGAACCAAGGTACTAAGCGAAGGAATGTGACGACTCAAACTGTTGATGAATGTGTGGGGCGGAAGATGACGAGTGATTGTGATGACGGAATGAAGTATGTTTAGACAAAAGTATCATGCTCGAAATAAAAAAGGAAGTTACTTCAGAAAGAAAGCAAATGCATTATAAACGAGCTGCGACAATAAGATAACTCTAAAATGATTGTAAAATTTTTCAACACAACTTCTTCTCATTAACTTGTGGTATTCGTTACCGGGAGATCGAAGCCAAACCGCAACAATAGAGGGTAGAATATGCGTCGTTAAATAGACAAAGCCGTAGAGCGTTCATTGTAACCACTTCACAGTACAGCCCTTGGCAAATGCAGTCATGGAATCAACATTCACCTATGACTAGCTGCTCATTAACTGTCACTCATCACGCACACAATTCCGAATACGAGGCACCACAACCGAGGCCAAATTACCACGTTCTATGCAAACTTTTCATAACCCCCTCCAGCCCACCCCCGCGACCACTCATTCCGTCCCCTATTCGAAACTTTCCCCTGGAACGAATTACGCTGGCGAGGGTGGAGTGCTGCTCTTTGACAATGGCATCAGATACTGTAGAGAGCGACGTGGTAGCGGAGCACTACATTGTAATACACATGTGACGGTGAAAGCTTAGCGGTGAATGGTGGGGGGGGGGCAACGAAAGCTCTACGCGGAGGTATCGAACTCGCGCCCCGACAGATCTTCCGCTCGTATTTACATACGCGTGTTCTCGTTGGCGACGCATCAACTGTAGGCCGTGGTTTCGAATAGAATGGCCGGTGGAATGGGAGGAGGGAAGGATAACAGGGATGTCCAGTCCGCCCGAATTTGCACCACGGAGTTAACCCTATGGATTAACCGGTACCCTCGGACTAGTTCAGACCCAGATTCAAGAGGAAGGAAAGGATTTCTCCGCACATTTGAATGTGAATCCCTCAACCTTGGATACTGTAAGATTGGCCTCATACAATAGATTGGAGAAATTCTTTATTTTCTCTGAATTTCAATCTCACATCCATTTTTTTTTCAGACTGAAATCACGGTCGTAAAATTACAACACGCCGGGGAAACTAGGGATGGTGTAAATAAAGTCAGGAATATGTATGTATATACAGTGCACCGGGTTCGAATCTACTTGGATAGTCTTAGGAATGATGAACTCAGTGTCGGAATCGACCAACGGGAAAGAACTCTGGAACACTTATTTGAATCAACTAATATTCCAAATCTTGTTTTAATGTAGCTAAAATTCCCATACTTCTCACGTTTTATGGGAATACACATTGGGTACTTTGATGATAAGACGACCCCTAAGCAACATAGGAGCCAGTTTGATAACGCGTCGGCAAGGATTTTCCTCCCTTTTGGAAACAAAATAAATATACCATTAACACAATTCTTTATTTTAACACTTTTCAGAATGTCATCACAACAAAATAGGCACTTCCGCTCAAAATAAGTGGTCAAAAACTATTAACAGAGTTTTTTTCAGTGTATAATTACTAAATTTTAAGAATTTATATATAATGACTCAGACAAATTTGGTAGTAGAGGAAATAAATTTTAAATTTATAACTTTTTTCCAATCCATACGTATTTATCATAATGAATACTAAAATTTTAATGGTAGAGACGCTAACAAACCCTCGAGCTTCGTGAAAAGTATAACTTTGTGTTTTCTCACCTCAGCATAAAGAGCAAATTGGTGTAACTCAGATGAACCAAGTACTCATTTTATAACTGAGTCCGGACGTTGAAGTTTGAGTGAGTAATTTCCACCGGGATTGAATCCTGGTCACCTGATGAGCAACCCAATGCTTTAGCCACGAAATTTAGAGGATTCCACTTAATACTATAACAAGATAAAAATAACTGTACTCATTCATTCTGTTAATTGCGGTAAAACAGAAGTAATATTTCGTAATATCGGTATAAAATGGAACTTTACGTCGTTGCCTGACAAAGAACGAAAATATTGACACTTAATTTTAGAAAATACGAGTATCAAAGTCACGGCACATAGCAGGATTTCAGAGGAAGGGTGTGCCAGGTACCTTTTCCCACCAAAAATGTGAACAACTTATGAACTCTAGGTCATTTCTAAAATTTCACTTTAGCTGCGTGTAATTCACAAAATAAATGCAAAAATAAAATTAATATTTCATTTCACTGTGGGATTCTGCACAGTATGGACTGGAGAGAGGGAGGCTGCGGAAGGTACAAATAATCAATTTTCAGAAGGTTGAGACATCAGGAAGAGAAGAATGGCATAGAATAGGAAAACAAGAGATGCATAACCAAGTGAACTACGGAATGACGTTGTTAAAGACGGGTTAAATTAATTGAGATAGAATAATTGAGTCTTCTACGATGGTATATTAAATAAGGTAAGATTTAAATAATATATAAAATTGAAATAAAAAATTGTTATTTTCATGATTGTTCAGCATCTGAGTAAACGTATTCTATGTTACTAAGATGGCTCTAACAAAACTTACATACCTCCCTCTTCTTCAGAGAAAATCTGAAATTTCGTTTCAGGATCAAAAGAAAGAAACGAACACTTTAAACAAAAGTTGGTTAAAAACAATTATAACTCTCATTAATACATTTGGACTCTGACAATTAAAACATCAGTTAGATACTGATATACATCTCAAATCCTGGCAGTAATAGATCAGAGTAGTATACTGAATCTAGATCCGAGCTCTAATGTAAATGCTTACATCTGTTTGCCAACAGAAACGGTCTCCGATCTTCTTCTATGGACGGGAGCTTTCACAGAACCAGCTGTCTCTTCGTACGTACTCTGCAATTAAATTCTTCAGTATAAAATCATGGAATACATAGCTACAATGTATCATTGCAAATTTACATCTGTATACGTTCTAAATTTTACTTATTAAGCATTTGAATATTAGAACGTGTTGTATTACAAAGCGTTCCTGTAAAGCCCGGAATCGATTCTAATTTCAGTTGACGTTTCATCACCAAATCTATGGTCAAAGGTAACCTATGTCACAGATACATGATCATAGTTGAACTATTATCAAAGCTTGTGCAATTAACGGTAGTATCTTTGATCATAGATATATGACATAGAAATATGACCAAGTAATACCGGTCATACTCAGGTAGCACATCTCGTGTTTCTCTGTCCAGCCACTAGAGAGCATTAGTGTCGTTTTGTTACTGTTCCACATTGGTATACTTTGACATTGATTTTTTCAAGTATAGACATTGAATCTGCAAAATGCTGCGAAAAAATATTCGAAAAGAGCATTTCGCGAGGACGGATGTTGACGCTTACGAGAGAGTTAAAGTGATTGTGAAATTACACGTACATGTTGTCACCGATAGTAATTGCCGAGTATAAAATGTCAGTTCATTACATTAAAGCTTAATACAGAATTCAAGTGTGATTAGTACGCTGGTGCCTTTTATTTTCACTTTAAACTATAGAATATAGATAATACAATACAATTGTTGAGTTCTGATGACGATAATACCTCGAGACGGCAATCGAGATCGGACAATGAAAACAGAGCTGTTATCCCAGTGTGTTTCTATCGAATATAAGATGTCGAGTGGTAACTAAGTCAACACGATTTAGAAACAATTATGTATCATAAATACACATATGAACAATAAACACATCACTATTCGTCTACCATTCTTTACACTCTCACTCAACGCAACGAATCAAACCACAGGTTCATCATAACGTTCCATAAGGAAGATAGGAAATAATGACGCAATCATTGTAAAAATAAGGAAATAAAAATTAAAAGTATATTCACAGGAAAACGTTGCTCTTAGGCTTGAAGTAAAGATGAGAGGGTTCTGGTATTGTTGGATATATGTGAAATAGTTGACAAATAAAAATGAATAAATTAAAACAAACGATGTCCAGTAATGACATATTTTATTCTTTGTCGCAGAGGGAGTTCAGTGACAGAGCTCTACTGACACTAGTATAGTGCAGAACTAGTTGCAATTCCAGAGGTGGCTAGCAAGAGAAGACCTTTCTTCTCAGAATTCTGTTCGCATCGCAAACATTAATTAGCTCTCTCTCTTTCGATGTAGTCATCAACTGGACGATTAATAGAGCAATAACATTTCTTTATTTTATTTTGCTCGTAATATTTCGAGAAAAATTGACTCGAAAAACTTTATGACTACTTTAACATTCGAAATTAAGACGGGGTTTCTGCAAAATGAGCGTGTTTGAAATGCCTTATTAAAGAGGTTCATTTGAATTTAGGTAGTGTTTGGATAGATTTTTCTCGTTTTACCTAATTTTTAAAATTACATTACAAGGTGCGATGGGTGAATTGACGTATAAACTTTTAGAGGCTGTGAGAGTGCTGATTAGTTAAGGTGGATGTAGAATTTTTAGAGGATTGTTAAGCTCCAAAGATCATGTTTAGTGGAATCGTAAGTTTTAGATTTTTCCATAAGATTATTATTATATCTCTCTAGAATCACGCAGAAAAAGCCTACCGAAAATGAAGACGGTGAACAAGTAATATAGAAGTGGATGGACAAAAAGATGTCCGCATCAGTTCATTAGTACATATAACGTCTCTGCGTCATCAATTCCCTGACAAGAATCGCGCATTCCAATCAGATCCTTCGCGTCATTTTGTATGTTAGAATATGTTGCTCATCAGTTGATCATACTGTAACTAGTTAAGGTTTATGATATTGCAGAAAAAGTTGTTGTTGAAATCACGATGTAATTGCCCCATCGATCAATATGTATTACTTAATTACAAAATTCACGTCAGTTAAGCCACAAGAATTAAGCTCGTGCTACACTGTCTACGCGACATATTCACGCGCGATCCGGCTGCTACTAACCTATTCACAAATACTTTCGTTTCTTTGTCCTTTTTATTGGTCAACAATGGATAAATAAGCTGAATTTCGTACATCCTTCTTTTCATGTGAACCACTTCCCATACAAGTGCGAACAAATATATCTATTATTTCTATTTCGATAGTGATTCAATGTTTTAGAAATGAACCCCTGTTTTTCCTTTCACTCAAGACCATTCGTAGATAAACCGACGACGCTGTATCTAGTTCTTGTTGGAATACTTCCCCTTCCTCCAGTGTTGCATGGAGTTCACGCACTTCATGCTTCATCTCTTGTGCACCCCCGAGAAATCCCCATTGCAATGCGATGAATCCTCGCTTCCATATTTGTATAAGCTCTCATGTAGAAGACGTGAGCTGTAGAGAGACGAACGCCGTGCTTTGGAAATGCTGTTCGTCATTACCGCAGTTCGGAGTCCAGGCTCGTACACATACGACTACTCCCTCTCCTTCACCCCTTTCAATGCTCGTACGAGGGGGATGACGCGACCGAAGGGTAGGCGGGGGTTGAAATATTCAAGTACGCACAATTTAGTGCACGCTAGAGCCCTGAAGAAAAAGTGAACCGCCAGCAGTGTCCACAACTTCAGAGCACACAATTTCTCATAACACCCACATTAACTACGTACAAATTCTTGTAGTCCCTTTGACAGCAGCTCACGTTGTTCTCTTATCTTATTGGTGGAGCACGGAGAAAGGGAAGGAGACATGACATAATCATGTGATCAACTGCGGCTTGTTCAAACCACCATAAGAAACTGAATTTTTGGGAAATATGAGAAATATTGTATTATATTTCTTCCCCTGGCGGTTCCATTTTTATTAAGGACTCTAGTGCACGAGTGTGTATGTTGCGTTTTCACTGCGCTTCTGTTTCGAAATGTTGTGAGCATGAACGCTTGACTACGTTCCAAAGCGAAGTATGAATGTTGGAAGTTAGTTATGAGCTACTGTAAACCAAAGTGAGAAAATATTTGGACAAGCGGGCAATAAAGGGACGAGTTGCAATTAGTTTTGTACAAAGCGGTATCGTCATCATTAAGTTATTGTGCTCTTTATGACTACACTTCCGTGTACTATTCGTATTCATTCATATTATGTTCACGAAAAAAAATTGAATTGTTTACAAAGAACCATATCCAAATATGAGATTTTCATTTTCGATGTGAATAAAAAACACAGATGATATTAGTAATCAATTCAAGAGGTATTATTAAGAGTAATAGAACTAACAAAATATTCAACAAAAAAGTCACATTCCTTTTCAAATCATCATTTAAACTTCTTTGAGTGAGTGAACAATCGGAAATAATGAGCGTTTGGACTGGATCCAAATAATATTTTTATCAGAAAACACCCTCGACTTAAAATATCGAGAAAGAGAAACAAAATATTTCAGATCTTTACCCAGAACACAGATATGGTTAGCCCAAAGCAGTAACGAGAGGGATCAACCCAATCGCATTTGCAAAGTAAATCCTAAAATTAAAAATAGTACACGAGATAAAGTAAATCATACATAATCCTTTATTGATGAATAGAAAGTTTTTATTAGAAAATCCCAAATGAGTTAATTTTTTAAAATTTTATATTGTACATCGGAGAAACAAAATCTTGGTTCCACGACATACTTAGTCTGCCATTCTTTTTCCTTCCACTTGACAGTACGTCGTAATTATAATGAAATTTCATTAAAACAAAAATTATAAGATTACTATTACTGGATTAGTTTAAATTACTTTCGAGTGTATTAAGTTATATTATATTATGCTCTTATCTAAATTTACAGATAAAAACGTTAAATATGTTCGTCTAAATATGTCTTGGTGATATGCTTATTCGCTGTCACCTGCTTGAAGTGCAAAAATTGAAACATACGAATATTCAAGTAATGAGTCCTCATACACTGGAAATCATCATAGTCAAGAGATGAGTTAAAAGATTATACTCGTATACGGTTACTTATGCTCCTTTGTATTGCATCCTCACTATGCAGTTACTCGCTATTTGGACAATTACACTGCCCTTAATGTATTAAGTGCGTCAGAGCGACTAGGCTTAAGTACCCAGCAAAAATGTTTTAAATGATAGTTTGAACCATTCTCTATCCAGTGGCGATGAATTTTCGTACCCTCAAGGCGCAAAATGTTGAATTATTTAACTTTAAATTACTATGGGTTTATATAGAGAAACTTTCGCAGGCTTGTTTTGATATTCTGGTAAAAGTACCGGCTTAACACAGCGAAAAAAAACCTACTAAAACATTGCAAATGGAAATAGGAACGCAATGANCTTATACACATCTTTCATATCATTTACAAGAATATTTCACCATAAACTGTGGAATATATACGGAAACGGAAACCGCATCACGTGACTGAAGACAATGCTACCCTTGTCAAAGAAGGAGTCAAATGACAATCTAAATTAACTGTAAAGTAATTAACTGACAAAATAATTTTGCTCATCCAATATGAAAATATCAGTAGAGTGAATTATTAATTAATAAGAACTATTTTGGTGAATATTTTCAAGTTTTGTGAATAGTTGGCAACTTGACTTCAGTCAACGCGAATATAATACCTTAAGAAACAGTAAAGTTATTGGCAGCTTCAGCTCAAGAAATATTTTGACCATCCATTTCTGACGTCATTCGTATTCTTAAAGTGAATCCCCCATCCTGTCGTGAATACATTCCCTTTCATTTCCACGCATTCATCGTTTGTTCCCTTGGGGCGACGACACCCCTCGCAGCCAGTTCCTATTAGTCTCCCTCGCGCCGAAGGGTTCGGGGTTCGAATTAGACGACGGCGTCACCTCATCCATTGGTGTAATGAAGCGAATGAGGAAACGCGTCGCCTTCAGATTTGCTCGTTACTGCTTTTCTCTCTGTACTTTGTTAAGAGCACGTAATTGGTTTCACGGAGTTGTTCATGCACGAATATATGAGGTGAGGAACGTTTAAATGGAATTTAGTGAACGGTGTTGGAATCGGGAAACCCCATGCTCGTGATTCCAACTTCCGCTCCCTATCTCATTAGATTCGCTTCTGTTAGTTTTACTCGCGTGGAAATTCTTCGATGAAACTAAGCATTTAATGCATTTTGGTCTGTGGACAACGAAATACTTCGTTTTACATCAGTTCTTCTTCATACGAACATTATATTTATCAACACATATGATACAACAGTTGCGTTTAGTACAAATTATTACCCGTCTGATATTTTTGTCAGGGAAAGAAGTATAACACGTGTAAACGAAACTGACTCACAGAAATACANCTGATATTTTTGTCAGGGAAAGAAGTATAACACGTGTAAACGAAACTGACTCACAGAAATACATTTATAACCTTTTCAACGGGCAAATGTAAAAGTCAACGAATTTGTGGGAAGTTTCCGGATAATATCTATGTTGTTAACAGGAGAGTAGGTTGGGAACTACATTCTCTGAACATAGAAGCAGAAAGGAGAGATATAAATAGAAAATTGAAAATATTTGAATCAAAAGATCTCATCTCTCTATTGTAATCAAAACATAATAAATAAATTATATCAGTCTGCACAAATATTTCGTTCCATTTCCAGCACTTTCACACAACATATTCTGAAAAATGATTAATGAGATGTGGTATCCATCCTGCTCCGGGTTTCTCTCCGGTTTTCCATTGGGTAGAGGTGGATTTTTTTTTACACAGACTCGCTAAGCTCTTGCCTTATTGAAATCATAAATCTCGAATTTAGTGTTATTTAAAAGTTACGATTTATAAACAATACTTTCCAAATAATCTATAGTTTGATAATAATACTAACTTCCGAAATAACGTTTTTTGCATTTGATTAAATACAAATTTGTTGGACTTATGTTAATTTTATTATATGTACCGAACTATTTTTATCGTTAGGAGTGTGCTGAAATCCGCCTCTGCCTTAGGGCCCTTGATCGGAATTGATGGGATGGTCCCTTGCTTCCTTACGGAGAGAAAATTTAGTTTAGTTCTCCACATGGTCATACGCAGTTTGTAACTGCTTTTTTGGCAATAAATTTATATATTTATGTAAATTTGTTGAGCACTGCTCTGGTCAAAGTTGAGAAATGAGACGAAATTATGTCACCCTTCTACCGCAAATAACATGTTGTAAATTATGTCGTGAGACCCAAGGAATCGAATAAGAAATGTTTTCTAGTCTAACGCCCAGTTTGGTCCTGGGTCTTTATTTCTAATACCTTCAGGTCTTCATCGTAAACCGACTGGAATCGTAACGAGATCGCCTCAATTTATGTAAAGAGATAAAAAGGATCTTTCTCCGATTTCCCGTAAGATTTCAAAAGGTTTGTTGTAAAATAGATGCTAGGCTATAAAAAGCATTTCTTATAATATCGAAATACTGATTTTCCTCTTCTGACAACAACAATTTTTTTAATAAGTTAGCAATAGTTCACAGAA
>NNCF01126924.1:172873-221904 GCA_002313205.1 Laupala kohalensis | reverse complement strand
TTTTACAGTAAGTTATTTGTTTGTTGTTCATATATCTTTCGTGTAACCTATACGTGGAAAAGATTTGTGGTAACTTTCAGTCATGTGAAAACGGCGACGATAGGAATCGAACCCGGAAATCGAACGGGTGGTGTAGTGAATAACACTCCTGCAATCAAAAACGGAGTCCTGGGTTCGATTCCCGGCCCGTCGCCATTAGGTATACGGAAGAAATATTACCTTTACACGTTGGTACGAGTGAAAATGCTCACAACATAGTGTTCCGCCTGGTTCATGGGGATGTGTCTCAATTCTTCCGGGGTTTAGGTCTGGGTGGAAATAGCTCGTCCTCATTTTCATCTGACTGAAAGTTATCATATTTATTTGTTGTTGACATTGTATCATTTTCCATTATTGCCATAATATTTATCAATATTCTTATAGCATTACGGAATAAACGCTATAAATAGAATTCGTGAAAGTGACATTCACCAAACGACCAAGAACCTCGGTATGATTTGTAACCTCAAGAGACAGCATAAACCCCAGCGACGCAAACGACGCTACTCAAAGGGCTCCGTCATTTCCCCCGTCCTTTTACCATCGTCCCCCCGTTGAGAGGGACCCGGATTCGAATTAGCTCGGCCCTACGAGAGCGCGTCCATTGGCTTAATGAATCGCGCCAGGCCGCAACAGAGGAAGCAGTGTCTGCGGTTACACTGAAGAGAAGGGCAATGGTGGTGCTGGCATGAATGTTGATTCCAGTGTCGCTAACAGCTCAGCTTTGATGTTATTGGCGATGGTGACGGTGGCGTGGTTGCGAGTGGTGATGCGTATAGTTAGGACACAAGTAGGGGTATTGTCGATAACTTAGGAGTCAATAAACATAAGACTTCGAAAAAGTTTTTGCTGAGCCTCTACATCAGATCAATGGAACATTGTTGGTACAGAAGATTGGTATTGCAGAATTTACTATTCTAGTCGTTTAAATGGAGTAGATGAATTGGATAAGTAGTCCTGAAATTACTGTTAGTTGACAAATTGGGAACCGAGTAATTGCAATTGAGTTATCGTATCGCGTGGATATGAATATCATATATTGGTGGCAGCGATAATATCCGAGAGAAAATATGTAAGGGTGAATTTGTGTTGAAAGTGGAAGTACACTTATCTCAGTGAAAAGATGACAATAGTATTAATGATTTTATAATCATAGACCTACAGAACTAAGCTCGAAGACATGTAAATTTACCGAAAATAATGCAACGTGGCTACCTAACACAAACTGCCTTCTTCAACGAATTTAAGTAATATCCGAATTCACACAAATAGTAGTCACAAAAGCGACTATTTGCTGTAAAAATACGAGTTAATAACAACAAACAAAGAGGCAAGGTAATATTCGTTCTACACGCTCGATACAGAAAAAAAAGAATAGCACTACAAGAGCAAGTTAATTGATGACCGATGTTGGCGATAGATTTAAGTTTAAAGAAATCCGAAAATACTGCCAACATAAAGCGAGGTGCACTTATCATTAGCCTTACGGACGATGGCGATGTAAGGTTGGCTTCACTGTGTGCAAATCCTGAACCAACATCAAGCCACTTACACTGGAAATGAATAAATCAATAATGTATTGTCAATAGTGTAGTACCAACTGCTTATTACCAAGTTAACAATAAAGTAATTCACTGTTTCACAATAAACTAATAAACACAGTGCTTAGTTCCCGTTAATGTTTCTTTCTCTTAGGTCACATTTCCTCTGAGTGAAGTGAATCAGAGAATACACTTTTGGCAATGCCTGATCTGTAGCAGCGATTAGTTTTCAGGAGAGAACCGTGACGAAGCCAACTACGTTCGCAAAAGGGCGGTGGTTGTGATGGTGATGTAGGCGCAAACGACGGCGGCGGGCGGCGGAGCGGGAAAAGCCCCCCGTTCATCAAATGGCACTCGCCGTCATTATTTCCGTGGCGAGAGCGTTAGCACATATACCACAGCCACCACGCCCCCGTGTCGAACACGTGTCCCTTTCATTTGTGTGCAACCAACTCCAGGGCAGCAGCACGTGCACTCTTGGAGGGTGGAGTCCACTCCACAGAACAGTTCAGGCAAGGCGATCGATGGCTAATAATTTTTCTGGTAAGATGTCATTGCGTAATTTACATGGAATCACATATCCCATCATCCGTGGATACGTACAGGGTTTTTTTTCACATTCCATCAAGAAATACGTCAGTGTCTAATAGTTAGGTTTACTGCAGTTTTTTTTTGTCTTCTCTAATCCTGCCCTGAGAGAATATGTCTGGATTCGAGATCCAAAATCAGAGGAAGAAAACTTCTCCAAACCTTTGGGTGTTGTATCTCAACCTTTGAATGACTTATCCGAACCTTAGGGTATGTATCATATCCACAGGATTGGAGAAATCCTTGCCTTCTTCTGAATTGGGTTCTCATATCAAACAGGGCAATCATACCCTAGTTTTTCTCAATGTGATCGAGATGGTCGTGTCAACCACATAATTCAAAGCAATCAAACCAACATAAGATATTGGATTTGAAATTTGGGAAGGAGACAAGAATTCGGGATGCGTATGGAATTCGATGACGTCGGTCGCAAAATGATTTCTCCTCTCTAAGGATACGTGCACAGGACTCTAAAAGTACGTTGTTCTGGCGTGACAATATTCTCGTAAGTAATGTAGCTGATGTCATGAGACAAGTCGGACGAATACCGCGAACTTCTGGTTCCTGCAGGGGTTCTATATAAGAGGTTCACGATGACTTTCGGAAAAATGTAACTGAAGTAAATAAGTGAAGAAGATAGTATGAAGTATAAAGAGGGACAAGTAAAACCAAGACGTGTCAATCAATAAGCAATATTGAATAAATGAGTGTCAAGCATGAGTTGTGTTGAATGAAAATGGGAGACGGGGCCTTGATTCGAACTCGGGACTTACAGCTTAGCACGCTGGTGTGCTAACCCCGTTCGCCTGCGCCACCCCGTTCGCCTCTGGGCGCGAGTTGGCGCAGTTGGTTGCGTATCAACGCACTAAGCCCAATGCTCCCGAGTTCGAATCTCGGACCCGTCTCCCATTTCTATTCGACACAAAATAATTAATCTTTTACATGTCGGTGTGGTTTACCGCCATTTAAGATATTTCTGCACGTCACACAGTTAGTTCCAAGCTGGTGACCGTCCAGACTACAGAGTTTATTCATGTTACGTTTTAAGTTTTTATCAAATAAATTAATATCCTATACTTGTTTATTTATTACCATATAAAAATTCATTAACAGTATGTACTCGTACTCTTGATCCCAACATTTCTCTCTCCTAACAGATGGACAGGTAGAAACGCAGGTTGGATGACGAATAGTATAATTCACAAAGCAAGACGAAGACTAAGATATTCTAGGTCTTGTTCTTCTTCATGCAATCTCCTATTTTGGTATTGGTCTTGCTCTAATAATATTAACCTTGGTCTTGTTAGCCTTGCCAATCTTGAATGATGGGGCCTAATTCTTGGTGTAAATGATAAAAGACGTGGAACAAAAGGAAATCTAATTCAGAATTTCTGGCTATTTATTGACTTATTTATAACCTTGAATATATTATAAACATTTACTCAAAAATCATGGTAGTAGTAATTGTTTGGCGAAAAAATAGTCAAAATTTCGCAACTAGTTTTCATTCGGTTTCACTCATTATTTGCGGTATGGTTCTGCCAAGTTGATAAACACCATTAAATAATAATAGATATTTTTGCTTCATAACAGTAGAATAAATTAAATTCGTTTATAACTCAAAATCTGCACATTTCTGTATAAAAGGGTATTAATAAACATACCATTTTGTTCGTAAAATAGATGGTGTGCTAACATATTATCTGGTACAAGAAGAACTTATTTCTAATTGAAGTGGAGAAAGTCAATCGTGTAGTAACGAAATTGTGTTGCTCATTTGACATTTTGGATTTTGTAAGATATTTTAAAGGTTAGACTATGTTATTTATTTCGAAGAAAAAAATAACTGAAGACAAAAACGGTCCACGAAAGATAACATTTTTTCTGAAGTTTATAAATAGTAAAAGACCTCTCTCCAACTTTCTCATAATATTCTCACATGAGGAAAGATTCCGATGTAAGATTCCATACGACATAATTTAAACGTTTTTTTTAAATCTTCCAGGGGTCATGAATTAAGTGTTCGTAAAAATATGTGTTCATAAGTATTATTTAGATATTGTAAAATCGTTTCTTGTAACATTATTGCTTCATTTTAAATATAAGTATTCCTATTTTGGTGTATTTTTAATCGCTCCAATGTTGTATTTATATTTTTATTATTTAATATTTAAATACTGTTGTGTTGGCATACTTAAACATTCCATGATTATCTTCAAGATGCCAATAATGATTATCTGGAAATTACAAAAAACCTAAAGTGTAAAAAGAATATTAATATGTCAGGTTTTTTTACGTCTTACTAACCTCATTTTCGGTATTTTTTACTTAATTTTATGAATAGTTGCTTCTTCTGGTCAATAAAAGTAGTAAAACAAGTTGACAGAAACATTCTTCGTTGATTATGTATATGAAAAGATAAACATCATGTAAAGCGTGGTCTTATTACTTTGTTGAAACCTAAGAAGCTACAGAAATGTTCTCATGGGTGATATTTTCGCATTCAAATGTGAAGCTTCATCAAAATATCAAAATCGAATATTTCGTCAGTCAAATCTTCTTATACAAGAAAACAAATATAACGACTGCGAAAAACGAACTAATTAGTTAATTAAATAATGCTTATGATGCATGAAACGAAATTAGATCCAGCTATTTGCATTCCGCTGATTCAAAGTCTGATCCTAGGCAAACACCATGAGGAACGCCAATCCAGCTAACGCTAAGTACACACGCACTCCATATGCTCTCTCATATATACTTGCAAATTGGATTCCTCCGCATTTCATTTGTCGGCAGAGGAGAAGTGGTTGTAGTAGTAAGTCAACCGCAACGGAATCATCCTGGTGTACCTAAAACGGAATACCGCGCAAGGGAAAACTGCCGGCCTCGTCCTTTCATCAAATTTCATCTCGTCACCCTCATTAATTTTCTAATTAAGCCAATCAATCACTCTAGTGCCTGTCTCCTACCTGTCCGATTGATGGACTGGTAATGAGAGGGGCAGATCCATTCCTGGACTCATTAATTTATTACTATCGTTTCATTATTCAACAACCCTTGAAGATGTAACAGCTGTTGTGTATTATGTTCCCTGTGGTTGATGAGACCTTCTGATATTCATTAGTTGCTTTACTTTTTCTTTAGTTACTAAACTCATTTAAATTTTTAGGACTATAGAACTATAGTCTAGGGCAGTGTTCCGTAATCATTCACAGCAGCAATTTCTATTGCAGGTTCAATATTTCTTTCTCTGTTGCTGAGTTTTTCTGACGCAAGAAAATTGATTGGATCTCATAAATTATTAATAATTACATGATTCGGTATATTTATAGTAATAATGTTAATTGTAGTAACGATTATATTTATTTTAAAGCACATGAGTCATGAATAAGTCTCATTTTCCACGAGTTTTGCAATCTACTTCGCCCTTGGCTATTGCTACGCCCATTGATTGTTTATTTCAATATTCCTAATTTCAAAAACGCATACGTTATATACTCTTACATAATTTTTACCGCGATCCGGCAGACTATAAAAGAATCTGGTGTTTCCTTAAGCATCACAAAACAATACCAAGAAAACAGACAACATTGATTTACAATTTTCAGGTTATCAATTTGGACAACTCTTCTTGTAATTATTAATTTTCAAAGGCAATGAAGATGATAACAATGAAAATAATGTGTATGGCTTTTCTTCTTTTAAATCTTTCAGGTTCTTTTACATACTTCAGAAAACGTACCAATTAAGTATTAAGTACACCGAAGAAATTTCAATTCCCTTTTGTGGATATAATTACTCGTAGGTCGAAAGAAAATTAAAAGCATTCTTACAATACTCCTCTTTTAATCTCTTTTTATCATCCTTCAACTTTTTTCAAGATTTCCTTTAGAGAAATATTTCTTTTTCATGGTACTGGACTTCCCGTTTTAGTACTTCGTCCTTGTTTCAGCAATATATTTTCGGGGTTTCAATTGATTACAACTCAGTCCTTTATATTTCATTTTATCAGTATTTCCATTACCCTCATGTCTCATTCACGGAACAAAGATTGTAAATTTGAGGTGCTGAGAAAATATTTGAATATTCTTTGCTTTATGGTGTAAACCCCTTCTATTAATTGCAAAGTACAATTAATAAAACCGAAGAAAAGAATCCTTTAAAAACATTGATTTTTCAGTCTTGAGCGAAATTAAAACTGCAGTTACCAATTTAATATATATTTTTATTAAAGCAATGTGATATCATTCACTGGAATAAGTTGTCATATATATGCTCACCATTTTTGATTTAGTCGAACGGATCCTGGAAAGATTATTTCTTCTTCATTAACATTTTCTTTTATTCAAAATTCACCACGAAATTATTTAAGGCGTAAAACCGAATTTTCAATATGCGAAAAAAAGTTATTAATTTAAATTCATAAATGAGATTTAAGGCAGACGTAGTTCAACAAGTGTTCTCATAATTACCTTCACTTTACCTTTCCTTGATTACTTTCTTTTATATTTTTATCTCTTTTCCTAACTCTTTCTATTCTTCGGGGTTAATACAAACGTTTTCCTCAGCTTGTCTCAATTAAATCCTTATTTCAGTTTCTTACACATTTTTCTAAAATAGTTCATTGTTTTCAATTTTTCTGAAATTTTTATCAGATCTTGATCATTCCTAGTTTCCGTCCCTAAACCATACTTTATCAATCAATTACATGAATTAATGTTTTCCTTAACAAAAACTTTTTCCCATCCAAATTAGTATCTTTAATATTTCTTAACCTGTGTCGGATTAAAACTTAGAGAACCGACTGGTATTCCTTTTCAGGTACAACATGAATCGTCCTTTTGCTCCAAACATGTAAAACTCCGACCGCTTAAAATAGAGGAGCATGGGGTACATTCAGTTTCTCTCATGACCTCGAACTATACCCTCGGTCATACCTACGTATTCTTCTTATAAATGTACAAAATGTCTTGAGGCTTCGAAAACGTTGCATGGTTATAGTTCAAGATATAGTTGATAATACATTTCTTTTTTCAAACGAATACATATCACAATATTTATTACAACCGTCTCAATTTGGTTATTTAAAATCAAAAGAATGAATTTCAGTATTATCAATAAGTTATACTAAATTATTTCAGTTTCATTATAAAATTCCTTGATTTAGTTAAAAGTATCATATGTTTGTGTAGTGTGAAAATATGACGCCAAGTCTGAAAGTAAGTGGGAAATGAGAGCAGAAACCATGTTAGTATATCGTGGCGACGTAGTAATATACCGACGCGGTTTCCCTCTTACTTACACAGATGCACTGCTAACTCCCCACAAAATAAAGCCTGGTCGTAAACATAAACATGATGAGACTAAATTGCACCAATTGAGGTTGCTTTAAACAGACTTAAAATATGAGTTGACCAATTATAAATGGAACCCCAAATATTTAAGTAAGCATTTCCTCCGGTCCATTTCTGACCTAGTGTTTTAGGAAATTAACTCAAAACTGCACTTTGAAGCGTATGTAATAAAAGTGTAAACGTTTCCTTCAGAAAAAAGAATCGTTGTTTCCGGGCAACATATGTACGTATTTTAGACTAGGTAAATACTCGTCATATGTATAAGAAAAACCCTTTGAGTTGCGATCATTTCGCTTGATAAAGACGACGCAACATATAATATTGGAGGTAAATACGTCCAGTGAAGACGACATTTCATTTTCCGCATAACAATTTTAATTCCGAAGTTTTCAATACCTTCTTTCTACCTCTTGCGTATATTTCGAAACTTGATGATTCCATTGCTTGTATAAAAAAATAAGGCAGTCGTCATAGTTTTTGTTTTTGTTTTCGACTTGGTTTCACCCCACTAAGGAATTGTAAATCTATTATTCCTCTTATTTTTACTGTAGTGATTATAATGATTAGTGATTATTTTTATTCTAATTATTTATATATAACAAAATAAAGGCTTAATGTGACTTGAGAAACCATTAACCGTGTATCACCTGGAAACCCACGGAGTTCTTCGTTTTTTTCTCAGAACTAAGTGCTAACATAAGAACGTTTTCTCACGTGATTGGATCGTCTAAATTACTTACAGCTGCTCCCAAAAGTTCCGATTTCAACTGTCAGCACTTATTTATTCATGGATCCATCCCGTCCCCGCGAGAGTATGTGAGAGAAGTAGGGGAACTCCCGTTGAGCTAGCGGTGTCAAACGTTTCGTGGAGGGGCATCCCCGAGGCGAACCAGGCGTTCATCCGCTACGCGTCGCGTGCCATGGAGCCCAGGTGGCGCTGCTTCGAGACGCGCATTGCGAACTCCGGCCCCCAAGGGAGTGTATTGGTGACGGTTCCTTGGTGAAGGGACAGCTGCCTTTGGTTATCTCACGCATAAGGCAGGTGGAAGGAACCACAGACGAATTGTTGATGAGAAGCGTACGAATTGGCGCACAGAAAATAACCATTCATTACAATATGGTTTCAGACGGAATCAATTGACAGACAATTCTAGAGGATAGATTCTGAGTGATACAGTGTGTTTCCACTTTATTTCATTGTTTCTTCCTATGCGGAGAAATGCGTATACATTAACGTCACGTGATTCTCAGAACAGAGGAAAACAGGAAGTTTTTGTCATATACAACAAGTAATTACGTGAATAAGCTGACACACATCAGCTAAAGAAAATAGTAACACACACACACACATATATAATGTTACTATTTTCTTTAGCTGATTTGCCGTATCATTTGAAATCTCCATTTAGGTGATCAGTTGGATTTTTGTATGTCACATTTAAAACAAAAATAAAAATATCGAAAGGAGTTATCTTCTCTTTCCCCCGCCACTTCGTCAATTCAATACTTAATTGGTCATCTTCCAGCTGATGTGTGTCTTCTTTTAAATATAAGTACAACGTTAATCGTATATTTAAAAATGGTTGCATATATCTCTAGTTGTACGATACCTATTGGACAACGAAACCTACGTATAATCGTTGAGCCTAATCAAAAGTACTAAATAATATTGAAAAAAGAAGTGTAATTTGAAGAAAACTGAAATGTGTTCAATGTTACAATTTCATAAACTTATATTAGTCGTTAAGTACATTAAATTTATTCAAAAAAATATAATTTTATTAGATATTTACTTACATAATATCTAGTAGTAAATAGAAGGTAAAACATTTTAGAGAGAGAATCAAGCTGAATATATATATGTAGGCGATGAATATCAATTACTGAAAACAACTCTACAACAAGTTAAGTAGAACTTGAAGGTTCCACACCACCACTAAAGCGTCTTTATCTACGCATTAGAAACAGTAGACCAAAGGCAGACTTAGTCTGTGATAATATTTTCAATATCTTGAAATATTAATATCACCGATGAATTAAATTTAATCATTACTAAATTTCTGCAATCACATTATTGAACTGCAAGTAAATATGACACAAATTATAAATGCTCCACGACGTAAACTCGTTATACCCTACACGCCGTGTACAGATTACGTAATGCATTAAGGTCCAAAAGAATTNGTACAGATTACGTAATGCATTAAGGTCCAAAAGAATTTTAGTCACACGCTTAAATACTAAATAAAATTGTATCACACATTAGTTTGTAGAGTTCGTAAAAAATTCGGACAATTTATGTCAACATTTTAAATGCGCATAATTCGTAGTTACTAATTAAATCCTAATTACTGGTAAGATCCATTGACAATGATCGTTACTCATAGGATATAGATAGGATAGGATACACAGGTACACATGAAACTATAAATTATTCTCGTAATAAAAATCTCTCATTCGTTTTATTGATAATTTATAAAATGATATTCGATAGTAACATTAATTTATTAGTTCGTTTTTGAACTCCACTTCATGTTATCGCAAGCCTAACGAATGGATTCATTATTTCACAGCATGATAAATTGAAAGGCGTTTCTATGTTGCTCATTGTTTTATTGGTATAAAGCTTTTTCGGCTGCATAGTAGCCATCGTCAGTAACATACACTGAGTATTGAGGAATATTTTTGGCGAGTAATAAAACAATGAGCAACACAGAAAAGCCTTTCAATTTATCATGCTTTGATAATGTTGCTAAAGCTCCACAATTACCAAGATTATAGAGATAACGTACATCAATTAACGACAAGGTTGAGTAAATACTGAACTCGCTCAACATCATCCCAGGATAATGTATTTAATAATTCGATTCAACAAGACACTCCCATTTAAATCAACAGTATTCACAGATATGCATGCATAAAAATTAACTAAAAACGTCTAATGTGACTGGAGTATTGGAGATAAAGAGAACTTTCCTGACAATAAAACAAACACAAAATTTCAAATCATGAGTCAAGGCTAAGTTGGGAGTTTAAAGGCTTAGAGAACGATGACAAACAAAATGTTTGTGGAGAAATCGTGAGGGGTGGAGTCCACTATATTTACTGACTTAAGCTTCCAAACTTCATGGTTTCCCAATGTACTATTCAGTCTCTGCCAACAGAAATTGATGCCGAGGTTTTTAGTGTATAGCAAGAACATCGTTGAGCCGAAGTCAACACTCGAAATCGAAGTTGAAAATACGAACGTTTCCTCAAGCTGCCCCCATTTAAATGGACAGGTAATACGGATGGGGACATTTGAAAGGTCAATGAAATGCAAATAGTACGGTACCACGACACACTTATTTGATATTTGTTAATAAGTATAATAATATTCTAGCTAATATAATCTTCATTTAGGATAAAAGATAAACAAAAACTTTTGTAAAATAGGACTGGTCTACTTATACCCTGCATAAACTGAACATTAACATAACTAATTATGTTCTGATGACTACTGTGTAAACATCTAATACTCGGTTTATTACCTAAACATTGTTGCAAATGATAACAATGCAACATTACTGTATGTTTAACAAGTCGAATTGTTAAACGGAACCTAGTTGGAAGTGTTGATTAGTAGTGTTTCAAAATAAATTTTACTCTATCAAATTGTTTTGTGATTAGTATAAAGCAGAGGCTTTTCAAATCAAATTTACTTTTAAATTCTAAAATTTCGTGACCTCCCATTGGACTAAGTGTGTCGAGACACGACTGGGAAATGCTGTACTATTATCTAAAAGCAAGTATGTAATAGGACGCCTTTTTTTTACTTTTGGGGTTTTAAGAGCCCAAGATGAGTTATTCTATTATAATGAATTAATATAATCCAGTTTTATATTTAAAAGCATCCTACGCAATTAATTTCTTTTGTATTTCTTGGCCACTTAATTAAATTTGCAACATTATGATAATGGGTGGGGAGTGAAAAAGAAATTTGTTTTTACCGTAAAACTCTCCAAGTCTCTCCAAAAACTGAAAAATTTGAGGAACATAGTTTGCTGTAATAACTACAACAATATTATAGTAACTATAGTTGTGCTGACACACACACATAACCGGTTATATATCCGGTTTCGAGAATATTTATATCTCAAGTATGTTTAATTTTCTGAAGAATCAAATAATTGTGTTCGAATAACATAGTGTTATATGTCTTAAACGTCACGTTTTCATTCCTAAAATCATGCGAGGTCCAACTGTCAGCAATATTCGTATCGAAGTGTAGATCGAGAAGATCTACGCCGTCAAAAAATAAAGGGACATGATAGAATTACTGTTACCATTAAATAAAATTTACGATAAATATAGTAGTTTCGTACGTAAACCTTGCCAATTCAATGTTTTGTACATATGTCTGTCGATACTTCTCAATAAAAAAGATCTATCTCAGCTTTTCAATTTGATTTATACGCAAAATAATCTCCATCTTATCGGTTATTCCACTAAACAAATCAGACAATCATCCTGTCAAAGCGGTTAACACCACGCAGTTTTCATCAAGAGTATGAAATCAGGGACTTCAGTATAAATTGCGGTAAGTCCTTGCACCCAGAAACTTTACAATATGTTCTTAGCTGAGATATCATAGGAATAATCCATTTCGAATTATCAAATCCCAAATACGTTTCGGAGTTCGTTAATGCTCCGGATGGTTATTTTCACTAACTTCGATGATCTTAAAATATAAGTTAGATTTAGGATTGCATAATTACATCATGGCATTCTTCTTAACGTAACGTATCATAATTCCCTGGTGTCGACTTTTCACCACACATAAATGCATCACATACATGTGTAAATATGACTCAGAAAAAAAAGACTAATTCTCTTGAAAAATTGTTCCTAGTACTGATAAACATCTGCCTAGCAACCCTAACAATTGACGACCTCATAATTCACAGGTTTATTTTAAAAGATGGAGTCATTCCGTTCGATTGAATAACGAATTCAAAACCCGATGAACGTGCCTGAGACGATACGCCACTAAAGCAGATTACATTGTAAGATATAGAAAGATGTTATAAAATTATTTATTAAACTGGTGATATAAGGTCCTATAGAAATGAAGGGAAACAAATAGATTCGGTATTTCAGTACGCTTTAAATGAAGAATTATAACCATACATTTTTGAAATCATGAACATAAGAATGTTGATCTGTCATGATTTATTGGTGCACGAGGTCCTTTCAGTTGCATAACTGCCATCTTCAGAGCTACAAATATTACAATACTCATACGAGAAAAAAAAAGTGAAATATGACGAACAATCTATGTCAGACCAATTTCTAAAATTTTTGTTAATTGTAATGTAGATACGCAATTTTCAACAGATACTATCAATACTGTGCGAAATAACCGTTATGCAACATATTTGGGGTAGTTAGCAAAAAGTTCGAAATTAATAATAGTAAAAAATAAAGTAAAACTATTACTTAGTATTAATAATAGTATGAAATATTTATTTAAGTATAACTATTTTAATATTACAATAAATAATATAAAAAAGTAATTATCCAAAAGTCCAAAATGTAAGAGAATAAACTTGAAAAGGAAAATTATAAATTTATGAAATAAAAAAAATATTTGGGAGGGGGCGGGCGTTGAGTCCGCTTTATCTCTCAAATCTGGACTGTACATGTATTTTAACATATCCAGACATTTTTTGCACGCCCAATTAAACGTACGGTAGAATCCCAACCTTTTCCTTCGTATATCCATCCGCGAGTGCTGCTACCACCACCGTTGCCTCTACCTTAACATTTAAACAGATTCTCTTCAAACGGAATCGCCGGGACTAACAAATCTAACATCGCCAACTATTGCCGAACAATTGTTACTAATTGTTTAAAATTGAAATTATCGTACCCTAAACTACCAATACAAACGGTGGCGGAGAGAAGAAAATAGCGCGGAACAATTTTGTATTTATAATTACTGAAAAAATGGAGAGCGACGAATAAAACTTATATTTTCGGAATCGCAAAAATATTTGTAGTAATATGGCATCAACGTTTTTTTTTTTTCGAACCTTGTTTCGACCATAATGTTACATTTAACCTTTTTGCACTTTTCTCTTGAAACAGTCAAGGAGAGAAGTTTTTACATCCATGTTGATGGATGGCGTGAAAGAGTCGTGGGTCGGAAGAGGGGCGTGTGTCGATGGGAGGCACGCGCTGCCCTCACGCGGCGGCGACGACGACGACGACGGGCAGCCGACGGTGGCGACGGAGGCGGTAGCGCCGCGACGGAGCAGCTGCCATCCTACAACACCTGCCCCAGGTGCAGGGACGCTGCTTGCTTACGTCTTCTCACAGCTAATGCCACATTCGCAGTCTTAATGCTTTGCTTCTCACTGCCGCTGACTTCAAAAACTTTTGAGAGCGCGGGGAGGGAGTGGCTCACGTTCCGAGATTTAATATTAAAATAACAGATAATAATAATAATAATAACAACAACAACACAGATATAGCAGTAACTAACATCCACGACCTACAACCTATTTACAATGAGGAAATTCAAATATATGAAGATATGAAAACAGAAATTTCTCGTTAATGGAATATGGAGTGTGTTCATATATTCCCTATCTACTACTTGAGTCATCCCTGCATCTGAGCATCAATCGGCTTCAACTCCCAAACAATATATTTCTAACTTTACAAAAAGCAGCCATCCTTAACACCTGTAGAATAAACAGAAGATATTGCATGAGGTGAGGATGCTGGTATACCCCGCACCCCTCCTGAATCCAACTACAAGTTGTGAAAAGTTACAGAAGATAAATAATAATAATTTATTACTCTGCAAGTGAGCAATGCTCGGTTGCAGATAAAAAATATATACTAAGAAGTTACATAACAAATTCAGCACTAAAATATCTATAAAACACATACATATGGTATAAAATGGGTAGGAAATGTGTACAGAAGGTAACAATAAGCTCAAGTCGTAAGCTGATAGAAACGGGAGCAGCGACAAATTTCGCTGTTGCGTATTATATTGGCGACAAATTATTATATAGGTCAGGGCTTGGAGCTCTTAAGTCAATACTCCAGCTTAATACACATACTTCTCTACAAGTTTTCCTTCCTCAAAATTTTCTTCTTGCTTTGGCCTCAGTCAAGTTTTTTCCGTTTTGCTTTTCATTAGTATTATTATATGAACATCATTTTTTCGTTGAACTTCAATTTTGTTTGTATACTTAAAAAGTATAAGAATAATAAGAGTCACGAGTTATTTATATTTATACAAAAGAAAACTCGGATACAGAAGAAATAAAAAGATGTCATAGTTTAAACCTCCAGGTCATGTGGACGTAGCTTCCGATGTCACACATGAGATCCGCGGCTACAAAAAATGGCCTACATGAGTATTAACTGATGAGGTATCTTGAGAAGAATTAAGTTTGGAAAAAAATGACAAAATAAAAGCTACAAGACGGTAAAATATCTCAACGTTAAATTTGTGACGAACACTCGATATTGATCGGTAGGGTGAGACGAAAGACAAAGTTTACTGACGCAATTCGTCGAACCTCATTAATTTTATTTGAGAAATATATATTGACCCTATGATAAGGGGGAGGGGTTCATACTGCTTGGATGTCAGTGGGTGGGGGAAGGAGGAGTCTAATTTAGTGGTCGCCAGTGATACTCCTATATTCAATGCCACTCCACTCAGGATTTATATTACATTGGCGATAACGGTCGGAATATATACGAGAGTGATTGATTTTACTCTTAAGAAAACATTTTGTGGATGTATCGTTTCCGTTTGATTTGTTGAGATGAGTGAGAGCTCTTTCGATCGAGTATCGATTCTCAGGCGCGAATTGAGAATTTTTTTAAAAATACGGAGAATGGCGCATAATACAATTAAGGGCGATGATGAGTCATTCATGTAATGTTTGAATGGACTATTATATACTTTCTTGTAAAGAAAGCAATAGAATATTAATCAACCATTTCGATTCCAAAATTTCCGATTTGATTATTTTCCGTGTTTCAGAACTTCCTAATAATTCACATTATTCGCCAATATTTAAACGTTCTATAAAAGAACTATCGTGACACTTCATGAAGTCTATTACATCCCTCTATAATGTATATTTGTCAATTGTAGCGTGATCACATAGACATGTACTCACGTCGAAGAGGACGATTGAGTTTGGAATTATAGCAATTTCTTTATTGATTTTGTGGAACCTTTATCCTCACGTATTTTTATCTACAGAACATGTCCTATCAAAGCTTATAGTAGTTCATTATATCATACCAAAGTATCACTGTCAGTGTTCATTCGATAGTGGTTCACAAAGAACTAATTGTGGTTTATTCGTGGGGTTCACTCATTACTGATGCTATTGTAAGCAAATATCGTGAATTTAAAGTCACATGGTCAAGTAGTGGTCTGACAGTCGAGATACTGGGGAAGACAAACAAAAAATGAATGTATGTGACTTTAGATTCACGATATTTGCCTACAATATTATTACAATCATGGAAATACAAATACACACACATAACGGAAATCTTGAAACCGGGATGGGTAGATACTCCTAGGAACCATCCTCTTCCCATACCGAATCTTTTCAAGCGACTCTACCATTCTGTTCTTTCGTTATTATTAGTTCGCATTCGTGTAGAACTTGGTGAACAGTATCTATTCCTCCGCGACACATGCATTCCTTATCCTCTCTTAGATTTCTTCGCACCCAGTAGTTATTAAAATTACCGTTCCCCGACAAATGTTACGTCCCGAATTAAGTTACGTTTCGCGGCCTCCACATACATTTTCTTTTTCATTTCTTTCGATTTACTTCACAGTCTCCCTGTTTGCTTAGCTGAGCAATGCAGGGATCGATTTGTCTTGTAGGTCTCAATCGCGTCTATCTGAGACGCTACACACCTTTGCCGCTCGAGGCGCTGCCCATATGGTGGTATCATAATCAAAGTCCATTAACTCTAAGTCCTCCTATAGTTGACGTGTTGACGCAGGCAATTGTCGAAGGCGGAGTATCGCGGTCCAGCACGCGCCCTGCATGCGTTCGTGGCCACGCGAGGGGAGATAAGGGTCGACCGACTCGCGTATCGCTCTTGCTGCGTGCGTTTGCGTTGTCGTCTTGTCAGCTGCCTTTTCCGGCGCTTGCGTTTGCTATCCGCTTCGTGTATTATGTCGCATCATGAATCCTTGTTTCCTTTTTGCTCTCTTATTCGTTTTGTTTTTGTAATCGGTTGACACACTCCAGCTGTCGATGACATTCACTATATAAAAAACGAAGCAAATGCTAAGAAATCAAACGATAACTACAGTACACTAAGCGTAAATATAGAAGCATCTTCTACACAATTTTAATTGGTGGTAAAGTGTGTGTGTGTAAATGCTAAGTGAAAATGAAAAATTCGAATTGACTTCTAATGTTAATGCTTCAAAAAGACCCGTGCTACAATTTTCTGAAGCATTACGTAACTTTTTATGCATATGATTCAGAGCAGATGCTATATTTTGCGTATACCTTTCTCTATTTATGCTAACTAAAACATATAACATACGAACTGAATACGAATAGAAAGCAAAAAAATATCAGAAAATCATAATTTTACTTTTGAATGAGACTAAGAAATATTACGATGTCAGAAAGATGAATTACTCTAATTTATTGTACCATGTATTGCAGTAATTTTGTTCATTGTATTATGAAGTAGTATGGTAGAAAACAAAAAACTGTCATCTAAAAGAATCATGAATGAAAACATGTAAAATATTTTATTATTATTTGATAGATATGATTGGTCAAACACAACTATCTCCTTCAATCCAAACCCGTAAAGGTATTTTTTGCGAACTTACTTAAGTTTCATTCTTTGTTCGACCATCAGCCAACCTATTGTGTTAGATATGACTATGATACTTTTCTAAAAACGAAAGATTTCCGACGGTAATATCTGCTGCTACAATAAAAACTGCTATACTTGAGAGAAAAAATCTGTAAACAGGGAACTCATCCACAATTCTTGTGTCTGAATTCTCTCACTAAAAATTACTAAAGAAAAAGACCCTAGACAAGTCCGACCATCAGAAGGTCGACGACCCCTGAATGTACGTCCATCATGGTAGTACAGATAAGGGTAACGAGACTCCAATCAAAGAAACAAGCAGAGGCCACCTATTTACTCCGCAACGTCCGGCGGCCGAAGGCGGAACGGCGCGGCGGCGTGACAGCAGCTCCTGATCAAGACCCCACTCCTGGACCATACCCTGCTGCTGCAGCGGCTTCTGTTACGCGTGGTCACGCACATCGGAAGAAAAGAGCTCGAGTGTTGACGCGTTGCTAAGGCAGGTGACGCATTCTCGGGAGAAAAACACGAACAAAAATAAATAGGAGTGCGTCCCACTCTCCAGTGGGCTACTCAAGTATAGTTCCTGTCTCTAAGATCCTCGCAGCAAAAGAAAAGTAACGAGACGTAACGAGATGGAGCAAAAGCGCGGGATTGTCAGATACTTGCCGCGGAGAGTTGCCTAGCATAGTTCCACCTACTCCAGACAGCACGCCACGGCATCCACAAAAAGGGTGTTCAAAAACGTAAAAAAAACGAACTTCAGGCAGTGTCAGACATGCCAAAGGTTAGTGATCAAGCCCTTTGTCCATCGCAGTTGGCATATCAAATATTGCGGACAAGAGAAAAACACCCACGTCGATACAGCGAGAGGAAGAGTCGGCAATCTCCCAATGTTGGCATCGGCTCCTCGACTTTAGCCTGGTCTCTAGACTCATTCCTTTTCTTTCGCTTAGAGCACTGTAATAGTGTTTGCTCTGCGTTGATAGACGTGTAAGTCGGGAAGGCGGGACAAAGATTTTCACACTTTTTCGCACATCCAAAAGTACAATATTGTAAATTCAAAAAATTGATTTTAAGACATTTAATTTACAACAATTACATTCCAGAACCCTTATGATTTCTCAATTATTTAGTGAGATATAGAGAAAAGAATACATTTACTTTTGGGGCGAACGACGAAAAGTTGAAAACATTTCTTGGGATTTGTTCTAATTAAAAAATAAAATATCGAAAAACACAGAAGTAAGTTGATACACAAAACTCCTTCAAAATCAGAATTTCAAAAAAATACTCCCTCAGTGATTCAATACAATATTGTGCACAAGTAATAAAAGAATCAAAGTTTCTAGTTTATATTATTTTTTTCTCTGCGTTGATGAATGAGTGAGCGAGAGTCCCTCACTTAGGACTACGCCTATTAGGTAGACAAGATATATTAGCAACAATCGTTCGCATAAATTTATTGATTGAACTTACGCGAGTCTAAAAATTAAAAATTCTTTAGAATTGATAAATAATTTATATTATCAAAAGAAATTGTTTACAAGTCAAATCATACTTATTCACTCTCGGCAACATAAATAGAGCTTGGAAAGTCACTAGAATTCCTTTGCGTAGACTAGAGTCCTATTTCTCTTTTAGTTCATTATCGTCAAGCAATAATTTGGATTATCAATTTTCCCCACGTTGTTTATGGCACGTAATAAGTAAACACATCACCTCAATCAATAATTAACTGTAATGCTCAAACACAAACAATCCTACGGTATCATTCAATACTAGATACAATACACAATTGTATGTAATGTATACTTCCATATCAACACACAAGCGACAATTCGCAAGCCATCATTACTTGTTAACGGAAGCATGTTGTCACTGAACTCCATGTAGCGCATTCTAGTGAGACACCTAGCGGACACGTGCGATTATCGAACTGCTTAAGGTTGTCCAAATGATACTCTAGAAAACCTTTACGTGTTTTTTGACAATTTCATTAGAAATACTTCACGTAGCAAATGCTTGATTAATGTATTTCACAGATTTATTTGACTATCGTAAAAATAAGTGAGATATTCGGGGAGAGGAAGTAAAATGCAACCTTTTCGTAGTCGATATATCAGCTTACTTCTTAATTCTTGTTGAGATGTACTGCACAAGTTAGATACAGGTCAAAATTTATTAGAAGGTCTCCTTTTTTAATTAAATGTTGATTTTTATACATACGGATCAAGAACTTTCAACTGGAACGAGCACTATTCACAAGTTGTCCTCACAATTCTTTGCTAAAAATATGATTGGACATTACAGCTTAACATCGTTCTAAAAACAATTTGAATGAAAATAAATTTCTTTAGTTCGAATATTTTGTTATTCGCCGGTCATTTAAGTCCTTTCCGAGAGTGAAGATTTTGAAATGTAAAATTCTGAAGCTTTCTGATTCTCACAAAAAGTTACACTTTTCAATTCCTTACAAAAACATATTTCTTTAACTTGAAGATACTGACGAACATATTTAATAAATGATGAGCATTCCATTCGAGGTGCATTTGGATAACATTTGGAAGTAATAAAAATAAGTTAAATCGGAGATACACAAACATTTTAAGAAAAATCGTTATTAAAGAACGTTCAATATGAATCAGTATTGACATTTGGATCGCTTGTGATGGTAAAACTATATTATTTCTTCAATAAACTATTTTAACTCATTTCTACTGACTAATTAAGGATGTACATTATCTGACTGTCAAGTATAAGTCAAGTCTTTACCTCTTTACTCTTCCCTACGACTGCGACTAATTTAGATATTGTGAGACAATTTATAGTTTCATGTGGTGGTGAACAATAAACCTTTCTTTAAAAATTCTGTTGTGATAATGTTAAGGTTATTTTTTAAGGATGAAGAGCAAGGCAATTTAAATTACAAAAAAACATTAAAAATATCCGATTCCAATGCTCAAAAACATTTTCTCATTCGTTTTATTGACACAATCATACGAATCACGACCTATTTTGGATGGTCACAATATATTTCTATTGTGTTTCGCTAATACACTACGTTTCGACTCGAGATAGGAGTCATCGCAGGGAGTGTATTGTGATCGTCCAAAGAAAGAGTCGTAAGTTAGAATTAATTTATTTATATTTACCTTTAGAAAATAACGGACGAAAATAGTAGAATCTTAAGTTAGCTTAAAGGGGCTTCGCGCGGCGCGTTCCGTATGTTTGGACACAACTGAAGTGGTTCGTTGTAATCAGTTGGTCATTCGCATCGGACGTGCTCGGACAGCTATCCCGGAAGTCACGACGGGTGCGTGTTCCCCGCCCTGCCCCCGCTCTCACACCCTCTTCCTCAGCTTCCTTCCTTCCTCCTGATCCAATCTGCACTCACGCTCTCCTTAGAGTAGTGGGGGTTTAAGTAGGGGTAACATTCCTATTTTTGTTCCTCATCCTTTATTAAACGTGTGCGAGTTAAGCTCGAGCTTCGCACAGGAATGTTTCAGAAAATATTTGGTCATTTTTTATACTTTTTTTCTTTGTCATTACTTCTGACTACTGTATAAAAGAGATACGCTTAACATTGGGGAGGGGTTAGATACGCTTAACATTCCCAGGGGTGAAGTCATAAAGTTCATGGGTAAGGGCCTCGATGGTAATTAAGCAAACGTATAGTCGAATAGAAATAATGCAAGTTTCTACAACCATCTAGAAATTTTTAGTTCAAAACGACAGTTAAATGCAATATCGTGTCAACCTCGAGTATTATAGTCACTAAATTTGGAAATCCAACTATGGGAGTACTGTGTAGGTATACGTTTTTGGCGAAGTCACATTCAGTGGGTCACAATTTCAGCCATCTCCCCTTTCCGAACCCTAAGCTTTGGGGTGAGATGAATAAGACTCAGAATAGAAGCGCATGGTTTTCACAATGAATATGGACAATACTCTGACTGAAGTTAAATAAAAATAAATAATTGGAAACGCAACTATTAGAAAATAGGAACACGAAAGATTTTTCATCAATTTAAGCTCCCGGGCAACGCCGGGTTCGTACAGATAGTTATGTTAGATACTGGTGGAATGGTTAACAGGAATTTAAGAGATTTGTGAACCTCCATATATGAAAAATATCGACCAACGATAAAGCATTTGCTAAAGGAATTGCCTCAAAGCAGGAGAGTATCTCCAATGAGATCACCTCAGAGGTCCGTGGCTCATCGCAAGTTGAATGACAATGATAGACATAAATTAACATCAACGACTTAAAGGAACAGAAACCATTTTCGGAGTGTGCAAGTGTGGGAAATTATTTCTATGCGAAGATTACGTTAGCAAAGAAAAAACGCGTATTCTAAGTGCGGCATGACCCAATAAAATCTTTCCAATAAACATTTATCATGAGTTTTTTATTGCTCCTTTTTAACAGAAAAATGACATTAATCTCCTACAAATCACACCAGAATTTTCATTAATGCAAATAAAAAATGAATTGTGTTCATGTTTGTTTGAAAACGTTCATGTAATTTTGATTTTTATTTCTGAATAGATTGGAATGCTTTAAACGTAACGCAATAATCCTTTCTTACAATTTTTCAATAATTTATTGAAAATTATTATTACGAATATTGTCCATAAAGTTAAATGCCATGCATGATAATGAAAATTAGAATTGCCATACTCAATTCAATTGACGGAGACAAATGCTACAACATCAGTCCTATCAGAAACGAAAATTTTGAGAATGGTGAAAACGAATAATTAGAGAGACAACAGTAAAACATCACAGAATTATACTGAAAGAAAAACTAGCGGTTTACATTTGCTCGTGTCATTTGATTTGGTACAGATGTTATATTTTGTTTATAATTTGTACTAATATTTTGTTTATAATTTGTTATAATCAGTTTTCGTGATCGTGAAAGGTGAGGGATAGATGATAAATAACTCAAAACTGGACAACAGTGAATTACTACATGTCTTGAAGATGAAACATGGGCAACCACGAAAGACTGTTCTAGGCAAAATCCTCATCCCATTAATCCCTTGTTATTAACTACGTTATGCATCATAAATATTATAATAGTTGTTCAGAATGAGGTCCAAATAAAACAAATTTATCTCCGCCAACGTTTCAGAAATGTATATTTATTTATTTATTTTAAGTCTGTTGGCGATGTTCAGGTCATGACACCTGCTCTTCACATAACCGTTGGAGAAGGGATTGGGAAGGACATATGTTGAGTTTCCGGGGATATATTGTACCGAACAGACAGTCTGGAGTAGGTAGGGCAATCCCAGCTGAAAACCTCACCTAGTTAGGCCCAGCACGGTTTGACGTACGCTCTACCGGTCAGTGGGAACGTGGAAGCGAAGATGCTGCCACTAGACCGCCGCTTTCGGATTTGTTGCCCATCACGAGGTTCTACATTATTTAAAACATACATACTATATACAATTTTGTATGTGTTGTAGTTTAATTATTCTTATATGTTATTGTTTAGCCGTGATGAGGAGAATATAAATTTCCGAAACGTTGGAGGTATAAAATGTATTTATTTATTTATCTTGGATATCATTCTCAGCAAATAAATATTTATGTAACCCCCAACTTTTCTCAGATTTCCCACTGTGTATGAAAAGTAAAATTGCAGGAAATACGAAGTTATGAAAAATATGCCACAGGACGCGAAACCCTAATGATAACACATATCAAAAAGCCACTTGATATCTGAAAATCTTAAAAAACTCATCAAAATTAAAATTTCCGAAAAATATCTTAAACTTTACCCATCAGGAACTACATCTCGTTATGGAAAGTTACAAAAAATCTGACGCACCCTTGCACTCCAGTATCGCCGATAGAATCTGGCAATTCCACTTGGACAAGAAACGCAAAAGAAAGGGACATTAAAAATGTATTCCAACATAATTAAATATCTTCTTCGCAAGATAATTGAAAAGAAATATATGAAAATCTAAATACTTCTTTTCCAATGACATAATTAAGAAAACAAATAATGCCTAAAATAAAGAAATATTACCAAAGAAGTTGCGAGAGTTCGATCACATCACAAGACATGTTTTAAAAGAATTACCGTGAAAACTTATTGTATTCACAATTTCTCATTCGAATGTATCCCTCGAATCGGATATTTTTCCTAATCAATTGAAATTTGCGCACATAATAATATTTCAAAAACCTGGCGTATTGAATTAAATCGTACCACCCAATCAGGATATTGCCAACTCTTTCAAAGGATTTCAAAAGCTTTTCGTGCAGTTAAAACCTATTCTGCCTTCATGAACCTCATCCCCCGTCATTAGTTTAGTTCTCGTCCGTATTGAATAAGTTGGTAGACTAACAAATCTTTTTGAAAGTAAATTGAAGATAAGGATTTCAAACAATTTGATATAAAAAAAATTTGAATTCTCCGATGATGTGTATGGGATGTACATTTTAGAAGCTTTTATTGAACTTACAAGAATGATAAATCTATGTTGCCCATTTTTCTTATTGCTTTATACCAATAAAACAATGAGCAACATAGAAACGCCTTTCAATTTATCATTCTTTGATAATGTTGCTAAAGCTCCACAATTACCAAGTTTTATTTACAAGGAAACCTAGTTAGCTAGTTAATTAGGTAGTATGTTTGGGTCAAATCTTGCAACCAATTCCTCCCACCCGATTGAGCTGAGATTTGGTACACATGTATAAAACCGATGACTATGCAATATTTATGATGTCTGACTCAAATAATATTGTTTTTGAAAAAGTTTTTTTAATACGTTTGTATTTCGACATAACTCGCTGCGTAATATTTCCGGGAAACCTCTCCTGTAATGCGATCACTCTATTTATACAATTAAGTATAACGAATTGCATAACCTACGCATTTTCGTTATAAAAAAGCGAATTAACTTCTTATAAAGAGCTTGTCGCACGAATTATTAAGAAAATAGATACTTCAGCAAGTACTTACCTACCAATGTCCTACGAAATCATTGGTTTCTACTTTTATGATCATTTCGCGTGACGATATTTTCGAAGACAAATAATTCAAATATGATCGTTTTTAAAAAAATTTTTTTAATTTATTATTTTATTTTGTTTTTCGGATAATAAGAGAAGAGGATTGTAGAGGGTAAATCATTGAATGGTGAGTGAATACAGCTAAAGACACTCTACGTAGCGAATTGTTTTGCTATATATTTTTATGAATTGAAATGTACACCTTACACTATTAACACAAATCAACATTTTATCTCCTAACATCAAATTTACAAATAGTATACATAAATTGCGAGTGAAAATGATTTCTCTTTGATTCATAGACAACGGGTTTTATCTCACTCTACTCTTTGTAATAAGTGTGTAATCCTCGTAATGATAAATACAGGCGTAAGAAGTTTCACTAATTTTGTAGAATAAACTAATTTAAACAATGGAAAGAATAATGAGTCATTTTATGTCAATATTCACAAATCGACATCATATTGACATAACTGTGTTCTGAAAAAATATTCATAAATAATATAATACAGAAACAAATAAATAACATACTGTCAAAGGAACGTTACAAGCAGTGTGAAACCTGTGAAGGGCAAAAAGCTATTTTAACATTCAGTGGAGGACAGAAGCAAGCAAGGGTTCAACCCATCAATTCCTGTCAAAGGTCAAAAGGAGTAGCGCATTTAACGTTTTCCTGCTCGAAAACAAAACCATGACATGCGCCCCCTTCAAATAAGAATAAAATATACTATGCATGCTTTCTAAAGTGAATGTTGATTTCAAAAGTGATATTCAATTATATGTCCGGGGATCAGTTGTGTATTGAAGCTAGTTTAGAGTGAACCATAAACGGCAAGATCTTATAGAAAGAAATACTTCATGATTACAGATGCAATACGTGATACCTTCATTCAGTATAAGCGAATTCACGTATCCTGATATTACTAGTATCGCCCCTGGTATCCTGTATAGTCCTTCACATTTCATTTGGCGTATGATAATAACAGGTAATAACTGCTTTCGCCAGTATTTGAACTTCAACAGTATTAAAAAATACTTTCACTTCTTCTCCCGTCACTCTACTTCTCTGATAACAAAGATTACTTTCCGTAGACTACATGATGGAGGTGAATAATAAAGAGATCAAAAATTGATGACGATACTTTCTATGTTATTTCACTGCAATGCAATAGTGCGGTAATGTATATGTGTACGAGGAATTCGAGGGCACATTAAGGCAGTACTAACGTAGGTAGAATTAAAATATCTTAAATAGTCATAAATAAACAGATTAACACGAACTTATTGTGGTTTTAAATTGAAAAACATATCTCCGGCCACTTGAATGAAATAATTGCAATTATAATTGATGTTGAAATACATTGTGTCTTATGGAGAAAACACTTATTTATAAAACACCAACTTTTAAATCACGAAAGTGATGGAAATTTACATTGATTTGTAGTAAATTTTCCGTGGTATTTTTTACGTCACTTGTATCAATAGATCACCGAACATCTGAGGAAGATAGTTAACAGTCATTCATGTTTTTTTCTAAATTTTGCTTTTTCCACTCCTAGTTATATTGTTACGTGAAGCATTTCCATTCCTCTTCCCATTTACTCTTTGTCCATTGCCGTCTCCGGTCCCCCGAACGGTCGTAATATTAAAATAACAGAGACCAACTAGCGCTGCAGGCGGCCACGTTAATGAAAGTGGTGTGAATAGCAGAGAGCTGGCGACGCCCTGGGGACTCACAGATGGCGACGCGAAGTGGTGCTTCAACCTACTGGAAGAACAAGACCTCACTTGCAACAACTGTGAGGGCCAAAAGTCGACAAGGGAACACGGTTTCATTTATATCGTCAAGGTGAAAATTGAGATGGTCAGGGACTCAAACCCGGGACTCCCTGCTATTGCTACAGGTGTGCTACCTCAGCTCCACCTACCTGCGGCCGAAGCAGGAGGTTCCAGGTTTTAGGCCTGGTCCGTCACAATTTTCACTAGGTCGTAGTTGCAAACTTACCTCCGAATTCGTAAGTTAAAGAACTGTTTCTGTTACACACGGCGCTTCGAATACACAAGTGGCGATTCACACGAATTCGAAGCAAAGGTTTAAAGAGGGATACACTGCTCCAGTGGAGGAATGTTCTTGGAGAGTTAGGTGGCGTTTCGTCCGATTGGCTTTTTAGTCCAAATGCAAAAGAGTATTGGCAACACCATATTTTCTATCTCTTTAAATAGGTAGTGGCGGAAGTAAAATAATGTGACCAACTTTGACACTACGGCTCAAATAAAAGTGGAGACTTTGCTACAGTTCACAACAACTTTATTTTCATTTGTAACCTCGTAATTTCTTTGTCAAGGGCAATCATTTCCACTACAAAGAATCGTTAAAAAAGTTTGCTTTATTTAAAAGGAAGGAAAGAAAGATTGAATTACGAAAAAAAAACGTTGCACACATTGCAAAAAGAACTATCGGTCTACAAAGTAAAACTCGAATTGAAAGAAAAATGTAAGTAACAAATATACACTTCATACCTCTCTTCACAAAAAAATTTATCTCAGAAAACATTAAATAAATTTTTATAAACAAAGTAATATGCCATAATTTTGAACGCATAACAATTTTTTTTCAACATCCAGAACACAAAATTTGTACTCATTTGAAAATAAGATTTTTTTAAAACTATTGAGCTACCAAGACAACTCTATTCCCAAAAAAGCGGAGAAGAAATGAACTGAAAAATACTGAATTGCACTAAAAGTTAGTAGAAACTAAAATGAACATTCCCAAAATATGTTGAACTAGGTTTTTTTTAAAATCAGAAACGACGTGGAGAAGTCATATCAACAACAAAACAAAAGGCGTGGAAAAATGTTAGCACAATCATATTTAACTAGTCAAAAGTTAACTTGCATTTTCAAATTTCATCGAAATTTTAAGATAGTAATGAAACTCCTGGAAAAGGGTTATTAATAAAGGGAAATATTAATGCCATTCTCCCAGAATGCTCCTGATGATAAAAATGTCCCATATGAGGCGACAAAATTTATCACCATTCCTATCCCATCACCTTTTACTTCCATCACTTTTCCTGACTCATTCAAACGAAAAAAAAAGTATATTTTGCAAATTCTGGGAACTAATTTGCACATTGTGATAAATTGGAATCTTTTTCTATCTCAAATTTTCTACGGGAGAAGTCGATCGCAACAAATCCTAAATCTTTGGCACTTCCGGGAAGCGAAAAAACAAAGCAACAACATAGTGTGTAAGTCATTTCGCATATGTTTACCTAATATCGCTCCACTTTACTAATAATTACAGTTCTTATTTAAACCGCAAGACAAACGAAAAGACATAACTGTACAAGATCAGCGCCCTCCAGGAAGTGGTAGTGAAGGGAAAAGGTCTTCCTGTACAGGTTGCTTCGTTCAGGGCGTGCGTCCGGGGCGGGGCTTTACCACCGTCATCCGGCCCTTGTGGGGTGAGGGTCGTCTTCACAAGGGCGCGAACTGCACCTGCGTCACGGCTGTGAGCCGTGAAGAACGGTGAAGGAACCGGAAGGGAAGCAAGCTCTTGCGGTCGCCATCTTGTTCCCAAAATGCGATTATTCAGACAGAGTTCGTTGCCCTCGAGGGTGAATCTTCAATGGAATGCTTCCACGTGGTGTGGATGGGTGAATTAGAATTCGTTATCTCTGTGATTCTCTACTAAGAAAAGAAACTTTTTTTATATATTTCGTTCCTCATTTATATACGTCTTATTTTGATGGAGAGTTGTTCATATAACATATAATGCTCCTCCGTGGCTCAGGTGGTAGCGTTCTATCTTATAACGAAATCATCCTGGGTTCAATTCACGGTGGGGTCAAAAAAATCGTAGCTTTTCACATCTATGTCCCAGTACATATAGCTACGACTACTGAAAAGTGAACCTTCCTTCCTCTATGCAGCTCCTCCTAGTATCAATAACTCTTACTATTACTAACTACTTCTACTAACCCCTCCACATGGACCAAGTTGTTGCTAAAGACAGCAAACCGGTCCATTTGCTAACAATAACCTACCACCCAACTCCTACCTCCCATCGCTCCATGTAGATAAGCTTCAACAGCACGTTACATTTCCCATGTACAAATACTACAATAAAAATATTAAAAAAATATAACACCTCTTTAATCCGGTATAATTCGGAATGATCTAGAATGCGGCACTTTCGGCTATGAAAGTTAACATAATTAATTAAATTTCACTCCATGCCATTGACGTTTGCCTCCATTGTTTTTTTAGTTGATATGTATAGAAAAGTTTCTTGGTATTAATGTAAGGGTAAATGAGGAGATAAATATGAATATAACTCTCGTTCATTTATTGTTAAACCCCCGATTTCAGATTATAGTGCGCATAAAGCCCTAATACTCCAGGCAAATGGTGGTTCGATACCATAAGTTCCTCGGCAATCCAATTCCCTNGGGCATCATGGCCTGATTCTCGCCATAACGCATAAAATAAATAAATAAATAATTCGGCACGCCTCAAATCTCGATTGTGTTCAACTACTGTACCAGTCTTTCAACCACATTTACTAAGGGCTGAATTTTTATAAAGACGAAAACTGTTTTGTATCAGGAAATTCCGAACCAATGTCTGGACGAGGGAGTAAATCTGTAAGAAAAATCCGTACCCACTTTGGCAAAGTGAAGGATACATCCTAAATTTCCCATTCTGCGTGCACCACTATGCTCGCCGCTTCTGTCACTATTTACAGGAAATACTGTTCTACAAGAACAAGTTTATCAACGAAAACAACGAACTCTTTTTCTAGTTTATGATAATAAAAAACGATAATCACTACATACTTATAAGTATAAAACTCAGTAGTATAAAATAAAATCCCTACAAACTCCTCTTTGACGACGAATTGCTTTGTAACTACTGAGATAATATCATTCTTGTCTTCACTAATGTATCTAACGAGGAACGTCTAAGAGAACAATTTGTGGATTCTTTATGTAGAATTATGCGACCTATGATTATTTAAGTAGATGAAACCTAGAAAAAACAATCGTCTGATTTAGTGATACGAAAAATCAACATATGGCAATTTTGTTTGTCCACAAAATATTAGAGAGCTACCTAATGTATACGTTACGTTGATGACGCTAACCGCGTAACGCATATGGAAAGAACTAGTGTAATCGATGCATTTTGCAATGCGTACCTTTGACTGAAATCATACTAAATGTTGCGAACCCAAACAAACTACGTCTATGCAAATGTACACAAGTAAACTGCGCTGTAAGTACACCAGCACGTGTTCATACGGCACACACAACCAACAAATCTCTCGCATACATACTCAGATATCAACATAACCTCAAATCTAGACTAGAATCCGCCATGACCTCTCTCACTAGGGTACTATTAGCATCATATGCGAACAGAGGTGTAGTAACACACTACGCTACGAGCGTTAGCGTACCACTAACTTCTCAGCATGCGCAGAAGAAACTTGCATGTGGATAGCGTATACAATAGCTCGCATGTATGCTATGCAAAAACTCCCTATTATCTGCTACAGAATATGTCTATCTACAAAAGTTAACACAAATTGTCGATTATAAATATTAAAATTGCACGTGTTAAAATTATTCAACCAAAGAAAACATTAATATTAAATGTTCTCATAAAAAGTTTGATCACATTACATGTTCTCTGTTTTGTGATTTTTATCAAATTAAAATATCAACGATAGATTCACTCCAAAATCGTTTTGGATGGATAGTTTAGATTTTACAAAGGTACTTCCGAATTTGCACCGCTGCTCACTGCTGTAAGGTGACTGAATAAATATTCCTATATCTATATTAAAAATATTTTGGACACGCTATTTTTGTCTACACTTATACCACGAAGAGTTGAACAGGTACATTACAAAAACTCCTGTGAGAATGAGATCATGTTTATGTTGTACATGATACACGACTTAAGTTGAACGATAATGGTCAATTGAGGCTCAATATTTTTTTCAAATATCACTAATGAGTGTTTTTATACTAGCATCATAGTACGACATTAAATGTCTTAACTATACAAAAATATTGACTGCAACATGCTTTTTTATTTATTTTAACATCATATTTTAACATGAGTTTCATATAAGTTAAATCTTTGAATGATTAAAAAAATTTAATTTAAATTCGTAAATTTCGTTAGCTTCTGATAAACGTTCACACATAAAACTCCATCGAACACCAGGTGATTTGGTTGAGTATCACAAAAAAGTGTTGCGTGCTTCTGAACTCCATTGACGTCCTTTTGACAGGACTTCCAAGACCAGAGGCATGAGGAAATTATTCCAGCTGTGGATCAAAGTTCAGCTCACAATAATGACGAAGGGCTGCTTTACATGGAGGTGATAAGAAGCAGCTGCGGAATGGACAGATGTCGTACACGTCTAGTACTCTTTGAAGTTAAGTCATCCATGATAATGAGTTTCACAAAATGGTTGCAATACCGCAATATTTAACGTTGCCGAATACGATAAAGCACTTTTGTCTTATTTCCCCTATATTTCTTAGTTGCTCATTTGTCCGAAGTAGCTTACCGACATTTTCATACCGACAGCGGTGGAGGATGAAAATTCCAGTACCACTAGTTCAGCATTTGGAACTACTGGGTTGCCAGAAGCCTTATGGTACAGAAGTGGCATGTTACGAAAGTAAATGCGGAAACCCCAACTGGAAACCTCACATGTTTCGGCCGCTACCGCACAGTGATATGACGGACCTGAAGATGCTACCATTAGACTTCTGCTGTCTGTAAAGCCTGATTTGCACGGGTAGAGTTGAGGGGATAGTGGAGTAACGAGAGTGGATTTTCTTAGCCACTATACTGAGCTCTTTACACAGAGTAGAACGATGAGTCATTGATTGACGCACTCTGAGTGGCAAATTGAAGCATTATACTCTCTACCAAACGAGAAATGTGCGTGTTATTTATGATACAAACAACGAGAAGTCGTTTAGAAAGTGGGAAATTACTCTCTTTCGCTGTATTTTAGGGGGTTCAAACATTAAATGGCTGTTGTTTTACTTTCTTCCATGTTCCTGGCGCTAGATTTACTTAAATTCCACAAACTGTCACATTTGGATTACAACGCCATAAATATTAATGTTTTTTTCTCCTAAATTTCATACTCAGCAAAGAAACCTATAATTCATATTCTACTAACTAGTTGAAAATAAACATATATAGTCCATACGCGAGAGAAACTTTTGACGAGGGTAGGGGTAGTTGAGTTACTTTACCACCTGTTGCTAGTAACTCTACAGCCTACTACCCACTCTACTCGCTACTCTACTCTAATCTGTGTTTAAGCCTAGTTTTCACGAGTGGAGTGATGAGGCGATTGGAAGAATATAGTTTATACACTTAGTACAGTAGAGTAGCGGGTAGAACGAATAGAAGCTGGTAGAGTTGCTAGCGATATGTTGGAAAGTACTCTACTACCCCCACCCTCGTCTAAATTCTCTCTAGCTTATGTACTCTCCTTCTTTAAATATGTTCACAGTCTGCTCTTTAGTAGAGTATGAAGCATAGTATTCTTTGCAGTATGTGTCGTATATATTCTGTTTAATATGAAATTAACGCAGGTAGAAAAATTAAGATTTGTGGCGTTGTACTCCAAATATTACTAACAGTGAAATTCAAGTAATTTCAGGAGGTAGAAACATGTGAAAATACATCTTTTCAATTTCTGCAACGCAACAAATAAAATAATCCACTTCTTCGCTATTATACTATCCCCACAACTCTACCCGTGTAAACCAGACTTAACGTAGGTATAGTAACTGGACTCGACCAAATACTCGCCTCATTGTTCTACCAATGTAAAACAGGTTTTATAGTTACAGCGTGAGAATAGAAAAAGGTAGTTTGGCAAAAGTGTGCGTATGCGAAGTAGAGAGGGATGTCCGCAGTTGACATGAGGTTGGGTCAGTGGGCAAGGCGCTGAGGTCGACAGCCAGTGGTGTCTGCCACCTGCGATGCCTGCCTGCCTGCCTTCACTGGTGGCGCCCACGGCCCTCCACTCGGCAGGTGAGCCCCAGAAGCAGCTGCTCACATTGCACCAGCTGGTCTCCATCGCTCACCACAGCCTCCTGCTCTACCACCAACATGCATTCCTAGCTTTCTCATGTCACATACGAAGTAATGTGGAGAATAGTGCGAGGCAAGGAATACCCGATTGAAGTGCAAAAAAAAAGGCATTCTTTTTTGAGTTCATTGGAAATCTTATACTAGAAGGCGAGCAATATATGAACATTTTTTTCTTCCTTTTAGTCGTACATACATATGAATATGTGCTGACCACCTTGCCTGTAAACATAGAGATTGCAAGGTTCACCTAGATTTTAAAAAAATTCGTACATTTCTCGCCTTGTTGTAAAAGATTTCCAAGAAACTCGAGAAAAGAACGCCATTTCTTTGCAACGTATGAATATTTTTTTATTTTTTCTTCAACAGAGCTCTAACAATGTAGATAAATGTGGACGAACTCCACAAAATATAGCTATTTTGGGATTAGAAAGCAGTCTAACTGAAAAAATAAAAACTATTGAACTATAAAAATATCCTGGTGCACCTAAATTTACGAGTCAACATTAATATTTCATCAAGAACCCTTCAAAATAATAAAGCCAGTTATTCTTCAATATCCCCATTTGTATAATTTCTGATCTGGCATAGAGATGGTAGTCTCATAAATGGTATTGTAATAATTATTCACAAATTTAGAGTTATTTTAATAGTTACGAATTATAATTTTTTCCGAATAGTTTAAAATTTTTATAATAGTACCTATTTGTTAAATAACATTTTTGTATTCTATTAAATACAAATTTGTTGGTATTCTGTTGATATTAAAACATGTAGCTAAATACATTTATTTGTTATCCTAGGGGGTGCAGAAACGATAAATCCACCTCTTCTTTAGAGCTCTGTGAAGCTGGAACAACCTTTAGGGGACAACCGAAAAGCTCATACGGAGGAATTTTGTGCTCATTTATTACTAATTAATTACTATAAAATAAAATTTATTACTATTGTAAATAAATATTATAGGGGTTGTTCCAGCTCCACTGTGAAGCTGGAACAAGTTTCTTCAAATTCAAAAATTTTCAATATTTTTCGGTGCATTTGTTAGTAAACATTTATTACTAATTTATTACTGCAAAATAAAATTCATTACTATTATTATTAACAAATAATTGCTAATGTTTACAAAAAAGAGCAACAAGCACAGCTATACGAAGCTGGTATAACGAAAAGGGAACTACTAAAACACAACGCATCACTGTTATTGGTTGGTGACGATATTCGACAGAGTCAGTAGTGATAGCAGTGGCTTGGATTGTATCAGTAGCGACCATCTCACAGTACTTCCGGAAGCATTGCACTGGGTGACACTTCCGCAATTAAGAGATGACGGAATTGGTGGAGGGGGGCGGAAAGAGAGTTCGTAAAACATGGTAATCGATATGATCGCTCCAAATGACCCACTCCCATTGACAAGATCTACAGTCAATTCTTTGTGTCTGATGAATAAATCGGAGCGACATTGACGTTTTGTTGGAGTCATAAAAAGGACCTGATCGGAACAGCTGTTCTTCCGACAGCTGTATTCGATTCTCACAATACTTTCTAAAAAGAATTCACCACAGTGTTTAGTAATGGTCACGTTTATGGATAAATTAAATCCTTTTTACAGTAATATTTATTTATACCAGAAAATATTTGCCCCTCACGTGGTCACACGCTATTTGCAACTGTTTTCTTTTACAATAAAATATATATATTTATTTTACTTGTTTAGTACTAATAATGTTCTATTTGGATCCAAATTGTACAATATGTTCGTGAATCATGCAAATACTAGAATTATGTTGTAAAAAGATCGAATTTATAAAAGAAGGTTTAATTTTTAGAGATTTTTGGAACTTTGCCTATATCTGTAAGTACGAAGCACGCTTCGACCTAATTCCTTCAAACGTTTTTTTTCCGTTTGTTGTTGTAAGCCGGTTGGAGTATACGATTATTTTCTTTGCGAAAGACCTGATAATTTGACAAATCGCTTCCATGTTGGGAAATTGCGAACATATTATATTATTTTCCTTTTTATTTTTTTCTCTATCCTCTGATTTTCAAAATACGTAGGCAGAATATCAAACGTATATTTATTTTCATTAACTCTTTTGTAATATATTCATACCTCTCTCTTTTTCTCTCTCTAATGAAATTAACAAAAAAAAACATACCGAAATATTCTCGTTCTATAGCATTTTGCTCATAACATTAAGAAAATATTCGGAAATAATAAAGTGGAAAAAATAGTGTACGACCACAGCTGATTTCCATGAAAATTTGGCAAGTAAACAAACGTTACGAATGTTATCCGTGTTTCTGCTTAGTATTCATTCCAAAAACGTCCCAACTTCATTAACTGACGAAAATACATTGAACTGTGAAGGTACTTTAGGGTACACACTCGTAGAAAGTTGGCTTCTAGCTTTGGCAGTTTACGCCGACCAGTGGCTGGAATAAGCAATACTTTTAAATGCTAGTGCACACTACAGAAACTTGGTGGCGCTGGGTGTCGGCGCCTACAGGCGTTTACCAGCAAAGTTGGATCAGCGGACTTCCAGCTTTGCTGGTTTCCTGCTTCGTACCGAAGTGGAGTGCTGGTAGAAGACGCGTTTCACGGCGTTTGCGTCTAACAACCTGAAGTGTGTGTGTGTTTTTTTACCATATAATACTTTTTCTTCTCTGGATGCATTTATAGCCCATATTTTACATTTAGAAGAATTCCACAACGAACTTAATATTTTTATAAATAATTTCAAACAAAATATATTAATCATGCAATATCCTGTCAGTATAACCTCAAAATACCTCAGTTACGCATTGAAAACACTGATGAATAAGTAGTACGTGTGTTCCTCGGTAGAGATAGAATCAGCTTCACACGTGTCCACGCAAAGAAACAGGTTGGCAAAGCAGGTAGACACCGAAAACAAGCTCCGGCAAATTTCAACCTGTGAGTACTTGAGGCAGTAACTGTATTCAATACATAGTATTTAAAAACAAGTAAGACTATTTAAGGTCTTATGAATGAAAGAGCTTAAATAGGATTTTTTACGTAAATGCTACATGGCATAGGCAGCAATACACATCCGCCGATAATCGATACGCCGATAATTTGGAGTATTGTATTCACTCCGTAAACAAAGCAAATTGTCGAGTTATAATACCAAGGCTTACATCTCTGCAAGGTAATTCCATCGTGTTATAGAAAGATAGATATGACTCTTTCAATTCCTCAGGAACTTCAGAGTAAAAGAATAAGAAGTGTTGAGACAGCAGCAAAACGAATGATTCAACTGTCTGCTGGAGATAAGTGAAGACTTAGTACTCGTCCTTAGATAAAACATAAGGTTACAATGAGGTGATTGACTTGCAGAAAAATAATAAGTTCTTTTTAATTTTTTATTTAGAAGGCGGTAACATCTCATACGATTTTCCAAACAAAAAATATTTTCAAAAACAGGTAACTTGTAATAAAATAAAATACCTTGAAGCACTCAACTTTGAGATGAACAAAATTCTCAACTTCGATGCTTTTGACGTCACATAATAATAAGCTACAAACAAACATTGGAAAATTGAATCAAAATATTAATAGAAAAGTTAATCATTTAAAAACTATTGGAATAAATGTGATTAAATTAAAAGTTAATAAAAGATTAACTCATTACGAAGAGATGGAAGTTATTGTTTCGAGGTACATATCAGAAGAAAAAAGAGTTGGTCTTAATCACTTCACATATTTAAATAGGAACAAAACAATGCACATCTTAAACCTTGTTCCCATGGACAGTGGCTGCCTCGTTCTGTCGCCCGTGTCTTGTACTTGCGCCGTAGGAATGGAAGACCTGTTGACATTCGAGGTAATCCTTTCCGCGAATTGTCAGTATATGTTGAGACATCAGAGACTCGTGGATTTTTTTTAAGTTTATGATATTACTGTATTTTTAAACGTATTACGTCAGAGTTTTATTTTTCTCTACGTAACGATCTTACCCGTGGATCTTCGAATGCTACCTGAGCACACTTCAACTGTTTACCCGGCTTCGGATCGACAGTCGCGCTACGGGTCGCGACACTCGACCGAACCGTAAGTCGAGACGCACCACAGGTCGTGTGTACCCATGCGCTAAAATCGCCGCATGTCGGTGGGCGACAAGAACACAGGTTCGAATATGTATTCGTTGCTTTCAAAAATTATAAACTGTTTCCAGCTAACGATTTATTCGGCTCATTTTATAACTAATAATATTTTTAATCGTTAGTGTACATTTTATCTAATTAGTGTGACATCGTTAACTCACGTAAATTCACGTATTATCTATCTACATTTTTCTTTATTTTTCAATTTTGCAAAAAATTTCATATCATCATAATCCTGATTCGACCTTCATAGTTTCAAATTATTAGATGGCTAGTACTGTAGTAACAGTCGTAGAAACAGTCATGAACAATTACATGTCTCTCAATAGAGATTGTTATTGTTACATACTTAAAAACTAATATTTATGAAACTTAAATTTATGAAAGTCATATTAAATTATGAGACTTCAGTTTTCATATACTTTAGAGAAATATGAAAATATTAGAAATTTGAGTCATCTAGACTTCGTTAAAAAAAAATTTTCGAGAACACGTGGGACAAGGAAGATAGAGGAGAATAATTGTTCCAACTTTTAAGCATGTTTCTTAATAAGCAGAACAGAAGGAGTTTCTTCGAGACTGGTCGGTACGTGGTGAGCGTCTTGATGTTTTACTCCGTCTTTTTGTGAATCCCTGTGGTATAAGATTGATAAATATCTCCGTTTATTTCTGGACGTATGGGTCGTATGTATAATTTATCTAGTTATAAACTATTTGGTAGCCAGGATTTATGTTTGTTTCACCATATTAAGAGCTCGTATATTTCTCTCATGTAGACGATTCGGCGAAACATGGTCAACAAATGTGTTCCTACGGACTCTGGAACCTATAAAGGAGAACGGAAAGAGTCCATTATATTTCCCTTGGAAGGAAGGATTGAAAAAATTGGTTTCTGGCGATTCATTGTGAATGAATAAGGAATTTCGTATCAGTAAGTTATTTTTTAAGGATTATGTTAACAGACAGCTTTTCAGTAATAGTAAGTAATTCGTTCTACGTGGGTTGAATTATTTGTTGGACGTTTACTCTTTACTCTTCCTTTACTTAAGATGAGACTAGTGTTTCAAGTTAGTCAAATCGCTCAGAAGTATAATTGTTTTCTTAACTTTATTGTAATTTTATAACTAGTTATAAATTTGTATAACAAATATTCAAGAACTCACTTGACTCGTTAAAGACATGGCGGTCGAGCGCANAAAGACATGGCGGCCGAGCGCAAAGGTTTCGTAATTTATGCAACACACCTCGGAAAACGGGAACGTAATATTTTGAATATCTTTTTGTTATGTCAGGTGACTTATAGATAAAAGTGTTATAAAAATACTACGGAAAATTTACTACAAATCAAAGTAAACCCCCACCACTTTCGTGTTTAAAAAAGGGTCATTTAAAAAAAGAAGTGTTTCCTCCATAAGACATATCACGCGAGCCTGGTGAATAAATCAGCGTAAAGCTGGTCCATAGATGACCATAGTTGAGTCTGTCATGGTCCAAAATTGGTCGAATAGACAATACTTACGCAATGGTACTAATAATGATGATCTTTTTTTTTTCCTTTAAGAAAACGGCACTCATATTACTGCAACATTTTCGAATTGTTAAGTCACTCAAACTACAATGAAAATTGTCTCACCGTGCAGTCCTTGACCCAAATGTGTACCATCCTAATTTTATTGATATTTACGAATATTTATAATAACTATTGATATTAATACTGGAGAATGCATGTCCCTTTTTATGGAGTGATATGGAAGGGTGCTAGATCCGTAACTCACAGATCAGTGGATCGAAACTACTCTCTACTAAAATAGTTTTCTCCTTGGTCTACGATGATCAACGTATTCTTCGTATGACAGGCAATATTATCGGAATAAATAAGCTAAATGCTCAAAACACTTCATCCAATTACAAAATTCTCGCGAACAAGGCCACGATAGTAAGAAAATGAATAAGTGGAGCTGCCCCGCAACAGGCTCCAAAGTTGTTGTTTTTTTTGGGGGGTGGGCGGGGGTTACGGCTCGCCGACAACGAGGTCATTAGAGTCCTAAAGTCTTGTACAGGTGGGGAAAATGCCGTTACGCACTAAGGAGAGCAAACATGACTCTCCCCGCGTGTGGGACTCGCCGAATCACTCAACCATACCCACTAAAAACCCTCCTGGATTACAATTTATCAAAACATATCTCAAAACATACATCAAAACATTGAGGACAAAAACTGAGGGAGGGTCCAAAAAAATGAGTAAAATGAAAGATACCCTAACCCTAATAGCGTCGGAATCGAAAAGAACAAGAGGTGACCAAGGAAGGTCAGGAAAGAGAAAGGAAGGAGCCTTGCACAAGTAAGTGGAAGCAATGCGAGACTCAGCTCGGGGCCCCGTGTTTGCCAAACACATACTNGGGGGGGGGGGAGGGCTCGGAAGGTATGTCTATAGGGTTCACGGAGGGTAGAGCTCCTCAACTATTGAAATTCATCGGCACGAGGAGGAGCATCACACTCTGGTCGGGTGATCCAAGAACAGACACACTACTCTCTTTTACACAGACTAAGTAGGCCTGGGAGTCAATCTGGATGTTGAGGAGTAATGAAAAATACCGCGTCCCGCTGGGGATGGAACCTCGGCCATCGAGGTAGCAGCTCTGCGTACATACTGAGTTCGCTGTCTCCCAGTTTTGGTAACAAATTTTTTACATTTTGAAGTTCTGTGACACTGAAATTGTCCTAATATGATGTACTCGTAAAAATTACTGATTTTCTTTTGCCGTCTAATGCCACCAAAGAATGTGTATATTATTTTCTGGAAATAGAGAATTTTGAACTCATTTATTTATGACACTGTAAACCCTCTGCACTCAACAGTCACTTTTTGGTTGGTCCTTTTTCAATAGTTCTATCTTTTTCTTTTTTCGTCTTCATCAAACATATTTGATACTTTTTTCGTTTGAAACAAATGATAAAGACAAAAATTGGAGTTAATTCTAACTTCAATTCATTCTATTCGAAATAATTTANATACATACATACATACACATCTGGCTTAAACTTTCCTCTCCTACGCCTTTCATTCTCTGTTCTTTCTCTTCTCTTTTCTCTCGCCGTCGTGAGTGTTAACGAGGACCGTTCGCAGAACCGCGTCTTCGAAGAAGGGCCAACACCCCTTACTTCCCCCTCCCTCACAGGCGACACGTATATAAAAAAAGTCACACGCAAGGAGTAGCGGCAGCCAATCAACAGCATTCATTGAGTCCACTGGCTTACTCGGTTAAGTGTTTGAGTGGTCATCAACTTTTCTTCGCAGTTTTTGGATGAACCTCTCCCAAAAAGTTGTTTTCGAACTACGTCCCTCAATTAATTTTCCTGTGCGAGGAACTTAGCCATCGAAAGTATAAGTTATTATAGCGAAAAGTGGATCTTATAAAAATCGAGGTCAAAGCAATTCCCAAGTTTTTATTGGGTCTGTGGATGAAGACGTAAATGTACTTATAGAATGTTCTTCAACTTCATTGGATTATATTACCATCATTTGTCGACACGTCGATCAGTGTGAGGGGCCGAAGTGTTCTGTAATTAATTTTTGAGTGCTTTGTTGCACAAGTCCGAATTTATTCTCGAGAATCTTTGAAATTTGAAGTCAGGGATCTTTGATATTGAATTACTGTGTATTACTATGGTGACTATTCCGTATATATCTGGAAGTGAGAGGTTGTTTTAAAATAAGAAATTCATATTTCGTTTTCTTTTCGAGAAAAATGGGAAATGTACTAAGTACAACTTTACTGTTTATTACTGAAAAATGCCAATTTAACGTATTTTAGGAAAAATGTCTTAATATGTGATTAATCAGAAAGTCATAATGAACACATTTTTATGACTTAGAGTATTCGGGATTCGTATCCATTACATGTGAACATAATTTTTTATCTTTTCCGCCGCTTTGAAGTTATAGGAAAAAAAAACTTGTCTGAACAACTCATTTTATAATACACATTTCAGAAGATATATGTTAGTACATGTATTACAACGCAGGCATAACACGGAGTCTAATTATTTCGTGCAACTACCGTTGTCCTCTTCCATTTATTCAAAATGCATATTTTGTAGTAATTAATAAAGTTGTTCAATAGAATGCACTAGAAATATAAATCTGAAAGAACAATTAAGTTTGAAATTGATTCGTCATATTGATACTATGATTTCGGAGGTCCCTAAACACTTTTCAGTTGGTAAATCGAGTTCTATGAACATTTTATGAATATCGACTTATCCTTATATACAAATTACAATAATTTATTAGGTTATTGAATTAAAGTAAAAATGAACAGGACAATTTTACTCTAGGCTCGTTTTCCTTAAATTATCTCAGGTTGCAAATATTAATCAAATTCTTGTACTGGTCATTGTTTGCTTCGTTTGAATAAATTGGCATAACCTCTTTGCAGTGGAGCCAATTGTCCATAAATGCGATAGTAATTTTATCACTTATTATGTGTTATTTGGCACGGATTACCCTACGTCATAACTTTTAAACTTCGAAAAACAGGAACAAAATATAAATTGCTTGTACGAGTAGAGTTTCTTTCTTTTCCGCGCGCGGATAATATGCAAACAGATGTAATGCTTTCCACTTACGTTGTTATCCAAGCGTCACGTAATGTGTTTAAGAGAACGATACTAATTCGCCCCTAATGGGCTTATGAATTATTACCAAGCGAAACGCATCGCGGATTGTTGATTGCGCGGTGCTTTATGTGTTTTGACTTAGCGTAAAGACAGGGATCGAGATGAATAATATACGCTATTGCATATGTATGCCATGAAGAAAACGAGATGTTTGAACATATGCTTGTAAACCGTGAAGGTAGATTTACGACTGTTAAGAAACCATGAGAGAGATGAAGGCGAAGCATAATTCTTCTTTTTCTGCAGAGGCTTTTGTTCTTCCGTTATCTTCACTTTGTATTGGAACGAAAAAAAATTCTACAGGGATTTCTAGGGTTTATATATTTAAACAAAAGACTCTGGAATGTTTAAGTAACGGTAATTTTCAAATGAAGTATCTTTCTTTGCGTGACTAAATACTCTCTACGAGTATTATCATCCATATCCGTCCTACGTAATTGAATATAAAAAGCTTGAAGTACATAGTTGATATTTATACTTAAATACTGTATTTTTAATGCAACAGATTTTCACCGCAAAATTAAGAAATAAAAACGAATGAAAATATAACGATAGTATAATATAGCGTCAAAAACATTACAACAAAAGTATCTAGGAATTATGAGATTTCACATCTAAATTTCACGTCTATTCACGTCAACAACTTACTGATATTAAGAATTTTCAGTTAAAAATGAGTGAGTTTATGAGTCAGACATTAAATAACAATAAGAATGTAACTGTATTTGTATAAAAATTGACTGAGCACATCGGCTGTAGCCCTGGAGTTTATATTGATCTCCACCTGGCAGTTTCGTATATTTGAAAGAAAATTACAAAACTGTATTTTTTGATGCATTTATGGCAAAATTTCCTACTGCCTTTGTACTGTTGGTTAAAGAATGTATGCACGACTAAACAAAGAACAATATTTAGTTATACAAAAAAACAGAGCACAATACTGAATAATCAATCTACTTTTCGTTCTCGCAATTGAACAAAAATACAGGTAGACGTAACAAAATTCTTGTAGCGTACCAACTTGTCTCGTACCTGACAGTGACCTCGCAGTATCGTTCAATCGTTTTAAGTGTTAACTGAAGTATACATCTTCAGTTGTCACATTTACTTATACCACCAAAGGTGTAAAAATAAATAATTTTCACAGAAGGTAATTTGAACACTTCATCCGTCTTTTAGTTTTCTGTGTATGAATTACTAGCACACGTTCAGCTAGTTTTAAAGGCTTTCTCATGAACATTTATGACTTGTAATTGTCGACTGTTTAATCATACTTTCCAATAAAATGTATGATAAAAATTTCCATGTAAGGACTTTTAATTATTGGTTCCTGTCGCCATTGACAAGTATCTCAATAGATCTCGAGACTAGTCAAATGAAGAGAAAGGCACACAAGTTAAGTATCTTCAGTGGAAACGAAAAATTAATAGAAAACAGAAAATACATTCTTAAAAAATATTTTTAAGAGCCACTCTCTATTATCAGGAGTGTGGCTCATCTGAAGGACGAAATTTACGTTTCGAAGCCCCTTTTCACTACATCATCTCGCATCGCATAGATTACAGCCCATACATTGATTTTCAGGGTTGTCGTATATCTCAAAGACATATCTCCATACATCACGTCAGAATGATATTTTGGGATGTGCCTTGATTTCTCGCAAAAAACCTACGTAATAATTTTTGTCCTTAAAATATTTTAATTCTGATTAGATTATTTCACATTGTTTATTAGTTAACAAATGGAAAAAAATTAAATACTTTCCTTTCAATATATAAAAAATTTGGGGGTATTCCGTACCCCTCCCCGAAACGTGCCTGTTTTAATCCAAACATCAAGTTGGTGAGAAATTGAAGGATCAACTTATAACACACAAGATTAATCGAGTATCTATGAAAACACGCTCTTCTGGATCCTATTGATCTGAAAATAACTCAAAGTTTTCTAGCTATGAGAAATGATGAATCAAAAATATAACATACTAATTACTTATTTACAATTTTGTTGTTACATTAGACTCCAAGACTTCCGACACAAACTGACATCAGAAGAACACGGTAATATTCAGTTCAGACAACCACTCTAATGACGCAGCATACAACCTAAAAATAAATACAAATAAAAACATAGAAACCAAACATAATCGACTTACTAAAACTGTCACACGTAACACTTCGTAAACTTTATCCGCTAATGAATAGAAAATACTCCCTTCACCCCAATACCTCCTTATACGACTCTCACGCGTGTCCCGTTTGGGAAGGTGCACTCAACTCCAAAATAAAATCTTACGCATCCCAACTAATGCCTCCTGTACATTTCCAACAAACATCTACACAGAGATCTAAACGTACACACCATTGGACAACATACCGCCTGCTTATCACACAGTTTCCCAAAAGAACTATTTCCTTCCTTCATGCAACCTATTTCACCTTGGCGAAACCTCAGATCCAAGCTAAACCAGAATTCGTTCTCGTCCGCCTAAAGACTGTCTCTATCCTCCCTGAGCAACTATTGATAAAGAAGAGAAATGCTCATGTTAAACATATATTAAATATCACAAAACTAAATAAATTACATTCATATGACAACCTGCCGAATTGAGATAGAGGAGCCCAGAGGGGATGACATAGTAATTATATGACCATAATATTATAGTTGTGTGTTGATATATTGTTGTAATTAGCCGTCCTGTAAAGTGACCAAGCCACTGATCTGGAAGAGAAAGAAAACAAAAAGCATCTGAAGTCAAACTACCCCACAACAAACGAGGGCGATTGGGTTGTCTCTTCAGAATACATAAAAACGAACCAGTGTGGCGGGATGTTAAAGTGCGATTAGAAAAACCGACTAGGTTGGATAAAGAAGGTCACTTTTTCAAAATTAGGGAAAAGAAACAAAAAGAAAACAGAACAAAATACTCGTTTCTCAACAGATCAACAAGGGACTGGAACAATTTACCTTCAGGCCCAGAAATCTCTCTTAAATTCAGCAACTGTCTTGGACAAGGGAGCAAACAATTTACTGAGTACAAATGAAATCCAGATTTTCTTTTCTTTTTTTGATTTTCCATGTAGTTCATTAGATTAATGTCTTCCTCACTTTATTTTCTTATGTATCTATATGAATTTTATGTTCTGAATTCATTTTAAATGTAATATTTATTTGATGTTGTGTGTATTTTATTTGTATCTTTGTATTTATGTTATGTGATTGCACCTTTCTGTTATGTAATGTGGTTTCTATACGTAGGCTATTCTTAATTCATGCTGCCACCAAGTGAGAACTAAAGCACAGTAATAACTTATATTCTATTCTAAACCCTCCGGGTTCATGGAGGTTAGATCCTAGTGATTTCTCAGTCTCTGATCAAGGAGGAGGACCTCTGCGTCACTCCGGCTCCCTTTAATTCTGATTTTCTTGGAGATAGCTCAGGATCTGAAGGATGGAAGAGACCTACCGTAGCGAAGCGAATTAATCAAGGAAATCATATAAATCCTCTCCCGATGTTGCAGAAAAATAATTCTAGGAAGATGGAAATACAACCAGTAACGAGTCTCTTTTCCTTATATTTTCAATAAATCATGAGATCAAAGGTGACATTTTCTAATCAGATTTGTATTTTTGTTCAAGATAGATAATCGATCGGTGGTAAGTAGGGTGGGAAAATGAAGCACACATTCTTTAATGAATAATTGACGATTTAACTTTTCCACGAATAATTCTTAACTCATTTAAAGATAATATATTGTTCGGATAATGATATATATTTACAAAGGAGAAACTTTTATTGGAATTTAACTTAGAAAACGTTGATTCTAAAAACATTATAGTTGACGCGTGATGGTTGCTTATAATGCTTCTGTAATGGTGCTGAATAAGGACACATTTCTTTAAATATTAATCAAATTTGAGAGCTTAGATTTGTCACATCACATTTTTGACAATAGATTCTAAGATATTGATTGACCAAGAAACAACAGATCCGTAATTGATCACCTATAGTATCAGTGTTAGCACCTGTCATACACAAAATATAATTCAATTAAAGCTCCCTAATTCATCTGATCTTGCATATTATTCAAAAAGTAATTTATAGAACGCAGTTACAGTAGGTAGCCAACAGAATCTTCCCAGTGTACAGTGTACAAATGTTCATCATTAATACTAGATTTATTTCCGAAAAAAATATGTGAAAATGCCCTGTTAACCTTGGTAATATTCTTGGTAAATGTAACCAGGAAAAGTGGTGATAAGCCATAGATGAGTTGAGCAAGCATTACGTTGTAAGAAATGCTTGGGAACGGCTAAGTTAATAAAATTTCAGCTACATTTTTATATTAGGCTTCACGAATTTCTATCACAACATACATTTATTGCAATAATTATGAAAGTTGTTAAATATTTCAATCGTTTGCTATGAGTAAGTTTAATTTCACTATTTAATGAGAATGACAATTCGCCTTGAAACTATTGTAAATTATTTACTAATAATTCTAATCTGTATAAGAAACAGTCGTGGTGCAACGAGTAGTAATTCTTGAAACAAAGTTTTGGAACCCCTTAATGCGAACTTTAAAAACTTTATTTTAATTTTTTTCCTACATGTCTGGAATATTCCCGGTTTTTCTTAGGACTATTTACATATTTCATATAGGGCTATAAATTACGTGACTAAAAATTACATGTTTTCAAACCCCTGTAACACACTTCTAACGATACCTCTTACCCCTATCTCCACTCGATTTGCCTATACTAGGCCGCCACCCCCTCCCGTCTATTAAGAAACGTTTTTGTTGCTTCTCGGAATATGCAGCGACAAAATTTGATACACTAGTTTAGTTGTACGTTCATCATTGCTCTGTGCACTCTCTGAACATATGAGTATATGATAAAGAGTGACGAACATTGTCAAAGAATACCCTATAAAACTTAGTGCTACGTATCACCAAGACTTCGACCTTACTGTTAAGACAGTATAACAATAAAACACCGATAGCGATGTCTAGCTACCATATTTTTAGTTTGTTTTTGCGATATCGCTGAGTGGGAGACCACGGCTGCAAGCCCTGCTCGGCCGAACTAGGTGAGATTTTCAGCTCGGATTTCCCTCATTTACTCCAGACAAATGTCGGTTGGGTACCGTAAGTTCCCCGACAACCTAACATCTCACCTTCCAAATTCCCTTACCCAAGTCACAGTTAGGTGGAAGTGCAGTTCTCGTGACTTGAACATCGCCATAAGATATTAAATAAATAAATATACAATTCGCATACCATCCACTCCACAGGGTCCTCTATGTAATTCAAGTACAATCAAATAGCTATGTTTCAGAATACCAATATTCCCTGTCATATCTGGATATTTTTTCCAAGATTATCTTTCGTGTATTGTCCTCAGGTTTCTTGGCCTCGATTCCCACTTCATTTCAGTGAACGATTCCCTGACTCACGTGTGGATCCGAATCATTCGTCAAGGGTGAACTCGCGTCCTAATACCTCCCACTTGACCTTCACACGTGTACTACACACCGTTAAATTAAGTGGTATCACGCATTGACTCCCGAGACTACGTGTGTTGCCGGTCGACGAATGTGCAATGCCAGTGAACCGGTCGTTTTCCAGACAGCTCGTCGTCCACGCTGCGTTCTTGTTATGATGGCCATTATTGTCGTGCGGACACAGAGCTCGTTAACGTCACGCGGCGTGACGTCCTCCTGTCTATTAATTAAGTGGCAGCTCTTAAATAACGAAGGCGACTGCTACGGCGCGCCGGAGGCTATTGCGACTACACGATGACTCTGGTTGCGAATAGACGGAGCTTTTTGCCACCGAGCGTAATTGTGGTTCCGGTGATGGATGGAGCCGGGATTTAATGATGTTCTGAGGAGTCGAATTGATAATTGTATTGCAACTTTGTTTCGTTTTGCAATTTCGCTGTGTCAACTTTCAGCATATCATTCAGTCAAATAGTCTGCTTCGGTCTCTTTGTTTTTCCTGCAATCTTTTATACATTTATGTATTTGTAGCGAAATAACAAACTTCTTGAACTATTCCTAAATGGAACAAGAAATTTATTAAGTGCCATTTCCAAGGTGTAGTATGCACAGCCGACGGCAATACAGAGTTGAATGGGCCCTCAGACTCGTCAAAATAATGTATCTAATGTACTGTTTCTTTTTTCGTTTGTTTTGAACTATCTTTAGATGAAACCCATTTTGATTTTAATTTTGAACGTAGTTCCGTGGCTAATGTATATCAGAATTTCTCTCGACTTCCTTTATAGCCTATATTTTTTAACAGATCTTCTCTAACCCTTCGGAGGCAGAGTTTGAGGGACGCTAGCGATTGGCAAAAGTAGAAAAAAAATCGCTCTAACAGATAATCGGGTCAAAATTATAGATGTTAACTTATTTTCTTGAGAGGTAGAAAAGTTGTAAGATTGTTTAAGCAAAAAATAACAAAACACGAAGAAAATAAATAATGAAACAATGGAAATCGCCACTTAAGTTAAGGCTAAATTTTTTAAAAATGTAATTAAATAACATCGAACAAGAATTGTATTCCAAAGTATTTTTTTTAAATTACGAATTAAACTACACTTGCAAGAACACTTAACTTTTCTGATGAAAAAATGAATTAAATATTCTGACAAGAATTTTGAACTTAAAAACACTGCTCTTTGAATAAATGTAATTGTTACGACGGTTCTAATTAATGGTTTTCTATTCAAGACGAACTCATGAATAGAATCTCACCTTTGTCTTCAAAGAGAGTCCGTACTCTCTCAAATACTGGAAACTGCTCGAGCTTCTAGCGACCTCGTCACGAGTCTCGAACACTGGACCTCCAACTAATGCTATGGCAGGTCGTACTTTTCCGCAATGTGGTCGATACGCGTTGCTCTTTCTTTTACGCGCTTCGCCGGCTAGTTTGCGAATATTTTTCTTAGCTAATGATATACCTCGCGTCACGAAACTATTTAAATACGAATCTTATTTAGCACTCATCTCGCATGTCACTTTACAGCTAGTTGCGTAAATATTCTCAGTCATGAATCCATCTACATTAACTACACACAAATCAAATGTCACGTAGATAATATCACGTGAACGAAGTATTCTCGTTTATTAAGGTAGAAGTTATACGAGCTTAGGTAGATCAACCTTCTGGTTGGATGGTTTTGAAACAATTTCCCATGAAATTTTTCGGGACAATTAAGAAAATTATTCAACGAAAACTGTCGCAAAACTAAATACCGTTCTTCAAACGCACTGTTTCAATTTAATGTATAATAAATTATTGGCATGTTTAAATAGATTATAATTCATGAATTGTTGTTATAATGACTATTTTTAACATAAACAGTTAATATTATTCAAAGTTTCACAAATGTTTATATACTTGACAACACTTTGGCACGTTCATAATACCTTTACATTCCCACAGACTACCTATGATTGCATTCAATCACGTCGCAAATCTATTTGTTCACGCGCGCGGTCTCTGTTGACGGTAATTTCAGACCCTAACAATCACATAGCCGCATTTTTCTATACCGAACACGTAGCACAATATTTATTTACATGCATAATATATACATAGATTACACAAACACAAACACACACACACA
>NNCF01126924.1:155113-172150 GCA_002313205.1 Laupala kohalensis | reverse complement strand
GTAAACTGCGTTTTTACGCCCTCTCGAAATTATCGAACTCAAAATCAACGTTATGGTGATTTACGTGAAATTCGGACCGACTCGTCCCCTCTCGATAATTCGCGTACGATTGAGACTGGATTCTCACCGCCGATGATCCGCGTAAGACTCAAAGTCAACCGTCTCTTCCGATGACCCGCGTAATAATGAGACAGATACCTGTCGTGTTTCCACCTTCTCAGTACTAATCCCCACTCTTCCTAAAATTCATGCACGGTGCATTCCGCCAATCAATCGTCTCGTCGCCGGTTTTGCGTCGCTAACTTCATAAGGTGTATTCACATTCAGAAAACGATACTTAATGGTCAGCGTACGGAAAAGTGGATATTTATAAATGGTGATTTACTGATTGGTCTAACTAAACAAAAGTAACTCGACTAGTCGATGTGTAATGTCTCGGTTCAACAGACAGATATTATTTAAGCAATAATACTGTTCTTTCATAACGCGTATCCTCTGCCGTTGAGTTTTGATGAACAATTAATCGTATTCACGAATGCATTATGTGACGATAAATTAAACGTCGTTTATATGTTGCTCATTGTTTTAATATTATAAAAAAAAATTCAGTTGCTTGCCTGCTATGCATATATTAGCAAATACATATATTAATTACTTTAGTCTCATAACAATACTATTGATGTGAATATCCCATCTCATATGACAGTCCATGAGAACTCCTCAATACTTTGCATACGATACTCGGATTAAGTTACAGTTATTTATATCAAAATTATGTGGGGTGCTATCAGTGTAGTGATATTTAGGGATAGTTTGTGTCGTATTTTTTTCTTCTATTCCTCGCAATGTTCGGTGACAGTTCTAGAAGCGTTGATCGTTTCAGCCTATCACCGTGAACTACTTCTTTAAAAATTATCCAACAGCGTAAGTCGTGTTGGCTCTCAAAATACAGAAACCCTCGTCTATGCTGGATAGGTTGCAGCGCTTCCCCCGCGAGCCTAGGCAAACTGTCTCGGTAGCTCGTCAGAAAATGCACCATCATGCTATGCTTTGAAGCGTTTCAATGTTAAAAGTGTTTAAAGTTTAAAAATTTATTTTCTGATGACTAGCACATTCATATGATAATAAATATATTCTTTATGATTAACCAAATAATTAATTATTGGCTATCTAGTAAATTTTAGTCATTTCAATCAATTGATTCCAATTTAATATGTAATAATAAGTTAATATAACAAAAGTACAGAATGGTGACATTTGCCCTTTGTTACTTGGCATTGTCAGACTGAAGATGCCAGATAAGCTGGCGAAAGTACCATCTGAATAATTATTTTACTAGTAGACAACACCACATCTTTCAATTATTCTTACAGAATGGTGATACAGACAAGCATGGGAACCTTATAAGAAAATTTTTGAATAAAGTTCTGTCGTATAAGAATGTGAATTTTTTCCAAAATTTTAATGTTTTGTTAATTAAACACCAGTTATTGGTTAAATACATTTTTAAATTCTACTTCATTATAGACATAATTACACCAATACTGGATAAAGATAATTCGTCTTTGTCAAGAATCGATCTACTTTTTACATTTGAGTCCTGACTAATAAGAATTAAAGCGAAATCACTCTTCCGATTTTCCTTGATTTAGCATTGTTCAAAAAGAAAAATCGTTCAAATTTTCGCTATATTTTACCAATGTACTGACAAACTTCTTTTTATTGTGGGACAGATGCCAACGACACACAGCTTTTGTTTGATGAAAAATATAATCATTATTAGTTCATTGTCCTCAACGTTATAGTAAACAAACTGTAACTGTTTTTTTATGGATGGAATATGTGATTGATTGTTGGCGTAATTAAAAATTATTACATGTATTAATTTTCATTTTAAAATACTGAAGATAACCGCTATGTGGTCGAAAGTCGACTCTATCAACACATGGTTGGCGAGACAATTTAATTTTTAACTGGTTTTTTGATAATATATTTATAAATTTATATTTATAAATTTAAAATGTGCCTTCGTTTATGAAGATAAATATCACTCTACGGTTACGTCACAATGTATTGGTAATTATTCTTGAAAAGTTTGTATTGTGACAATTGTATTGGTAATTATTATTGAAAAGTTTGTATTGAAGTGTTTGTACTGAAGACTAATTATTTGAAATCCCTCGATTTCAGATCAATGCGACGTCTCTTTTACCCAGTTTTATCGTTAAATCCCTTTTACCGTAAAGCTACAACTTTTTTCATCACAGTATATTATTAAAATTATTATCAGTAACATATGACATTCATGCATTTTCGAGGTAGGTGATTGGAGGGTCCACGTCATCGAAAAGGGTACGGGTGGGTTGATCTGTTTTACCAACACCTTGGCTACCTAATATATGCACCAACAGACAATATTCTTCGTTTCAGTATTACCATCCTTGAATAGGGAACGAGTGCGACAAATTCATACTGTTTACGTACCATCCCCGACATTAAAATAAGAATAATCCATAGTGCTATGCAAATTTGTAGCTTGAGAAGTAACGACATCCATATAAAGTAATCGGGATTGCTAAGCATATAAGGATGTATGCACGAAGCATTACTTAAAATTGGATTGAGTCCTTCCGCACGAGCGTCACACATTGTCATGTATATGAACACTCTCTAGTCACACTCCACTTGAGAAAAACCTACAAATGAGAAGAAGGCTTCATTCCATGACAATAGCCCTAAGGTCGTAGGAGTCATACAATCGGGCGGTGTAAAAAACGGATGTGGCTTTTTACGAATGGACACAGACGAAAAGGGCACAACTGTACTCTTTTATCGTCAGCTCATTCAAGATCCAGAACGGGACAGTGCCTCGCATGCCGGTTCCCTCACTAAATAGGTTTTCCTCGAGATTATTCCAGAAGCCTCCCTTTGAGCCACGGAGCCAGATGGGGCTTTGGGGGTAGGGGAGAGGTGCAGCGCAGATAGAGGGGAATGACGGAGTTCAAAAGAGAACCGAGGAAGAGGGGTGAGAGGGAAGGTTGTGGGCGCTGTTAAGACGTAAATTAGACGAAGACTGCCTTCCTGGAAACTCCTAATTTCGCAGGTCTTCCTTTTGAGCCTCCATGTGGGAGCGGCAGGAGGAGGGGGAGGTTTTTCTGAATCACTGCCCGCCTGCCAAGGTGAAGGAGCGAGGATAATTTGGTTCTGCGAGAATAGCGTTGTTCAGCAGAAATCATGTGTATACCACGAGATATATTAATGTTTTTCAGTTACTGCCTCAGGTTGTGAGTCATGTTCTATTGCCATATCATAACTACCAAAGACTTATATTAATAGATACAATGTTTTCTTTTTCTTTCATGTTTTATGCGTCCCACAAAACAGGGTTTTACTTGCCTTTCGCTGTTTTATCTCTCGTATTATTAATTTTTAATACAACTCTACGAACAAAATTTTCTTAATTTTTGTAATATACTTCACTTCCATAATTTTCACTGTACACTTTTCCAATAATTAAATTTTTTTCTTCGTACTTATAATATAACCAATCCCGTACGTCGTATTCCCCATTTTCAAATAATTTTCTGTCATTTCTATCTAGGAGTTTTCCCTGTGGATAAGAGTCTTCTTTCTTTCTTTTTTTTTGTTTGTTCTTTTCAATAAGAAAAGTTCGTCAGAATTAGTTACAACCAGATATGTTGTGTCTAGACAATCATTTTCTATTGTGGTGTTATTGAAGTCAACTCTTGTCAACTAGCATATAGTACTTTCGTACTCTTTAAATTATGTGGTCTGTAAATAGCATCTTTAGATAGGAACATCCCTAAATGTTTGACATATATCTACCCATATTTATTCTAATGATAAATTTACTTCTATGTCGAATGTAATAGCAATTTTTTACTTCTCGGAACTTTGAGTTCACGTTTTACAATAACATATATCTTTGTATTTACATATTAATTTCAGTAAAATTTTCCCACATTTATGTTCAATTTCTGTTTCACAATTACCTCGTAAAATATCACGCAAATACTTCATTTTGTAAAGATGAGGAAAAATACATTCAAAATTTGCTGGTTCATTCAGAATCCACTTATAAGACACGTTTCTTGAGTAACAAAAAAAGGGGAAAAATGAAGTTCTAGGAATTCCCTATTCATAAATAATTTGTTACATGTCATTGTAATATCTACGAAAAATGTTCAATTTTGGAGATATACAGCATAATACATGCTTGTAATATAGAAAACTATAGAATGGTGCGATATGAAATCAGTTTTAACACACCAAAAGAATAAAGTAATATAAGAGACAATGAAAATCTGAAAATATTCAATTAAACAAAGAGGACTTTATATTTAAAAAGTACTAAAGAGCGTATACAAGCAAATAGTTTTATAATAAAATTTAAGTATAATACTATGCAAAACATATAATTAATATTTTCATTCTATTTACGCTACTCCCGCGTTTCTCCATTTTTTCCTTAAGCTAGTCAATATTTGCCGAGAGCATACTGAATTATTGAGTGTAATATATGCACCCTTTACTCTCCCATTAAATCCCCTCACAAAAAAAGTGTAGATTTTATTTGCACACATTTGATTAATCTTTTAATTTACCTAGAACTGCTGTGTGCTTAAATACATTTATGACTGAGTTGACAATTATTTTATTTTTAAGTAAAAGAAGACGAATGCATTCAAATTTTGCGGTCGAATTTTTGAAGAGTGACCAAGGGAATAAAGTTCAAAACAAGTGTTTAACCGATAGGTTCCTCGGAAGAAAGGGGAAAGATTTATGATTTAAGTAGATGGGAGTGATCATTTCAACAGGTGCATAACATTTTGTAGAAACGTGCTGGAGTTAACAGGAAGGATAGAAGATTTGCAAAACACACAAGAGATTACGATATAACTGAAAAGAAGAATTTATACAAAAATCGGAAGAAGTCAAAACGACGTGCAATTCGGATTAATACATTTCCTTAAAAACTGACAGAAGAAGTATTAGAACAATCATGAGCGATATTAATGGACTGAAAAAAATCGCTAAAATTATAGACATTAATAAAATGACTGGTAGGAGAGGTTATAAAATAACAATGAGGAATAGTAATAAACTGAAAAATGTTAAAGATGCAATTTGTTCCGCAAAAATCGCAGAAATATGGAGGAGAAACAGCAAGAAATACTATTGTGATTAGAATAATGAGGAGGATCTGACGGAATGATTAACACAAGACATGACTAATGAAGATTTCAAAAAATACAAAATTATTATGGAAATAAGAGTAGTGGTTGAAATGACTATGAAGAAATTGTAACTACTGTTTTATACAATAAGGAAACGTGTTATAAGAGAAGAATTAAAAGTAACTGGAAAAGAAGGAAAAAGTAATTGCATTTCGGTAATCGTTAAATTGTTACTCTGAAAAGACATTCCTTCGATTATTGATACAAACAGGTGTATCGGTTTTACATAGCTAAAATATCGACTAAAAATAGCAATCAATTAAACTCTGAAATAGATACGCCGCCATGGCGCTAAAATTTTCGTACCTTAAGCAGCATTTAAAAGAAACAAAAATTACAAAATAAACTTCTAATGGAAACGTCAGCCGTATCACGCAACTGACGGCAATGTGATTCTCGTCAAACAAAGAGTCAAATGAAAATCTACATTAATTATCATGTTTTAAATTCACTAAATAATTGATATCATTCAAAAGTAAAAATCAATATTGCAAATGATGAATTAATTAGAAGTCTGCGCTGTGGTGAATATCTCCAAGTTTCGTGAAAAGTAGACAGCTTGACTTCAGTCAAAATATAAATCCTGCAAATCATAATGAATAAATAAATTTCAACGTACGAATATTTTTATGACAAGGGAGCAATAAGGTAACAATATTCGTCTTCTTCAGACGAGTAAAACAAGCCTTCACTAGGTGATGTAACGTAAGTAGTTAGTTTTACTGCAATACGAAATAAGGAAATAGGATTTTTCTTGATTGCAGCAGAAGATAGATTCAGCTTACATCCGACTCAGTTCCGAGACAGGAAAATGTGTTCAAGAGCAGGTTAGACTATCCTAACCGACTGAGTTTCAATTTTTCTGTCTACGTCACAATGTATGAACTGAGCCTACACCTCGTCGAGGACAAGAAATCGTAAACGCTGATTCTTTTGGGAAAAAGATATCGTGAAATGGAGGAAATTCCTGAATCCACTAGTTCTTGTAACATACACGATCTTGGATGTAAAGCACCCAGTTTACCGGGTGACTTTTTAGGTGATCGAGTAGACTGACATTTCAGTGATCACTTTTTGTCATTAAAATATAGAACTTTTTATTAAATCCACATCCAATAACCTATTGTATGTGGGTTGATGTTAAGTCCGACGCTAAAATAATAACACGTTCAGTTATTATAATTAAAATTGTTATATTAGAGAAAAATTAATAATTAATCAATTGGAAATTCAAGTTTGCCACTGGTAGAAGAATTCCACACTGGTAGAGTTGTCACTGGTAGAAGAATAAAGTATTTTCAGCGGGATAATGAACGTCAGTTTCCTGCTCAAATACTTGTGGAGCTCCGGGTTAGCAAGGCTGGGCAGGAGGGGTGGAAATGTGATTTCTCCAAAATGAACAATAAATGGATTTTTAAAGGAAATTTTGGTTGGCCCAAGTTGAATTCGTAATAAGCACTTCAGAAAATAAAAAGGAACAAGCTTTGAAAACTTCCAGAATTTTCAGGAAATTACTACATTAAATATTTAACGCGCTCTCCTGAGCAAACTATTCATCTGAAGAAGAAGTAGCTTGAAGGGAATTTTATGTAGTTGGTATATGAAAGCGGTATTTTTCTTTGAAATGAACGCGGTTTATGTAATTAGCAAAGTTTTTTTTCATTCTTCAGGAATTTGCTCCAGGAGAAATGTTGAATCACGTTATCAACATACTCAAAACCACAAAAGAATTAAAAAATTATAAACTTCAAAACATTTCATATAAAAACACAAAATAACTGGACATCTTTTTTAGACAGGTGTTTGAACGATGGCATGCCGTTCAACGAATAAAAAATACATTCAATGACATTTTAATCTTCAAGTTGTCTCCGTCAGTCACTTTTCGAGATTCGATCGAGCGGAACAAACTGTATAGTCAAGACTTATTCCTCTCAAAATTCGGGAACAATTTCAATTCGGCAACAACTTCAAACGTAATGGCGTATCCTGTAATACACCTTCCATGCACTGAATTGAAATTGTTCCCGAATTGTGAGAGGAATAAGTCTTGACTATACAATTTGTTCCGCTGCATCTAGAAGCGTTGTTACCGCGTAAAAGATTTATAGCGAGAACATACTCACGGAATGAATTACACACCATACAGTAATCAATGACGGAAGGACAAGCGTGTAATAACTGATTGACCTTAGCATAACAGCAGTGAAGATACAGAGTTGGGTTAAGTTAAACGAAAAGGGGAATGAAATTTCTTTTGGCTGAGGGGTACATTCAACCCTATCTCATGGGTTAGAGAGTTAACACTTTTTTCTTTCACTAACATTTCTAACTCATAAAAAGATAGTGATCCCAAATTACTTCTGAGGTAACTTGTATTACGTCATTGACATATTTACCATTCATCGACACGCTCATGTTTATTGNATACAGGTTCTCTAGGCTTTGTCTAGGGGCGTGTTTATTGTAATAATAAATCGTGAATTTAGTGTTATTTCAATTCTTATGATCTTTAAACACTATACTCAGAATAATCTATAGTTCGATAATAATTTGTACATGTAAATTTTTTGCGTTAAATTACAAACATATTGAGATATTATTAGTATTATAACTCGCAGCTAACTTTTTATCTTATCTAGGAATTTTTGCTGAAATTTTTGAATCCGCCTCTGCCTTAGGGCCCTTGATCGGAATTGATGGGATCGTCCCTTGCTTGCTTCCGGAGAGTAAATTAGTTTATTGTCCTCCACGTGATCATACGCAATTTGTACTGCTTTTTTTGACAATAAATTTATTATTATTATGAAATCTTTAATTTCTTTTTCTCCATTCACACTGTAAGTTTGTTTTATAAATCCTGCATCACGATCGGACCTAGTCCAAAATATTACATGAATTTACATCATATTCGGAATTTGTAACGTGTTATCCGATAGGGATTACCTCGACGAGTTTGGACTGTGTGGTAATATTATTGGAATGTATATACAGTAGTCTCTCTTTATGATTCTCCCTATTACGACCATCTCACTATAACGATGACATAAACGAGGTTTGCCATAACAGTAAAGTATTTTTGAGATGTATCACGTCCTTTCACCACAAATAGTTAAGAAAAATAACCTGTGTTTTAGCAGACAGATATAATTTTGACCCAAATGAACAAAATAAAATACACGCGTCACAATTTCACAAAATTAATTTGGATTCCAAACACATAAAACCAACATGACATATCATTTCTCACTGTTACTCGATAGAAAATAAACTAGCTCATCTGACGAAGTCTCGCATTACAGACGAAAAGTAGTATTACTTTTGTGTGTTTGGAATCCAAATTGTTTTGTCAAATTGTGACGTGTATATTATTTTGTTGATTTGAGTCAAAATAAAAATGAGTGCTGAAAACTGCTCGTTTTTCTTATTAGTAATGTATCTATGTAGATGTTACTGGTGGCGTTTTGTTGGCGTAATTAAAATAACTAATTTTGTTGGTATTTTACTTTCTCATATACGTAGTATGTAGAAAGTATTGTGATCGTGAAAAACTTCGAAAGCGACTTCCGACGGAAATATCCATTTTGGCGATCCCTGATTCTGAAAAAGGTTTTTTTTGGCATAACGTCAGTCCATCTGTCCGTCTGTCCGTCTGTCCGTCTGTCCGTCTGTCCGTCTGTCCGTCTGTCCTTCTCTCCGTCTCTCCGTCTGAGCACAGAGATCCTGAGTAAACAGATAAATCAATTTAATTCGCATTTCGTATTTACGGTAGAATTTACTAGTTGATGATACACGTGCTCTAATTTATTTTTTAGTTTAAAACAAAGGGTACCTGATATGAAGGTCAAAGAACTCCTTTGAATGTTTCTCAAAAACGTCTGCAACGATTTTGCAAAACTTTTCTGTACGTAAAGTACAATTAGTATGCATTACATCAGCATTAGCAATATTTCGCTTGAAAGTTTGGTATAGAAGCAGTAAACTAATTTATGTCCGCTACACTTGCACATTAGTTCACTATTTCAAGAAACTTGAATAATATTTAGCAGTGTAAATGGACAAAGCAGACGTAGAATACACTTTTCGTAAACTAAAATAAAAAGATATGAAAATGATAAAATACATAGGAGGTCAGCAAACGCACTGCACACACGAAAATACATCAATTTCTGTCTACAACGAAATTACATCCATTACTGTGAAAAGATAAGAAAAATAGTAGGGTGTAATAAAAAAATACGTATAGCAGACAATATTGGAACAACAATTTTCGAATTTAAAGTACGTAAAATAATTGGAATATTTTATGCAATAAATATCAGTTTTGTGAGTGGATGGTATATTTTATTTTTTAACGGATTACATCGAAATTTGGTTTGTCTCTTAGTAATTATCTTCACCCTCTTATAACCCGTTATTAAAAACCAGCGATGTAAGTAATTACTGTAGCTTCCAATTAGCATCGGAACACAAGGTAAACTGAACGCAAGAATTGCCACAAATACATAACAACGTAACAACATTGCAACAGTCAAATTNAAAAACCAGCGATGTAAGTAATTACTGTAGCTTCCAATTAGCATCGGAACACAAGGTAAACTGAACGCAAGAATTGCCACAAATACATAACAACGTAACAACATTGCAACAGTCAAATTAAAATTAGGTTTATCAACACAAACATTTCCTTCACATTCATGGGTAAGTTACTTTTAAAAAACAAACAATTCGTCCCCCTAAAAATTGCTTTAACCATCTACTGAAAACTCTGCCAACTCCATCTCCGAAGTATACAAATTTCACAATTATATACAGTTCTGTAAAATTATTTCTATACACAGCACAGACTTACAATCGAGATTTTTTCTGCAATCGATTCCTTACATTCACACACACACACATGCCTTTTTTAAATTTCAAAAATCATCTGTTCCGGGCATTTTGGATAATTTTCGGGACTAGAAATTGTTTTAGAAAGTCGGTCTTTTTTGAATGCGAGACACCTCGTCGGCTATTCAGATATGGACTGTTAACGGATTTCGAAAAAAAAAAAGATCCTGATCCAGAAAGGGTTTGAGTTCATTTGAGAAATAAGTATTGTTTTTAATTGACTCGTAAAATTAGATCTCTATATTGGAAAATTTGGTACCTACAAAAATGTTTTAAAGATTTTAAATATCTAAATTGTTTTGTCAAGAAATAATTTAGTAGGCCTATGCCCTTGACACTGAGGGGTTCTAGCCCCCCAGCGAAGTAAGCGATGAAAATGCCCAATTGCAGGATATCTTTGTAGAGAGGGAAGACTGTACCAGCAAGAATGAATAAGTAACAATATCCATCACATATAGTTGATAGACTAATTGCATGATTATAGATTGGGTGATTGCATGATTACAGTTATGATGACGTGACGGAACTATTCCAATGGCACCGATGAGTCGAATCGGTGTAACTGAACAAGTCACTCTTATAATACTCTCCTGTAATTGACACAACGGATAACACAAGCAGCGATACGCAATTATCTCAATAAAAGAAAACCCGGTCAAAATGAGGATCGATTGCAAGTCATTGGGTATGCGCATTGTGCTTGAAATTGGAGGTACATTGAAACCGGTAAGAACATTGAAAAATTATTGTCAGAAAGATACCAATTATTTATAACTTTTTGCCTTCATATTTCGAAAGGATGTTTAAGTGCTTCGTTCTGCTCTTCAATGTAACTACATATTTTAGATGAAAGAATGAGGAAGCAGCGATTTTGGGTTGCTAGGGATATATATCTGGGGTAGTTTCAAAAAACTACGGATAGTTATTATCAAATCCCTCGAAAGTTTTGAGTATCGAATTTTGTCGATTGTTTTGAATTACTATCGATCATTTGCGATGTTATGATATCCGTGGACTTTCTTTCATATATACATTGCGCTTTTAATTATATCTGACTCGCTGTCACCATCATCGTACAATACTTGGACTTCACGTAATTGGAAAAGGTGCCTATCTCCATTTATCATCAGCTCCTCATCATTACATTCTAAAAAATGTGGCAATGATCGCTGTCGGTCTGTTCGTAACAAGTATTATTTAACCGAAAGGTTGCAGACATGGTTTCATATAAAATTCCTAAGTGTATAAAAAAAACGACGAATATGGAATTATCACAAACCCTTTACTGCAAAAATTACGACAACAAAAATTGCTAGTTAAATTAGAACTTGAGTTATGAATCTTGTCTATAGGATTTTTTTGATAGAATTCTCCTTTGCTTTGTGTTTGGAATCTATTATTAATTAAATTCCCTATAAAAGAGAGGATAAGCAGTCCTTATGATCGACTGCGATCGCTGTCGCTAGAAGACGTCAGAGGTTGTTCAAGTGTTAATAGTTACCAAGTGACGTTCATGTAATAGTAGCGAGTTGATTTTATAATTAATTAATAAGTTGATTTAGTTATTGTTTAACGGTTCCTTGGACTGTGAAAGGTATTACTACAACTTTCTTCTCTTTGTGATATTTTTACTTCTGTAGTGAGAACCTGATATTTCTATATTAAAATTATTATTAAGTGCACTGTTTAGCATTTATTAATTATCATTATTATTATATTACTATTTTATTTGGTTCTCACAACTTGTGTTAGTTTTTCTCTCAGCAGTGGATTATTAAATCAAGTTCTCCTAGGCGGAAGAATCTATTTCAAGTCCAAGAACTTTCTGGTAATGTGGGTTGAGGACAGATGTGTTGCAATCTTCTTATTATATTGGAGTTGATTTCGAATTTTTTAATGGAATCGACCAGGGATTGGAGTTCTAGTTCTAGGATAGATAAAATGATAGGCACTACGATCACTTCTTGAACATTCCAGAGTTTTTTTTACTTCAAAGGTTAGTTGTTGGTATTTTGATATTTTGTCGTTCTTTGATTTTTCTAGATTGTTGTAACTTACGACACCAAAATCGATGAGATACACTTCTGATTCTTTTCTTTTCCGAAGGATGACATCAGGTCTGTTGTGAATTGCTGTTAGGTCAATGAGAATGTTTTTGTCCCAGTACAAGATATTTGACTTCAAATCGTCTTACAGGACTGGTTGAGGTTTATACTGATGGTCTGGTGATATGGGATTCTTAATGCAGTTCAGTGATTTGCAAATTCCAGGTGAATTATTTTCCCATGTTGCTGTGACTAATTTTGTAATCATTTTGGGCCAACTGCGTGCAACAACCAATGATATGCTCGAGAGTTTCTTTGGTTTGGTTACATCGGCGACATGAATCTGGGATTCCGGTTTCTTTCAGGATTATTTTCCTGTAGTTACTGGTTGGTGTGACTCCGTCTTGCATTGATACTATGAAACCTTCTGTTTCCGGGATTAATTTTCCGTTCATTAACCACTTAACTGATTCTATTTTATTTATTTTGCTGTTGGTCAGTTGGTTAGAGTAGTTCCCGTGTATTGGTTTATCTTGCCAGGTTGTCATTCTATTCTTTTGTATTGGTTGGGGTAGTGGCTCATTCAGGTGACAGGGTGTATAGTTTTTGTCACTGGTTGTAATTGCTTGGTGTAGTGATGAGGTATACGCTTTGTTCCGGAAAAACGTATTGAGAATGTATTTTTGTCTTTCACGGAGATCTTTGTTTGGTATGATGCCTCTTCCGCCCTGGTTACGTGGGATGAACATTCGTTCTAATGCTGATTTAGAATGGTGTTTGTTGTTGCTTGTCATCGTGGTTCTAATTTTCCTCTCTAAATTTGCCAGATCTGTGGTTGATCATTTACTACCCAAAAGGAGTAGGATAGTGTGGGGATGGCTAATGAGTTTATTGCTTTCGTCAGGTTACGTGAATTTAAATGAGTTTTTGTTCTTTACATCCTTCTCATGAATTCTTTAGTGATGTTCTTCGACTATTGTGTGTTCTGTTCTATTTGTTTGCATCACAGCCAAGTATTTGTACAGTTCATTATGTTCTAGTTGTTCTATATGTTGATCTTTCACTGTAGTGTACGGTATTGTCTCTTTAACTTTACCACGAACAAGAATTTGTAATTTACATTTATCTATACCAAATTCCATTCTGATGTCATTGCAAAAATGTTCTATAATTTTCAAAATCTTTTTCAGACTTTCTCCGTTTCTTGCGTAAATTTTGATGTCATCCATGTACATTAAATGTGTGACACAGCATTTGATATTTCTGTTATTGATATTGAATCCTAAGCTCTTCCCTTGTTGTTTGAGGATAGTGGATAAAGCTAAGCAAAAAAGTAATCCACTGATTGAATGCCCTTGAAATATTCCTCTGTTGATGCGTATTTTATTTTCAGTTGTGTCAGAGGTCTTGCTGATGGTTTGGTTGCTTTCTCCGCTTCTGCCTTGGTTATTGGTAAGGATGAGTCTGGTACTCCATTTTCTCATAGTGTTTTCGAAAAACTTTGTTAGCACTGGGTGGACTTTGCATAGGTGTAATATGTAAAGGAGTCAACTGAATGGTATCACATCGTACGCCTTTCTGTAGTCTATGTATCCTGTAGCTATATTTCGGTGTTTCTGAATAGCAAGATTTATCACGACTTGATCTTTTAATAGTTGTTCTTTACATCCCATTGAGTTGGGTCGGCTTTCTTTCTGTTCTTCTGCAATAATATTGTTATTTGTGCAGCGTTGTTTTATCTTCTTGCTAATGCTGGCTGTGATGAGTTTGTAGTAGATGTTGAGACGTCTGTGGTCTGTATTTGGCGGGATTCTCTGTATCACTGTCTTTGGGTTTAAGGTAGGTGTTTCCCGTACATAATTCTTCTGGTAATATTTCTGGGTGTTGTATTATGGAATTGATTATTTTAAGTAATACTAGGTGTGGTGTCATGAATGTTTTTTATGCAGTAGTTATATCCGGTCCGGGACATTTCCAGTTGTGGGTCTTAGAGATTATTTTTCCAAGTTCATTCGCTGATAAAACTGGGTTTTCCGTCTCTGTCAATCATTCTGCCTCATTTTCTACTACATGTAGCGATGACGTATTTGGGTTATGAGTGGTCTTTGTTGACCATATATCTGAACAGAATTGTTCAACATTTTCTGTAGTTGGGGGTGCTCCTTCTATTGCGCATTTAATCAGTACATTTTTGTAAAATCTTTTTTCGTTTTTATTAAACAGTTTTCCTTCTTCCTTGTGAAGCTGGTTTTATACTTCTTTAACCGTTTTCCATATACATTCAATTTTTGTATGGCGGTGTCGATATGCTCTTCCATAGTTCGACTTAGTGAATCATCATTAGTGTGATGTTTATATCTGATTTTGCTTTTCTCTATGTTTTTCATTAATCTTTTTCCCCTGTTACCTCTTAAGTATTGATTCATCCTACCTAGATCTTGTCTAATGGTTTCTATTCTAGTTTCAAGCTTTATCATCCACTTGGGGTTTTTTTTTTTGGGGGGGGGATTTATTATTATTATTATATAATTTGTTACCAGATGATAAAAACATATCCTGGTGAAATCATGGCTCTATTGAAAAACGGATCACCTTGCGAAACGTCCATTATTATGCGTGCAAAGCTCAACAGTGTAATTCCATGCTTTTGCCACTTCCTCACTAGTCTAGGGCAGAGGTTCCCAACTTGTGGAGCGTGACTCTCAAACGGGCATGGGATGCTCGAAAGGGGGAGGGGAATAGTTATCCATATTTTGAATAATTTAATTAACAAAGTATCTAAGATTTCCCATCCAAACTTCTTTAATAATAATGTAATTAAGATTTAAAATATTATTTTAAACAATGACTGCCCTTTACGCTTAATTAATTAACAGATTAGAATCCATTAGTATGGAACAAATATGGATAAAATAAATGAAAAATTGAAGGATAAGGAAGATCTATCCAGTATTGATAACAATGGTGGGAAAAATGAAATTTTAGTAATCACATTTAATAGAATGTTAGCTCATGAAATAATAATAACTTGTACATGTAATTTTTTGCTTAAAATTACAAACATATGATATTCTATTAGTANCTTTTTATCTTATCTAGGAATTTTTGCTGAATTTTTTGAATCCGCCTCTGCCTTAGGGCCCTTGATCGGAATTGATGGGATGGTCCCTTGCTTGCTTCCGGAGAGTAAATTAGTTTTTTTTTCCTCCACGTGGTCATACGCAGTTTGTAGTGTTTTTTGACAATAAATTTATTTATTTATTTATTTATTAAATTAAGAGAACGTTTAAAGATGATGTTAAAGTGGTATATAAATTTATTAATAAGGCAGATACAGTGGTAAATTTTAAGGACAAAATAGAAAAATAATTTAGGAATGATGTAGTTTTTTCTATTCCTTGTAATACCTGTGAATGTGAATATATTGGTCAGACTAAAAGAGAATTAGGAATTATATTGAAAGAACACATTAGATAGGTGAATAGTATTAACGAAATGAATAGTGGCATTAAAAAAACCTTCTAAGATCAATGGATATGGAATGAATTTTGACGAGGCAAAGGTACTGGACTATGAGTGTAATATTTATAAAAGATCTATTTTTTATAAAACAGAATCTATTTTTATTAAAACAACGAGGAATGTCATCTCAAAAATTGAAACAAATATATTCACCAATGATTATGATGGTATATTCCATATCATCAAAAAGTAAACATTAATGTAATGATTATGTACTACTTTGAAATTAAAATAAAAAATTACTTTAAATAGTATTTATGTTAGATTTAAGTAAGTTCGTAATATTCTTGAATTTTTAAAAATTTAAAAATTTTGAGGTGGGTAAAAATGTAACCTGTTGTAAAGTAATGATTTTGGTGATGCCAGTTGACTTCTGTCGTTAGAGAAGAAAAGATTGACAAGGTGAAGAAATACCACCGAGATGTTTTATGTATATATGTGAATAATGACTTGAAGAATATAATATATTGTTTAACTGAATTAAGATATGTTGTATTAAATTGCAAGATATTAGATATATTAATGTGTTTTGTTAGGTATTTGGACTCTTCTTTTTAATTAAAAAAAAATCAATGTTTAATATTATCAGTTATCTTAATCAACTTGTAGATACCGTGATAAAGACACAAATCAGTGTCGAAACGTTGGTGCGAATAAAGAATATATGTGAATATTGATTGTCTATAATATTTAGAACCGCATATCCTATATATAATATCAAGACCATCAGAANCAATGGCGTGATAAAGTACAAGACGAATTTAACTTTTATTAAAATCAATAAATTATTTTACAGTGTAGAAGCACTGGTGCAGGAGGTAGTTTTTAACCGCTGATTTGAACAGATTCAATTTCATAATATCTTTTAAAATTTTGGGCAAGGAATTATATACAACGATTCCCGAATGATATCGTCCTTTTTGGCAAAGAGTGGTTGACACTGTAAGGCGATGATTATTATTACTACTGCGAGTAGTGTGTTCGTGAGCGAGACTGTTTCGTATGAAGCAAGGGTGGTGCTTCAGTAATTCGGTCTTAACAAACACCACCGTTTCAGAAATATAAATNCGTTTCATAAATATAAATGCAGGGAAGTGTTAAGATATTTAATTCCTTGAATAAAGGTTTACAAGAGTTTCGGGGGTGAGATTTACAAATTATCCTAACTATCCTCTTCTGTATTCTGAAAGTTTGAGTACTCTGACCGGAATTGCCCCAGAAAGTAATACCGTAACGTAAATGGGAGTAAACGTTTGCAGAATATACGCAACGGGAAATACGTGGACTAACTGCGTTAACTAAGTTTCGGAATGCGTAACACA
>NNCF01126924.1:110987-154713 GCA_002313205.1 Laupala kohalensis | reverse complement strand
AGACAACGCTGAAGTATTTTATTTTTAGTATAGGATATTTCGACCTGTTGATATCTATCTTTTAAATAAGAAGTTAGCCATTGATGTGGAAGTCCACGAATGCCTAAAGAATGCAATTTGGAAAGGAGAATTCCGTGATCGATGACATCGAGTGTTTTGGATAAGTCAAGAAAAACACCCTGAGGATTTTCTCCACGGTCTAGAGATGTGGTAACATCGTTTAAGAAGAAAAATATCATCTATGCCTGTGGAAAAGGATTTCCTACAACCGTGTTGATCGTCAGAGAGAATGTTATTTTTTGATAAAAAATCTAGAAGACGCTTAGAGAACAATTTTTTCTAGGATTTTTGAAAAAGTGTGTAGTAGAGATATTGGTCGGTAATTCCCAATATTAAGTTTGTTTCCTTTCTTGTGTAAAGGTTTCACTTCAGCTCTCTTAAATATTTTAGGAAACACCCCTTCCGATAAAGAACTATTAAAAATATTTATGGGTGGATTTAATATATCGTGGGACGAAAATTTAACAATAAACAAAGGTATATCATCTATGCCTGTTGAAAATTTGTTTTTTAAGGAGCTGATGATTTTCATGACTTCACTGGCGTTTATTTTCGGAAGTGAACATAGAATTGGGTACGTGGGTGGATATAATTGGAGGACATTGATTTGGACATATTGAGTTCGTTATTTTACCAACTTCTGAGAAGTGAGAATTAAACAAACTTGCGATGTCTTGAGGATTTGTTACGATTTTGCCATCGTTTAGTAAAGAAACATTTTCTTCGCGGTTTTCAGAAGTTGACGTGTAATTGTTAACAATATTCCACATGGCTTTCATCCGGTTGTTCGATTTTAGTACCTGCCTGTCGTTTTCCATTAATCTAGTTGGATAGACTACTTTTCGAAGAAAAGTCTTATATTTACGAAAATAATCATGGAATTCGAATGGTTGAAAGTTAATATAAACGGCGTTTGTTTTTTGAATAAATTTTTATCTTTTGGGTGATCAATCTATTGTATTTGTTTGTGTTAATTAACTTGGGTTTAATGGGAAAACTAGAGTTGCAATGTTTTAGGATTATTGAGATAAATACATTGAATTTGTCGTCGGTGTTTTGGCAATTGTAAACATCTTTCCATGTTACTTTGCGCAAATAATTTATAAATTTTGATAGATTTGTGTCATTATACTCCCTTGAAAACTTGTAAATGATTTTAAGTGGTTTTAATTTATTATTAAAACTCAGTACTTGAGCAAGGTGATCGCTGTATCCGGCGATAAACACTTCAGATAAATACGAGATTCCATTGTTGACGATAATTTGATCCAGCAATGTTTGAGATGAACCGGAGAATGTCCGGAGAAATTTCATTGTCAAAATGACTTTTTATTGGTTACAACAATAATGCATTGAAAAGCAACGTAAATTAACACTATTCAATAATACGAATGGTTATCAGTTGTTTCAGTTTGGAAATGACCAAAAATGAATTTAATAAAGACACAATACGTATTTTACTCCTTCTCCGGTTCCCCGCAAACGACTCTTTTCGACTGTGAAAGTTCAGTCGGACCTGCAGTCAAGAGTACCCCGGTCATTGGCGCTCCCTGTTAGTATAAGTGAGAACTAATTCTTTTCAACTGTTCTAGGCGGGACGAGACGCGCTGTCACCTCGTGGGTTTCCACGGGATACTGATTAAATGTATCTTTTAAGCGGCAATTTCGGTTTCGCTCACACTGCGCAGGCGCCGGGCACACCTGTACACAGCAGTTGACCGCCCGTTCCAGGCATTTTGAAATCCGTTACCTGCACGATCGTTTTAACAGTGTATGTTGTTTTTTACGAAACACTAGGAATACTGAATTTCTCGATCAGACCGTCTGAGAACGTACAGTATGCGACGTAGGCAACCCGCAATATTGCAACAATACTCCGATACTATTTGCGCCATTACGCTATTTAAAACGCCATTATAAGAAATTTTGTATTCGTTGCTTACAACGGTTTTAAGCTAGAAGTAACTTCTCCCGGAGTTAGCCTGTACTACCAAAGTTACGCAGATTTTTTATTGGTACAGCTGTGTATTTAGTATCACAATGCAATACAAAATTACAAAGAATATGAGGTCTTTTTAAAGTCTTCAGAATATAATGACATTTTCTTGAAAATGTCATAATGTAATGTATTAAAATTTGCTAAGACAAGCTTCAAAAGTCCCCCCTTCTACATTTACTTTAATTCGAACTCTGAAAATAATAATTATTATGTACGTCGACTATTGAGGAGTGAGGTGGGGATCGATGTAAAGTGGTAAGAAGTACATCAACGACGTTTATTTAGTGGGTGATCAATTTGGTAGGGGAGAGATCAGGTGGAGGAATCTCGCACGCCAACGCTGTTACCCTCACTAGTGTCTCCCTCCCTCTCATTCTTTCACTCTTGTCTGCCGTGGTCTCTCCCCTTTCTGGTGTAGAATAACTCCCTCCAGCCGCGGGTTTCTCAACGGCTCGAGTATCACTCGCTCATTAAAGCAAGTGGTGATACTTTAGTAGTGGAAGGGCGAGGAGCGACGCAGCTGAACGACCACTGAGCTACAGAAAAGACGACAACACTAAGCGGATAGTTAAAAGAGGACATTTGAGGATTGGATCATTTTGGTGATGCAGCTCGAGTCTCGCTCATCTGATTCGAACAAAAAATCCGTTCACTAACAATATTGTAGAGAGAATGTCAAGGGACCCATACACGCTCCGGTACTGTGCAGTTTATCACGTGTGACGTCAATTCCGAGCGATCGGAGGAAACTGCACAGTTTACTAAGTTTAACGAAAACAAGTCGTCATTTGTAGCGATAAACTGTGTAGTTCATTCCGGTAATCGTTCGCTTCGTGCCTTCCTCTCTTCAACATCTATCAAACGCGTTAATCAAACTAATCATAGCAGGTTTATGATTATCTCCCATACATGCACAGAGGGGACAGAAATAAATTCCACTCACTGATCACCCAAAGGAATCAATCGATTCGGACAGAACTGAGTGAACTGACGAAAAAGCTGATCCAAAAAACAAAACAAAAAACGGAATAGCCCCTCACACGTTCAGCTCAGATAAACTGCACAGTTTTTCATGTTCGAAAGTTAAACTAGATCTTTCAGAAGAGGGAGATAATTTTGAATTATTTACTATTTGGATCTGAATCTTTTAATCAAAACTGGATATTTTAGTTTCAATCATCTGAGTGATCCAATCCAAAGAACGTTCACGAACTTATGTTGATGTGTGTAATGTTTGATCCCACACGACAAAAATTAAACATACGCTAAACAGTCATTGAAAAAGAACGTCCACCGCAACTATCTCCTCAATGGATAAAAATATCGTAGCGCTGTTTCCAATGAGATGCAATACAAAAAATTTCATGCAGATTTGTAGTTTTTCTTAACCATTGAGATATTGACGCTTACATTGTATTTTCTCCATTTAAAACAACCTAATACAAAAGTTCGAATATTGAGGTTGGTTTATACAATTGCAATGAACGAGGTCCAGAATATATGACATTTGGGCACAGCGATGAAAAAAGACGTAGGAACTAGTCGAAGAAGACGAGAGACCTCCCTCCTGTGCGTGGCAGTCATGCTCTTGGCTATGTTTTATATTGCATAATTTTTAAATATTCGCGGAGATGGTACTTTCTTATATGTCATTTCAACAAATGTAATAATATAAGCAGACTAAAAAGTATAGTAAGTTTGCAAAATGCATCACAGGAAATATCACATATTACATTTGGAAATTGTAAAATCATTAGCAGAGAATGATAAATTAAACGTTGTTTGTATGTTGCTGATAGTTTAATGTTATAAAGCTTTTTCGGTTCCATAGCAGGCAAGCAACCGAAATTTTTTTTATAATATTAAAACAATGAGCAACATATAAACGACGTTTAATTTATCGTCACATAATGCATTCATGAATACGATTAATTGTTCATCATAACTCAACGGCAGAGGATACGCGTTATGAAAGAACAGTATTATTGCTTAAATAATATCTGTCTGTTGAACCGAAACATTACACATCGACTAGTCGAGTTACTTTTGTTTAGTTAGACCAATCAGTAAATCACCATTTATAAATATCCACTTTTCCGTACGCTGACCATTAAGTATCGTTTTCTGAATGTGAATACACCTTATGAAGTTAGCGACGCAAAACCGGCGACGAGACGATTGACTGGCGGAATGCACCGTGCATGAATTTTAGGAAGAGTGGGGATTAGTACTGAGAAGGTGGAAACACGACAGGTATCTGTCTCATTATTACGCGGGTCATCGGAAGAGACGGTTGACTTTGAGTCTTACGCGGATCATCGGCGGTGAGAATCCAGTCTCAATCGTACGCGAATTATCGAGAGGGGACGAGTCGGTCCGAATTTCACGTAAATCACCATAACGTTGATTTTGAGTTCGATAATTTCGAGAGGGCGTAAAAACGCAGTTTACAAGATTCAAATTTTGTGGTATTTATCACAGTCAAATCTATTAATGAACGGCCGAGTAAAATGCAAGTTGAACGCATAAGAAATATTTTGTCGAGGGCTCCACGTGAAGCCAGTTATGCATTGGAAAAGTTTTCCGAATTACGAATCAGACGAATACGAAAACGGTCGCACGTCGGCGACTGAAAGAAATTGCCGCAAAGCCGATCGAGAACGAAGGAGCGCTTGGAAAGCCGCGTTGTAAGCAGTCGTCGAGTCAAGGTCACTGTAAGAGCCTGGTAGCAGTAGTAGCAGCCTCTGTTGGAGAAAAGGGGTGTGTATCTGGTCGTTGTGGTTGGACATGATTTCGAACAAAATATGCTGGTTGTGAGTATACGTCTCTGTGAGGCGGACATTTAAGCGAAGTGATTACGCTAATTAGGGATTTGCATATTTCTGAAATTCAGTGAGAAGCTAGTATCTTGCAAAAGAGAAAGTCTCATTGGAATCGAGTTTGTCGCAGTTATTGTAAAATTTGGGTTTTTCAAGAAGAAAGAAGAGATGAAAAGGTGTTAACAGAAATTAATTTCTGGAAAAAAGGAATAAAATATTGCTCATTTCGTGCGTTTTGATATTTTTCTTGACCATAATTTATTGTTTAAGTGATAAATGTAAATGCACGGACCCATGGAATGAGCCAAAAGTAATATTGCGCAATCATTTGCAAGGTATTTTTCTTTTTATATTGTATTGTGTGGGTAGCAGAGTTGTGTGTTCTTGTACATGTTCTGTATATTTTTATGCCAAGTAATTTTCAGAATATATTGTGGTAATCACATCAGAAGTACCGAATCCTCATTTTTTTAATTTTATAACTATCTTAATGCACGTTGTTGTTCACAAGACAACTATAAAAGGGTACATTAGAATTTATATATATATATTTATATTTATATATAAGCGCAAAAATATTTTTAGTAGGAAAAACGTATTAATGAAGTTCTCTAAAAATGTGTCTAGTCATAATAGATTATTAAAGCCATTTAAATTACCCACAACACTTTTGCTTGCGTCTAAATAATTAACAGTTTACCTAGCGGCGTAGTCGTAAAACTTGGGAGTGGAAATTGAATTCTTGGTGGATATATACATTATAAGACTTTAAGCAAGGAAGATATTACGCGGACATGGAAGTTGTAACTCTAATTAGTGCGTGAATGCAATGTCTTCCCTAAGGCTAACACGAGACTGAATCTGAAAGATAAATAGATAACTAAGATAAAAATTTGATTCGTTGTTCAACATGAAAATATGCCGACCACAGAATTGGTGGTGAACTTGGAGTAATAAAATCGAAACAGAGGTATTACATGACTTTGATAAGATCATTTCGATGTCTAGGATACCTTTGAAGGAAATTGTATTAACTGTCGAGAACTTTCTAGAAACACTGAAATTCTTCAGATACTACACTTATCAAAATTGGAGAAGAGACCCAAAAATATTTACTGGCTATGTTTCTATATTTATATTTTTAAAATAAATTACCAAACAATCGTAAAAAATTTGTCATCTTCATGTTTTCTTCCTTTATTAATGTTTTCCCACTTTTCTAATTATTATATGAAAGAAGGATATTTACCTGAAGTTCCAAGATTTACAAGATGGCAAGTATCCATCAACCAATAGGCAACTGATATTTTCTGATACAATACGAACTGATGAAGAAATAATGGTTATAATGCGAAGAAACCTAGATCTGAAATGTATTGTTAAATTAAGACAAGTGCAGGTCTATGAAAATTACGTATGATTTAATTATAATCTTTAAAATAGGTCATTACTTTCAGAAATAAATAGAAAACTCATTTAACTATGATTATTCTTATTAATTGTAAAAGCAACAGGTAGTTAAAAGTTTGTTAATATAAATTGCTGACATATTCTTTTGAATTGAATGAGTTGCTCACACTTTCTTTTTTGTTTTTCTTGATAGATACATTAGTAAACCAAATTACAATCCTTACTTGAAAAAGAAATTATTTCGAACGTGCATATTTATCCTTTCATATTACAAATTCTCACCCTTCTTACTACATTTCAGTACCACTGTCAGATTTACATAACCACTAACTTCATTCTACTTATGTTATGTCGTTAATAACTGCCACTCGTTAGTAACAAAACAATTTTTATTTTCTGTAGCCATACACACAAATTCCAGAATATAAAAGCCGATGGTCGCAGTTCCATAAATCCAGTAGACAATTGCCGTTGTAGCGCCGAGTCGAAATTCCGTCGTGACGTAAGTTGCGGCGAGATCTGGTTCCGATGGGTGGTCCGTTACTGTTGTGATCTGTCAACCGTTGCACGCGGCGCAGCTTAAATTAGGCCGCTTTCCCGCCGCTCGTACCCGCCGCCCGCCTCCTATTGGTGCTCGCTGACGTAGCACGGCGCCGACATTACCTGCCGCGCCTAAACTGCAGTTGTCTGCGGGTAATCTAGAAACTACTAGCTCCCACGGTTTTTAAACTTTGTCAATAAAATGTGCGTATAGCCCTATATCGGTCACAAATATGCTGAGAGGGAAAAAACATGCCTCTTTGAAAAGCAATTCGAATCATTCTTCAAAGTGTTTCGAAGACGAAAAATTTATCAGTATACGTAACAACTGCAACCTAATATCCTTCCTCAAAAAAGGACAAAATAACACAATATCAACATTACAAGATTATTAGGAGATCCATTTTGTAAATACGCATGTTAAAATTATAGTAAATTAAATTAAATAAACGACCTTATTTTTACAGACACTATTTATTGACCATTATATTATGTTAACAACTTTTCGGCCTCCATTGTGGGTCATCATTAGGCAACTGCTGTACAGAAGTCACAGGAACAAAGTTCTTCTTTAGACTCGATCCCAACGTGAGGGAACTGGTCAAGATCTCGGACTAGGCGCGGAATCCACATAAAATCACAGAATAAAGAGTACATAACAATTAAAGAATATATTTATGATCTATGTGCCTCATTTCCTTATTCCATGATTTTGTAAAAGCTCTATGTTGGTATGTAAATTCTATGGTTCTCTTTTCAAATTTTGAAAATAATTTTACCCCTATCCCATTTTTTGGTAGGGTACACAGCACCATTTGATAGACGATAAGAGAAAGTAATATGAGATTTCAAGAGAGTTTTAGAAAGCTGCTAGGGGAAATATTGTATATGAGAAAATTACATATAGGTGTAAGGGTGGTAGCATTTGTCAATTTTTCCGCAGTTGACCAATTCATGTCGACTTTTTTTTTTCTATTTTTGATCGTGAGGGCGATTCGCTCACTGGAAGTCGAAGTCCTACCTCGAAATCGACAGCGGAGATAAGCAAGTCAGGAAAGACAAGCTCGAGAGAGGAGGAAGAGGGCGGGTCGTCTGTTCTGCGAAGTGCGTTCGTTCGCCTCATTTAATTGGGCAGAAAGGGCGCCGCGTCCGACAGCGGTGACGAGGCAGTGGCGCGTGTCACGTGAGGCGTGACGCCTTCCTAAGCCACCTCCCACACTTCCCACCCACCCAGTCACCCACTCGCACACTCTTACCCAATCACCCATCCACATATTCGCCCAATCACCCAACCATGTACCTACCCACACTCTCACCCAATTACTCACTCAATCATCCACCCATTCAACCACCCACACACTAACTCAATCAATCAACTATCCAATCGCACAATCTGCCACACTACAGGATTCTATGATGTGAATAACAGACGATTATAATGGAGACTGAAAACAACTACACGAAATATATGTACTACGTAACTGAAATTGTATCAATACGTAACGCTGCAATGGAACATGAAAAGACGTGCCCCTATGTGGCTCAGGTGGTAGCGTTCTTGCTCTTCACCAAGTTATCCTGGGTTCAATTCCCGTTGGGGCCAGAAAATTTGCAGCTTTTCCCAGTTTATATAGCAGAGACTACTGAAAAGCGAACCCTCCTTCCTCTACCACCCCCTCTAGCTCCTAATATCAATAACTCTAACTCCTACTAACCCCACCACGTGGGCCACGTTGTTGGTGAACCCAGCTGAGCGACACACCTACTCACAATAGCCTACCTCCCAACTCCTACCTCCTATCGCCCCATGTAGCTTCAATAGCACGCTACATTTCCCATTTACAAATACCACAATGAAAAAAAATTAAAAGACAGTGGAAGTGAAAGAAGATGTAACGGAGAGGCAGAAGGATCGGAGAGAGGAAGAAGCGGGTGGTTGAAATGAATTAAAAGGCAAGGATAGAACAAGATGAAGGGGAATGTTGAAAAAAAAAAGAAAAGAAGATGTATAAACAGTCCTGGAACTGACTACTCTTGAGGTATTTTGCTCGAGTACACTTTCCATAAAATAAATAAATAAATTTTTAATAATAATAAAACAAAGTCACTTTCACGTCAGTATGGAGAAAACATTATAGTTAATTCTACTAAATCTCTAGTTTTTGTAATTAGACCGTCTAGTAAAATAAAAACAAACAAAAAATAGTAAAATGTGACACAGTCCAGTAAGTCAAAGTGTAGTAATTTTACTTAACTCCTTGATGTAGCAACTCGACCTCATTTACTTAAAATTCTTTCGGTTTAGAAAAATTTATTAGATGTGACTCTTACTAGTAATTAATGTGTTATCCCAATCTACCAAATGATCATTATTAATACAATGTAAGGGTTACAAGACTTTTTTCAACTGATTTTAAATTTCGCTTGTGTTCCCGTATTCTGTTAACCCTATCTTTGTTTTACCTACATAGCTAGCATCACAATCTTTGCACATGTCTATCTACAAAGGTTAATCTAAATCTTTGATAAAAGGATTTTTTAATATAGACATGTTAAAACGATTCAAATGTAGAGAATAATTCAAGTGGGTAAAAATAATTCCTCGTCTAATTAAATGCATTGCAAGTGTTTTTATTTTACAAGCAACCGCCGCCGTCATGTTTTTTACCTCCGGAGGACCAGGCAAATATCCGATTGACGCGCTACCCGGTGTGAGGTGTTCACGTGAAGCAAATATTTTAAATTCTACTACAATTTACGTGCATTATATAATCAAATTACATAAATAATGCAAACATCTTAGACTTTTCATTTTCGACTATTCGAAAGTATAAAGAAGAATTAACGTACCGAAGCCGGGATGGGTTTTACCAGTTAATCAATATGTATCAAGCAATGAAACACTACCTCACTCATCCAATCATCCCACACATTCACTCAATCATCTATCCTCTCACCTACCTCACCCATTCACGTTCTCAACCAACCAAGGCGAGGACGGCATTCACGACGGAAACGCGGTTGCACTTGCTACAGTATCGAATACACGGTCCGACTGAAAATTTCGGTCTGGTTCGGGTACCGGTTTCGATAAATGAGACATACTCTGAAAAAAAAAGACGGCTAAAGAAATCTTGAGTATTATGTAATCAACATGATTGTCCTTTGGGATGAAAGTTTAATATACCTTTTTTCTTTTATTTGGGTCTGAACTGTTAGTCGCCTTGTTTACAATGACTCATTACTAGGCACTATACAATTCTTGTCCTCTCTATCAGCCATACCAATCATTACTGTCGCTGTCCCGAGCGCTTCATCTTCAATGTACTTGGTTCTGTTTTTCTCTTTTCATCTTCTCTTCCTACTTCCACTTTTTCTATTCTATTCTCCCATTTTCCCTCAGTATATCAGCCGTTTTCCTATTCCCAACTCTTACAAGCTTTTCGCACAGCGCGAATTCTATTAACATTCTCTTCCAACAGCAGATTCTTTACTATCGTCTCACTTACAGTCTGCAAATTTTCGGAAGGTGGACAGCTACCTCCCTCACTGTCACCATTTCCTCGTTCCGAGACGTCTTGACCCAGAATGTTCTCTGACACACCATCTTTCACTCACACTAACATCCTTAAATTTGGCGACCGCAATGATTCACCTACTGAGTAATCTTTATTACAAATTATTTTTACCGTGCAGGTTAAAGACAAAAAATATACCTTAATTTTGGATTCTGTACAAAATTTTGAGAAAAATGATACCAAACAACAACCACTGTCAAGCAAACGCTGTCGACCATGAGGTCTGGTCTTCCACTTAATCGTGATATGGATGAGGGCATTGAGTGGGAGCGATGCTGGTTTGCCGAGGAAGTAACGCCACCAAACCTACCTTTGTCTGGAGTACATGAAATACCAGCTGAAAACCTTTCCTAGTTCGGCCGAACAGAGTTTGAGCCCACGTTCTTCCGCCCATCGGTATCGTGGACGCGGAGTTGCTAGAACTAGACCATCCCAATCGATGGTCATAACTTCTTTCTTAACAACTTTTAAGTAACTCTATAAAGTTCAACTGACCCATAATCATTTCAATAAGCATTCTGCTTCACCAGAACCATTTTGATAGGATTACTTATTACGACCTTTCGAGTAAACAATTTTTTTAAATATCACCACGTTCCAGCAGTTGATTACTGCAATTAAAAATGTTGATTACTGCCATCGTCAACGTAATCAACCACTGAAATGACGTGATATTTAATAAAAACGTAACTATATAAATGGTCTTAATTAATAATTCTATTAAATTATGACTGCAAATAATGTCTATTCTTTTTATTTTGCTTTACCTCTGTTACTTTGTATGTTAATTACGCTATTGCACTCACACATTGTTATTGGAGAGTGGAGAGGAGGATACCAACCACATTTTTCGTCCTGTTCTCCCGAGGGTGAATAAAGCATTCGTCATTTACCACCTGTTCCAGTGCGCGCTCCTTCCTTCTCTTTCGTCTTGCATTCTTCCCATTTCGTGACTCCATTCAAACCAGTGCTGCTGCAGCCCTCTTTGAAATTAAGGCTGTCCTGAGGGCACTTTTCGCTTTCTGCTCTAATGGTTGATGGCATCGCTTGTGAAGGGAGATACGCCTCATGCTGCTGGGAGTTTTTCCATCGCTTTTCAGGGTCTTCCACCTGTCTCAGCTTTCCTTTGATAACTCCTTCACCCTTTCGATCTTCAGTCGTAATAGTGCTGGTGGAGCAGCTGAATTCACTGATTCAACACGTTTTATACCGTAGTTCCTTGCATAATGGAGGTGGCTCACTTTTAAACACACGAATTTTATGCTGTGAAGTAATACACTCCACTTTTTAAATGTATTTCGAATTCATACAAAGCAAAAAGAGTTGTCAAATGAGAAAAGAGTTGTAAAATAAAAAATAAAGGTTTTCGTAGAATGCGTGTGTTAATTGAGACGCGGTAATGAAAATTGTGACTCTCCGCATATACCGAGATATTAAAGAAATTTAATTTTTGCGTTTCATATCATCAAGACACTCTCACGTTTTGTAAGAAACGTTTTGTCCAACATTTAATTAAACATTATAAATTACATTTATATAAACTGAGTCGAATCTAGGTTAATTAAAAATGAATTCAGAGAGAGAAAAATTTCATTTTCTTTCATTTACTCAATTCTCCAGTTTCACCTCCATCTAAACTTCATTTTCATTATTGTTGTGGAAAATAGCTCGAAGTAAATTAAACATGAACAGAAGGAAATTCATAAGATGGTCTAATGGTTGTAAAATAATTGTACTAATATCGATGATATCGATTGGGTTAGTGGTTTCGACACTCGGAGCCCGTCGTCTTGCTCTGCGCATGCGCGGAGGCGGTGGAGGCGGTGTGGTCGGTAGGATGTGAAGATGTGAGGGAAGGAGAGTGGGGTAGGGAGGTCACAACATCGGGACCTATGTGGTTTCCAGGTTGATGAACAGACAAGATGTGAAGTTTTCCTTTGATTTAACGGGTAAAGAAACGAGGTTGAGTGAATCCGTTATCTCGTTACTCGTGTTATGTTCACTATGTTAAATCGATTTGACATTTACGAAGTGTCATTGTCAGAGCGGAGGAACAAGCATTTTCCGTTGACGAGGTGATTGTCCTACAACAGAAGAGAACAAACCGAAGGGGCTGTATTTCATCTACTACCTACTGCCTGCACAAGCAATCTTGAGTGGCAGTTCCAAGCGTCTGCTAGTTCAGTTACTTGAATTCTGAGAGACTGTGAGTAATGAAAAATTCGTGAACCACCACACTTTGTAAATGAAGAGATTAATTGTGTGGGTTTCATAGGTTTGTGTTACTGGTAAAATTCTTGAACTATCATTGATTGTCAACAGACCTTTGAAAGGGAGAAAACTATGCATTAGGAAAATTTGTGTTTTTTTTCTCTAACTTTTAATTTTCAAAGCTGATCGGTATTATAATTTTGTACATTTTTTTGTACATAGAACTATCAAAAATGGATTGCGTTAGCGTTTATTTATGAATGTTGTGGGCAGAAAACCCCACAAGAATCCAGTGAGACTGGTTTCGTGATACATAATTATACAAAATGTGTGGATATTAATATCCATAAATTTAGAGATGAAATAATACAACAAAACACTAGAACATTTAATAACTGAATCCTCTGTAAGGGATTTATAAAAAGCAATCTTCTGTTATTCCCTGATGATGTAATTGACATGTAACTTACATTTTTTGTCACATTGTTCTTACCAATAGGCTATGCGTGTGAGGTACGAATTATTCCACAAACAAGATAAACAATGTGTAGGCTAAGGAACTATAAGAATACGAATTTTTAAATTTTTAGATACGAAATTTGAGTTTATAACAAATATTTTCTGTTAATGGTATAGGCTTAAAAGTTATATTCTTATAGTTTATCCTATGTGGTAATAATCCTAGAATTATTGTTTCTTATTTGAATAAATAGTACGTCCCAATGAATATTTTTACTGAATCTTTTTTTCGTTCAGTTTGTCAACCGGACAGTGTTAATATTATTACAATGTTTGAAAGTATGAGCACGTACTCACAAACACGTTATAACTCAATATTTCATAGAACAAATATCTTTCTTCTGAAAACAAAATCCGAAGTAATGTTTTCATGGAACTTACAACATTTATAAGCAGAGTTTGAGCAAAAATGGCGGCATGAGAATACCTATTCTTATAGTGTCTTAGTGAAAATACTCCAAATAATGTTCTTTGTTTCTTTCTGACATGAATCGGTCCAATGTCACATTATGGTACGAGAAGGTTCGAAAAAGGTTTTGGTGCCATATTACTAAAAAGTTTATTGCGATTCTGAAAATATTCGTCGTTCTTTATGTTTACGTTATAAAAAATATGTTCCGCACTACTTTCTTCTCTCCGTCACTGGTTGTATTAGTGGTTTAGGGAATGATAATTTCAATCTGGCTCGTGACAGCGAGCCATGAACAATTATTCGGCTTCAGTCGGCGATGTTAGGTTTTTTGATGCCTTAAATTTCGTTTAAAAAAATCTGTTTACGGGTGAAGATGGAGGTAATGGTGGTGGCAGAACTCGCAGAAGGATATAGAATAAAAAGGTTGGGATTCTACATTAATGTGAATTTGGTTCCATGCACCAAAGTTAGACCACTCTGAAGTGTACGAAAAACTCAAAATACATTTCAATGAACTATTTTCTATTTTTTCTAAGAGTCTAGAAAAAGCCAAAAATTTTCGGCAGCATTTTTCACATCACTGTAGGAAGAGAACCTTGTTCCAGGTAAGCGTTCCTTCAATTTCGAAAACTGAAATAGTCACTCGGTGTCAAATCTGAGCTGAATGGGGGCGGTTCCAGACTTACCATTTCAGCTTTTGCAGCAAATTTCGATCATTTTGAAATAATTTCTTCAACTTTTGCCGTATGTTTCTGTCGTTGGTGAACATGGACGACCACTCCCTGTTCTATTGCGGTTTTCCACAACTTCCCTGTCCGATTGAAATAACAACACCAGTTCGCTACATGTTGTCTGCTCATTGGATCTTCATCGTAAATTTCCACGATTTGACTGTGAATTTCAGAAGCGGGTACATTCTTTACCCATAAGAAACGAATCATTGCTCCCACCTTCAAGCGAGACCACTTTTCTAAACGTCTTCCCATTTCAATCGCTCTAATGTGTGTCTGATCTTAACTTACTGCCACCACAATCGCTGTACTAACGTTGTGTGTTTCCACTCGGGGGAAAATTTTCATTCCATAATGATGAATTTTTAAATGTTACTGCTTGTAACTTTTTATACATCCACCTTCGTACGTTTTGTATAATTCTACTATCATTATTACTTTCAAATATTTGTATTTTTGATACTTTTTTTACTTACCAGCAGATTAACTTGAATATCATTCACGAAAACATTTCTCATACTCTTTATAATCATATGACTCGTGCATAATTTTATTCCTTCATAACGTTTTTCCACTCTTCCGCAGTGAAAGACAATAAGAAACTGTTTCGATATCGCAAATTCAAAGAAATCGTATTGTACTTATCATTTACTTTCAGTGCACCTTATTTGGTGAATCTTTTACAAATAACACTGATAGGTTTAATTTTTATCTTAAATATATTTTTAAAATGTATTCCTGCTTCAATAGACGAGAGTTGAGATAAGCAGTTGCTCCTATTATTAAAAACATTTTTTTAAAATTTCGTATTAAACTATTGAGTGGTTTGAAATACATTGAACACAATACTCTATCTTTGTATCCATTCTCTAAAATTTGGAACTTTTTAAATTATTTCAAGAAGATATACTTCTCTTCTCAAAAACAAGCATTCATTTTTCTGGTGGGTACTTTTATGAATTTCTGGCGGGGATCCCCGTCTTGTAGGGAGTTTCCTTAAAATCGCCATTGCTCCTCCTCTTCTATCTTCATCTAGTTCCAAATTCCATCCTTTGCGCACCTAAAGTCTATTCATCTTTGTCCTCAGTTCTTGTTTGATCTCGTGCATCGCAGCTGAATTCGCGCCTGGAATCGATCTGTCTCCACGGAAGACAACCACGTGAAAGACCAAGCAGAGCGAATCCACGTCGGCAGCGATCGCGGCGGAGGAATCCAGAACCACATTACTTCTCGAGTGACTGCGACGAAGAGAGCAGTTGAGGGCGACGAGACTTTTCATCAAAATCTTACACATTTCATTCGAAAATCATTTGATGTTCATTTACGTTTAAGCTTTAAAGATTACTATAATGTTCTGGTTATTATAATAAAATTTATAATAAAAACGTATATATGTTTATAACAATCATATACAAAATTAGCATACTAGCTTATCGTGGCAGATCTAGACCGTAGTCAAGGAAGAGGGGGGTAACCGAGTATAGATCTGGGGAACCTTTCTGTTTGAAAATCATGGTTTTACAACATATTTTATAATTATTATCTTTAAATAAAATACAGTAACTCATCAAATAGATAATCAACAATTAACAATATTAATTAGTAACAAAATTAATTAATTGTTTTAAGTGGCAAAGAATGCCTTTAATTGTTGCTTTATTGCCATAACCTCCTTAACGCCCCCCACCCATAGATCCGTTCTTATAGCACTGTTAGCATACTTAATGATTTTCTGAATATTTTGGAAAATATTCCGGTCAGTTACTTGTCTGTTTACAATTAAAGGAGTAAATATATTTTTTAACATCAAGAAGTTTGGGATTATAAAGCCAAGAAAATATTTTCAATTGTTTATTTATAAAAATAAGTTCACTTCTTATTTGTGTCATCAATTGTACTCATCTGTTTAGATTCATTGGTCTCAGAAACATTTTCAACTATCAACAAATCTGGGCTTCCAAGCTATAGAAAATATCTGTGAGAATGCTGTAAGTGAGGGAACCATTGGAATAATAGGTGCAACAATGTCAATATAGAGTACAAATATTAAATAATATAAAATAAATTGATTGTCAAAAAAGCAGTACAAACTGCGTATGACCACGTGGAGGACAATAAACTAATTTACTCTCCGGAAGCAATCCCATCAATTTCGATCAAGGGCCCTAAGGCAGAGGCGGATTCAAAAAATTCAGCATAAGTTCCTAGATAAAACAAAAAGTTATCTGCGAGTTATAATACTAATAGAATGTCAATATGTTTATAATTTAACACAAAAATTTATTTTACATGTACAAATTATTATCGAACTATAGATTATTCTGAGTATTGTGTTTAAAAATCATAAGAATTGAAATAACACGAAATTCACGATTTATTTTTACAATAAACACGCCCCTAGACAAAACCTAGAGAACCTATATAAGAAATCCGCCTCTACTCGAAAACCGGAGCAAAACCCGGGCCAGGATGGGGCAATAAAAAACTTTTTATTATAAATAAGAAAAAACAATATAATGATCATTCATTGAGATGATTTTGTGCTATATTATTATTATCATTAATTTTGAGAACATTTTGGTTTTAAATTTCAATCCCTGTTCTCCATTTTTTTGGTCGGGGTGTTCCCGTAAAAAAGTGCAATTGCAATTCCGGCTGGGATTCCCCGGTGCTGTACTGCACGTTCAGTCGACTTTCGTATGCGTGCGAGAGGCTGTTGCGTGTAGGGACCGAGAAGGTGATCGGAGTTGCAGGGTATGTTCGGGAGAGACCAAGCACCATATGGCAAGTAGAAGCGGAAGTACTCGAGTGGCAGTCCCTGTAAAACCGCAATCTGTGCCTGTTGCTCTCTACTCTCTTCCCCTACAGCTTTTTATTCCTTCACAGGTCATCTGCGGTTATTGCAACATCCGACACTGGAGGCTTGGAGAAGAAAGTCGTCAACACTAAAAATGTCACTGACAATGAAGTGATAGTGATCTAAAGTTTCGATATGAGAAACACAACCTTCCTTTCGAATTAACATTTTTTTTATATATTACCGATCCAAACGTTCTGCTGAGAGGGAGAGCGTTGGTTCAAACTGGTTCCCTCATCTACTCCAGACTAATGGTGACCCAAAGAATCTCATATTCGCCCACAAACCCTCTCTCCTGTCCAATTCTTTCACTCATATGGTTAGGTAAGAGCGTGTAATATAAAGTGAACCTTGCTACAACAAAAATAAGTAATCATCAAATTTTATGCATTCCTCTGTAATTTTTTTGGAAGCGGAGTGAACATACGGATGAGAAATGGTGGTGAATTTCGACGAATAATCCTAGATTCTTGGTCGCTGATCTTAGTAATGAATAAATAAACTTCATTCCCAAAAAAAGCAGTTACAAACTGCGTATGACCAAGTGGAGGACAATATTAGTGCAGGACGCTTCTTTATTAATACACAAGCATTACCATTCCCAACATAACATAGTTTAACTCGCCGAAGAATTAACCGTATTCTGACGAAAAAAGTAAACTATTCTGATAAAAAAGTATTCATAAAAAGTAACTAAAAGTTAACTAAAAAGAAAAGAACTATTTTAAGACGAATCCTGGGGGATATATACGAAACAGTGGAAGGTAAACTTCATAATCTTGCGGATTAAATGCACCGCTAGAGTACGAGAAACACCACTACGTCATATATAATGTGTCTTTCAACACCCGTTCACTGTCGAAAGATTTCATTTACAATGTAAATGTAGACATTGAACACTGCAACTACAAACACACACCTAACACCCTCGCACCCTACGGTGTCGGACACCGGCAGAACTGGGACGACTGAAGAAGGGAAACAGTGAACAAAACTACATGTGTGTATTACTAATTAGGAAGTGCACAAGAGAACTACAGCTGAACAATTCAGGCTTGCGCCATTTCGAACAGCAGTTGCAACTTATTTTATTTTTTACTAGCAGAACTGTCCGGTGAAACCCGAGTTTTGAAAATACACTTATAACAATCATTACTGGACATCGAAAGTTTTAAAACAATTCACATATATAACAAAAAAAATTGTATTGTTTAACAAACATACAAAAAAATACATAAACATTCAAAGAAAAATTGTTACTGCGAATTGATGTATTTTACCCTACAAGGGCATTAAAACACCGGTTAACAGGTCTGGGATTTTTAACTCATTTGTCCGGCGTTGTCCGGGGTTCTTATATAATATTCTAAAGTTCTATGTTAGTTTAAATACTTCTCTACTTTTATGTTATTAAATTTAATATCATGAAGGAAACCTACAAAAATACACATGTTTTCAATATTGCATGCTCTTATGTACGTAATTATTAATATTTTAAAAATCTAGACAGAAGGAAAATACACTTCACAGAGAAAGCTTAATAAACAAAGAACATAGCTGAGACCTCTGAATTCTTTGGTTTGCATTTCACTTTTTAGGATATGTATTTGAAAACAATGTTCTTCACAGTCTTTACATAATTTAGCTTCTACGATTTGGTCACGTAGATTATACATTCTGTAGATTGTCCGCATAACATGACGCAACTGAACTCGGGCGGACACATTAGTACGCTACATAGTCAAGTTATGCGAGTGAAGATTCCCATCGACAGTTAGCAACAAATATTAATAGTTTTTCTGCTCTTATAATTTGTTAATATTAAACATACTATGCATTTTCCTTGCAATAACTAAGAAGATTCCTTTGAAGTTTCAAGTAATTTCATCGATTACTTCCTCTAGTTTCGATGCCACAGACATTCCATATAATTCACTTTTATTAGCATAGATTAGCTTAATTTCCCGGATTTACTCGGGTCATATGTGACAATACAGTAATGATTGTTAATTCTGAATAAATGTGTAAATAAATTCTTATATTAGTAAATAATATATTTCAATGTGAATTGAGTGTAATTATATTGTTGTATTTCAAACACTATTTTAAACTTTCCATTAAAATCTTGCGTTTTTGCGTTGTGAAATTATAGAGCGTTTTCGAAAAACCTGGGTATAAATTCAAAGTAGCATACTATCTCGCAACCATTTCACTCATGTTGCGGGTACGGGAGACCTGTCTTTCTAGACACATCGAAAACAAATTGTGAAACGATTTATTAGATTTGCCATAGTCTATATTTTAAGATGAGTGGTTCGGTTTCATATGGGAAAAAACCTTGTCTATAACATTTAGTCTCTCAGTTCGAGACAAATATACAGACAAAACCTTATTTTTAAATATTAAGTTCTTTCTGTAATCTATTTTTGCAATTAGTAATAGTAATACTTCTTGAAGAATAATAAAGTAGAATTGTAAATTACTGCTACAAACATTATTACACAATAATTCCTAACAATACCTCAAAATAATAACACGGGCACACAAAAAATAAAAAGTGGTCTGAACCAAAGACTAGATCTATGTAACCTTATGTACTTTGACGCGCTGAATCCGAATCAGGAGTCAAAATTGCTCCATCACCCTCCATTTTCTTTTAAAACACGAAAAACCACCTTTGTTAGAAAAAATACGGAAAATCTTGCTTTCAGAAGGTTCAGCACCAGATATAACTGTCCAAATCGACAAAAAATTATTGTAAGAAGTGTATTTTGATGTCCTGAATCCGAATCCGGAGTCAGGGAAATTCAGCTATGTGATATTTATAAAGATGAAGAGTGGAGATTATTTATTGACTCTTCAAAACGGAGCATTAAAGCTGTTCTTCGTCACAACGGGAATACGTTTGCACCGATTACAATAGCCCACGCAACGAAGTTGAAAGAAACGTACGAGAATTTACAAATAGTATTGAAAAAAAATTGAAGTATGAGAAACACAAATGGAAAATTTGTGGTAATCTTAAGATTTCAACTTTGATCCGCAAACCCTTGGTTGATACTTCAAGTATTCTACTCCCCCCTCTCCATGTCAAACTTGGTCTTATGAAACAGTTCGTTAAATATTTGGACAAGGATGGCGATTCTTTTGAATATTTAGGAGAAAAGTTTCATGAAATAAGTGATGCTGAACTGATCGAAGGTATTTCCGATGGTCCTCAAATCCGTGCCGCATTCAGAGACGAAAAACTGGTTACAAAAATGAATGATATAGAAAAAGCTGCCTGGATAAGTTCCAAAAAAGTCGTTCAGAATTTCTTAGGAAACCAGTGAGGATTACTATGATTTAGATACGGAACTGTTGGAAAACTTCAAACAGCAGGGTTGTCAGAAGAATTTGAAATTGCATTTTCTAAATTCTATTCTTGACTATTTTCCGAACAACCTCGGAGACTATAGCGAAGAACAGGGTGAATGTTTTCACCAATATATCAAGGAAATGTAGCGCCAGTACAAAGGAAGGTGGCATGTATATATGATGGTAGATTTTTGTTTGTTGCTTAAAAGGGAAAACGAAGCAAAAACACAGAAAAGAAAAAGAAACCCGTTGCATAGATCGTTTGAAGATAAAAGAGTTCGTTACAAAAGGAAAAAGGAGTAAAGAAAGCATAATTACGTGGAAGCGATATTCACAGCTTTCATCGTCCTCATTGCGCTAAATATCATGTAGCTGAATCTCTGGCTCCGAATTCGGATTCAAGGCATCAAAATACATATCGTAGAATTATTTTTTATCTATTTGTACAGTTATATCTAATGATGAACCCTCCGAAAGCATGATTATCCTAATTTTTTTTCTATTTAAAAATGGTTTTTCGTGTTTTTAAAGGAAATGGAAGGTGATGGAGCGATTCATGAGGATTCAGCGCGTCAAAATATATAAGGATACATTGGTCTAGTCTTTGGTTCAGACCGCTTTTTATTTTTTGTGTGGCAGTATAATTTATTTAATTGAAGAAAACAATCTACCTTTTTAAATTATAAATGTTTGAACCGTTTGAAACTCTTACAAAATTTTTAGGAGTACAGCCGATGCATATCCTGGCCCGGGTTTTTCTCCGGTTTTCCTTCGGGTAGAGGCGGATTTATCATACAGGTTCTCTAGGCTTTGTCTAGGGGCGGGTCTATTGTAACAATAAATCGTGAATTTAGTGTTATTTCAATTTTTAAGCACTATACTCAGAATAATCTATAGTTCGATAATAACTTACATGTAATTTTTTGCTTAAAATTACAAACATATTGACATTCTATTAGTATTATAACTCGCAGCTAACTTTTTATCTTATCTAGGAATTTTTGCTGAATTTTTTGAATCCGCCTCTGCCTTAGGGCCCTTGATCGGAATTGATGGGATGGTCCCTTGCTTGCTTCCGGAGAGTAAATTAGTTTTTTTTTTCCTCCACGTGGTCATACGCAGTTTGTACTGTTTTTTGACAATAAATTTATTTATTTATTTATATCTGGAGACATATAAATTACGGGAGGAAGGAAAATGTATCTATTGTCAAGCAGCACAACCAGTAATCATGTTCTATGGGACAGCGTATACTGTGGAGAGAGCGAGACAACATTAAACCTATCGGCGAAAGGAATTCTTATAACTTCTAATAGTTAAAAGATGGTAGCAAATGAAGCAAATTTTCGGGTTCTGAAAGAATATGTAGAGGGAATATATGACATTAAGGTAGTACTAGCGTAGGTAGAATTAAATCTCTAAGGGCCAATTTCACCAAATATAGAGTAATCGCGATTTCCGTAACCGCGATGAGGTAAATGGAATGGCGATTACGGTTTGTGCATTTCACCAAGCAAATCTAATCGTCGATTATGTTGATCGATGTTTTTGACGAATTCTTTAGGTTGGTAGTAGTTTTACAGTGTATTGTGGGTAATTTGAAGCGAGAAACAAGCGTGATGCGCTCCTGTAAGTAGACGCGTTTGTGGCTCCCTGTTCTTCTTGTCAGTTGTAACATCACACCTCAAACCCTGATGTGTTGTTATTATTCTTTTGGTAGAAGCGGGATCCACATACATACCAAAATCCCTATGGTAGTTTTTTTTTCGCTGCCACCAGCTCGGTTTCCCGAGCAACCAAATTCACGTGTAATAATAATAAATAATGATTTATTACAAATTACATGAAATCTGAATTGTTTACAGATACAAACTTCCAAAATCATCAATACATCTAATAATCGTTGATTAGACAAATAATGCTATAAGAGAGCATCGTTTATACTTTCNTTATACTTTGTAAAATATAGTTGAAGACAACTAAATTTTAATAAACCCTCAGGTTATCGGTTCTTTCGAAAAGATAAGTTGTTTTCACCCAACAACTAACTGAAACTAGTAACGACCCTCGCACCTAGTAATGAATTCATTAAGTCTACCGCAGCAGCCTTAACAAACAATCTGGTCTTCACGACCAAAACTTAGTACAGTCACTTGTCCGTGCTGACGAATCTCTACGTTCCTTTGTAAAGAATCGCCGAGGAGATTCACGCCTCTCAATATGTACTGTACCAGACGTCACGTGATCAACGAATGACCAAGCCTTCGCCACCACCGTGCAGACACTTCTGTTGTGTCCCCTTCTCGCATCTAGGAATGCAGAGGACGCGCCGTAGAGGACGAATCGCTAGGCGCGTCACCCAGGCGCTTCGCAAACACCTGTTTAGTTTTTCTTTCATTTCTTCGTTGAATTAGTCTTTAATTTAGGAACACCTGAACCCCCCTTGAGACAACGTCGCCGACTGCATTCTTCGAATACACTGAAACATACTTTCCTTAAGATGAAAAGTGTTTATTCGAACAATACCTTTACACGGAAAATTCGTCGCACGTCCGTCTTAGCCCGGACCGGCCACTTATTGTCATATTCTAAACAGCATCCTGCTTGGAAAATACAAAGAGCTATTAATATTTCGCAAGTTGCTGGCGTGTCCTGGCGCCAACGTTACATTCGTACTCGTGTTTCTGGTAGTGTTTCTTTGTGAGCTAGTTGGTGTTTGATTTTGTGGAGAGAGTGTTTGGTTAGCTTCAGGGTAGTGGTTTTAATTTTCATTTTATTTAGGTTAGCATTTTCATTTCTTCAATTTTATCAATTTCAGGGTGGTGGTTTCAGGGTTGTATTCGGTTATATTTTATATTACTTGTTGTATTTACCGCGTTTTTTTTAGTAGTAAGATTTTCTATTGTTCTTTTGGGTTTAAGTTACGTTTTGGGATTGTGTAGTTTTTTGGCTTTATTTTTTAAAATTTTGGGTGGTATTTTAGTTATTTTCTTTTTATTCTTTTTTTTGTTCCACTTATTGTAAAGTTAGATAGGTTTTTATGTAGCGTGTCTTTGAGTGTTTGTTGGAAGTGTATTTGTATGTGTGTTTCGTTGATAGTACTATGGCTGAATGTGTAATGAATGAGAAGCGCAAGCGTAGCCCTAATTTCTCTGAGAAGGAGAAGGAAGTACTCCTTCTCATCCTGGAGAGACAGGAAGTTTTTTCCGTAGTGGAAAATACGAGGACTGATGCAGTCACTCTTAAAGATATGATGGCCATGTGGGGCAATATATCCAAAGAAGTGTGTGCAGTGGCTGAAAGCTATAGAACTCCAGAAAATCTTAAAGATGCTTGGGAGAATCTTAAAAAAAATGCACGGAAACATTCCGCAAGGGAGCATCAGCAACAGTTTATTACAGGCAAGTTTCATTTTTTGTTTTTCTTGTGTTGTTTATTTTGGAGTTTATTCATCAACTTGATGTTATTTTTTTAGGAGGAGGACCCCCATTGAAAGGAACTTACGATCCCATTTTGGAGAGGGTGAAAATATTACTGGGAAGTGGTGCTGTAGGGTACTGCAATGTTTTTGATGCAGACAGTTGTGACCAAGGTCAGATATGACGTCTATAATTATGTAATAACTTGAAGTTGTATGTACGTAAACGAGGTATAAATTGAACTTACTTGTCTGATGGAAATTCTAATTGGTTTTCAATTTCATCCAGGACATTCAGGGCTGATGTCTTGAACAGACGAAATCGCGTAACGAAATCTACCTCATCCAACTCATCAAAATAATTGGATAACTCTCGTATCCAACGTGGACGCCTTTGTGGCTCCTCAAATATAATGTCTTCCACCGTTTCATCCGAGCCGTAGCAGAACATTGCGACAAGCAAAGTCAAATATCGCGAAAAGCAAAAGAAAATTTCAGCACACGAACCTAACCAACAAAATGACAAGCACAAGGGAAGTACACAAGCAAAATGGCAAACAAATTTCGAGGAGTACTGAAGAAAAACACAATTTGTTCTGGTAATCGAAGGGTCCCCAAGCGTTTAAGTGTAATGTGCGATTTTCGTGTAAATCGAAGTTTCGATAATCACGATTTATTACAGAGAAAATCTCGTTTGAGGTATTAAACGAACTTGGTGAAATTAGCCCTAAAGGACCGTTTTCCTCCACTTCAAAATACCCCGCAGCGCGGTGCGCACAACGCCAGCGCGAAATGTATTTGACTCATCTTTGCATAATCAATGTTGCCGTTTTCCTACAGAGTGCAACAACACCAACGCTGGCGTACAATCTCCAGCGGGGTAGCCCGACTGCATTCGAACGACTGAATAACGCAGCCCGCGGCGGATTAGCGGGAGAGAAAAGTTATATTTGCTTACGCTGCCTAAACGGTTAGAGATAGGTGACAACTATGAGCGGCAATATTGCTCGTCTCAAAGAGTTCTACAAAAAAGTTCGCGACAGCATATGTCTATCTACAAAAATTAAACTAAATAAACGAAAAAACATTATTAAAATTAGAAGTGTTAAGAGAGTTATTTGAGAAGGAAAAAAGCAATCATAAAATTTAATAGATTATCTGTTTTGTGCATTAAAAAAAAATGTCTTTAAACTGCAAAATTTCGACGAATAGTTTAGATTTTGCAAGAATTTTAGTGAAATAGTGCCACCGCTTCGGAAGCGAAAATTCGACCAGCACGGCTCCCACGAGATGGTGTATTCTCAGTTGTTTCCACGAGATGGTGTACTGTTGAGTTTTGTATTAAATTTGTATTATTATGATGTTGAAAAATTAGGGTATTGAACATGTTTTGAAAACTAGTACGTAGAAGTATTTTGATTTTACAATACAGACAGATTTTAATTAAATAAATAATTAAACACTCACTTAATTAAACAATTAAACAATGTTAAAATAAATATTAACATTGCTAAGGCCTGCTTTTCTTTTGCTCATCCATGACCCGACAGTCGCCGACAATACCCAGAAAGCAACACGACTGAGATCGCTCGGTACTACGCCACTACGTAACTGAAGAACGCTGGTTAGGAAAAACACTTCTACTGAACACGGGGCAATGCAGTGCGACAGGCGAGCGGCACAACGCTCCTCGCAGCGCGACAACTTGGTGGAGGAAAACGGACCTTCAATATCTGAAATCGGCCTAAATAGAGTAACATGTAAGTTACTGAGATTTTAACTTGAAAAAGAAATATACCTCACTGGCCATTTAAATGAAATAATAGAAAGTATAATTGGTGGTGTAATACATTGCATCTTATAGAGGAAACACTAATTTTAAAAGAAGACGAACGAAAGTGATGGAAGTTTACTCTGATTTGTAATCAATTTTCCGTAGTTTATTACATCACTTTTATCTATGTGTCACTGGATATTACAAAAAGATATTTCACTTTTTCCGAGGTGTGATGCATAAATTGCGAAACTCTTGCGCTCGGCAGCCATGTTTTTTAAACGAGTCAAGCGAGTTCGTGCTTTTCGTTTTACTATACAAACCTGATGGATGGAAACTAAATCGTGGTTTACAATCATTATAATTCATAATGTTGTTATAAAACAATGAAAATAAAGAAAAAGAGAACAAGGTCACATCAGTGATTTGACTAAATTCAGTGATGGACTAAGCTAGTTCCATCTTAAGGATGGTTAAAATGGACAACATAATAAGAGATGACGCGCCAACATCCTCAACGTCAAGAGAGAATTTGAGAAAGTGATGAATGAAAGGTGGTGAAAAAGGTGAAAATTGTGATATTGTTAATTACTAAAGTCACGTAATGTCTATTGATATAGACGTGACTAAAAACAAAAACAAAAAAGACAAAAAAAGTAGGCACCCCCAGCTCGAAGCTTTCAGCGTGAAGGCTCTAAAACAGAAAATGGGTTTTTCAGAATTGCATGGATGTGCGTCGGTTTTAAAAGCTGGAACGCAACAGACAGTCGTATCAATAATTAATTTGGCGGGTGACGTGAGGTGTCTAAAGAAGACGACCGAGGTACTAAAACGAAAAATGGTTTTTCCAGTAGAAGTATTTACGGAGCGAATTTTGATGAAGAGGAAAAGTTTGTCAAATAAGGCTTAACTCGGCAACAAAAATAAAAACATCTTCATTTTCTCTTACGTTTGCACTTAAATTATACAGCCTTACAACGTAATAGGGAGATAAATTGTGAATTTCTTACTTGGTAGTGGAGAATGGGTAAAGATTAAGAAAACAGACACACTTTTAATGGTCAGGGAATTGGATAGTTAAGTTTCATAATTCATTAATATTATATTGCTTTTTATTGTTAAAGTTAAGTCCAGATGAATTGCATTATTTTTCTACTTGTATCAACTTAAGCAAAGCGGAGAATGGAAACAAAAATGCTGATTCTCTGTTTATGATGACTCCATTGATTATGATTATTTGGACATTTCAGGAACAATAGAGAGTTATCACAAAAATGAAAACTGTTTTTTTAAGTTTGTTTTTGTTTTGTATTTTTAACAGCAAGCGTATTTTATATTCATCGCAAATATTGTGTTATAGCTCCATTATATGCTCTCTGGTATCTTCGTTTGACGAAAGAAGTGCATTAAAAGTCACTGAAGCTGTCAAACAAACTTTTTTCTCTGTCTCATCATACCAAAAACTTTAGTTTTATTATCATAATTAAAGAACATTCCTTGAACAACAATTGAACGCTAGTGAGCACGTTTCTAGCACGGGTTATGCTCTAGAACAATGGACTTCCCAGGTGTTAAATAACGATTGAGAAGGAGAGGTAATATTAATTACACGATGAAACAACAAGGAAATATAATTAAACGAATTGTTTTATTGTATCTGCATCACATGAAATGAAAGCCTCCATAGTTGCTCTTCTTTATATCTCCATCACACAAAACTCGACACTTCCTGTTTCGAACGTCGTTGTGGAAAACAGACTTTGCTAAACTTTTATTGTTGTGTCAAAAGGTTTATTGTTTACGAATATTAACATACATGGTCCCGTAAAATTTGTTCTAGTAAGTGTATACCATTTCGAAATTAAGTTATCTAATATTTGCCCCTAGAAGTAAAAGGAATGTGGGTATCTCATAGATATTGGTTTAAAGTAATTTTTTGTCTCAAAATATTTGTTTAATCGTTTAGAGAAAATGGTTCTGATTGATGTAGTACGTCTTCGCTTGACCCGAAATGCGCTCACGGGCAAAATGCGCGTAATCACGTAAAATTTGATTTTTCCAGCTTCAAATATTATAGAATGATTAATGAGAATAAAAATATCGCGTAACAAATATATAAAAATGACCCATTAGTTTTATTCGAGGGGCAACGTTTTGCCAAACTCCACCCCGTTCCAGCCCAATCGATATAGAAAAACTGTATAGAAAAGGCACGTGGGCTAAGAGATGTTGGACAGTGCTGTACTAGACAGTTGAAGCAGACGCCGACAATGCGTCAGCAGACGCAGACAGCACTAGACAGCACGTTATCCGTGAAGGAGAGACCTTGACGGCCCATATTGGAGGACGACGAAGACGCGGCGACACAACCAACAAGCAACTGGTGGAGGGGATTATGGTGTAGTTTATGTCGGCGTTTATGCATTCCTAGTGCTATTAGCAGAAACATAAGAGACAATGACTACCGACATGGTAGGTCACGGAAGTTCAATGTGCGTGTAAATATAGTAGTATTCTACATCATATCCATCTAGGTACAGTGCAACATCCGTTTAACCGTGACGGGTTCAGAAGAAAGGAAATAAGAAATTGAGACTGACTCACAGTCTTTGCTGAGGTAATGGTCGGGATCCAACTAATATGGCCATACGAGCATTTGGACAAATGTCCAGTGTGCCACCCGAAGTTTCGTTGAAAAGTGCCGGTTTATCAGCGATCATTTTTGTTTCTATACGTTGAAAATTAGTAATTGAAAAGCTTTGCGTACTTCATTAGTTGGTCAGAGCAGATGTATTTCCCCACGTCAACTCGATAAGTGTTCGCACAGTTACGGCATGGCGAAAAATAACGGCTGGAAGAGAATACAGCAGTGTTCTCTGGATATCAAAGCAGAATTTCATTCCCAGTTCAACAGGATATAAATTTACCTTAACTGTGTTAAAGAAATACACATTATTATTCCGCAACGTTTAAGTCATGATGTTATTGCTAATTTTAGTTTGTACAAATTATAGAGCTATATATTTCGAGAATAATTTGTACATGTTTATTTTTTGCGTTAAATTACAAACATATTGACATTCTATTAGTATTATAATTTTGAATCCGCCTCTGCCTTAGAGCGTTTGATCGGAATTGATGGGATGGTCCGTTGCTTGCTTCGGGAGAGTAAATTAGTTTATTGTCCCCCACGTGCTCATACGCAGTTTGTACTGCTTTTTAGACGATACGTCTTTAGTGTAGTTTTTTGTGTAGTTTTTATGCAATTTATGACATAAAATAAGAGAAATGTATGTATATTTTACATAGAACAAAATTACTAGGATGTGTGGTCTGCTTGAATTGTCTCACTGGGGGTTCATACTAAAAAAATGAGGTTGGGAAATCTACCCTATGTGATTAAGCGGAAGAGCTATCTTGAATCTCACCAATCATAAGATGATATGAACGAAATAAATTAACGGTTGTAATTGAAGAATTGAGTGAGCCACAATCGTTTTTCGTTGACGTGATCGCGGCACTCTTTCCTCGCCATTGGAGCAAGGGCGATGTCCAGAGACCGGAGCTCGAGCCTCGGTGAGTGGCGGGCACGGGCGCCACAGCCGTCGTCTGAGCCGCGCATAAAAACGCGCTCGCCTTCGCTCTTCTCTCGTAAAAGTGTTATGACTGCTTCCCTGCTCCTNCCTCCCAATCCCCCCCCCCCCCACACACACACTCGCACAGACGACCGCAACGTCCTGAGACGAACTGCGCCCAACAAGTGCTGCCACCTTTGCAGCATGTTATGACCTTTCTGAATATTTGTTGCTGACCTACAGAAGACGGGGTGAAGAAAGTGGCCATGGAAGCAAAGTGATCTTTTGTTTCATAGAATGGCTTGCATAAAGACTGGAAACGTTTCGATATTTAAATAGCTTACCACTCAAGGTTTCATGAAAGGTTGTGTAAACAATAATTTTATAATGAGATGAAATGAATCATTTGTTCTCGTAGTTAATTCATGTTGTTAATTTTTGTAAGCATTTTAAAGGTTTTAAACCACTCTGATTACCGTAGTTTAGTTTCTTTTTTATATTTCTATAGTTCGAAAATATTTTCTTAATTTTAGACTGCGTAACAATTAACGATATACGTAAACAATATTTCATATCATATATACATATCTTTAAACATTCCCCACTTAAAAGACAAAAAAAATTGAAGTTAATGTACTCAGTTTTATCATGTACATTGAAAATAAACAGAAAACGGCGACCCGTGGCGTAGTGCCTAACGCGCTCGCCTGCTACCTCTGGGGACGCCGGTTCAAACCCGGTCCGATGCAAGTAGCATCCGAGGTGGTGGTTTTCTCGGGGTTCATTCCACCACAACATTCACTCATAATCATTCACCCCCATTTCATTCATAACTTGTATTGGCAATAATAAGGTTACGTAGTTATAACATATACTGAAAATAAAGAGAAGATAGCTAATAGAAAGGGAACTAATCTCGTTTTTTAGACGACGTACGTTTAAATTTCGATAAAGACATGAGATTCATCCCCATACCTCAACTCTCAGTCTCACTTCGTATGTCCAGTACGTTTCTGGCAAAATAAATATCGGGCCAGTCATCCACAGCATGATTCCGACATAATCAAATCCCTGTGTTGTGGCCACTTGTACCTGTTAAACCCCATGAAAGGACGTAGCCCAAGCAGAGGAAGGCTGTGTCTTGACCTATTTGAGGGCGAAATAAATGTAGGCTTCCTGTCCGGAGTCCACATAAACTTATTTTTCCGGGAGAAACTGCTTCTCAGTAGACAAAACTACTAACGTTTCGGCTATCCTCAGGTATCCTTCATCAGGCCAATGTCAAGAGTCGCAACTCTTCCACGCACATCTTGGACACAATGCACATTTAACGCTACTCCACTGGGAGGAAAAGTACGACATGACTTTTAGGTCTTTTGACTTTGACATTGCCCTGAAGAAGGCCACAGTAGGGTGGCCGAAACGTTGGTAGTATTGTCTACTGAGACACGGTTTGTCCAGGACAAATAAGTTTATAAATTCATCTCTGCAATAAGTGCACGCAGACTTCACTCAATCCCTTGACAAAGTTTCTAGAAATCGAGGAGTTCACCAGAAATTTGCAAATAACTTGGAATACAGACGGTAATTTGATAAAGTTCTGTGTAACGGCGGTATCGCCATGCATATTTTATTTCCAATAAGATAGAACGAATTAATAAAATGCATTAGACAAGCTAGGTAAATTTGTAGAACAGATCTATAATTATCCCATGAAATTTATATGAGAATCTCGTCTATTTTTTTCTATATTCATTTTTTTAAATGATGGATGCAGGGAAGTTCCCCTCCCTGTCCCCGTTGACTACGTTTAGCCCTGTTAAAACCTCATGAGTTGAGTTCGTTATCCACCATATAATAAACTCATACGGGGACCGGAAGAAATACAGTCATGAAATGCCTAATACGCAAGACTATTGCACCTGAAAGTATGTTGTTTCGAGTGGTTTTTCTTGCCCCTTTGTTAGAAAACCGAGCGTTTTCCATTTACCGCTCTGATTATGCACTAGAACCACACAAATAAGTCATTGCTCCACCCTCCACCCACCGGGCGAGCACCCCAGTCCACCGGGAGATCGTAGCAGGTAAAGTAAACTGCATGATTCAGGTATGGTTATGGATATTCGCAAATGTAGACGAAACTACAATAGTTGAATAATAACAATACACAATTACTAATATACCAAAAATAGCCTTTTCGTATTCATGAGTGCATAATGCAATAATTACCATATCAACATATAAACGGATTAACGAAACGAAATTCTTCTTAATAGTTTTCTCTTTAGGAAAGGAATAATTCGACGCACATCTCATGCTCTTCATCTGAAGAGCTCTTAGACGAAGGTAATGTTTGCCATAAACGCATGGCATCCATCATAGATGCATTTTCAACAGGTTCAGCTTCCTTCAACAACGTGCAATACAGTCCCTCCAATGAGAAAATATTCAGAGCAAGTGCGGTTGCTCTCAGTGCGCAGAGATGGCGCCTTGATAGATAAATAAAGCATAACCTAGCACTGGTGCAACTTCTCTGCCAAATGGAACGACATTTTTGCACTCGGGGTGCACTTAGAGAAGCAATGGGAGACAAGTACAAGAAGAACAATTTCCACGAACACATTTCATTTACATACTGAAGAAAGAAATTACAGAAGTACCTATCATTAAAAACTATTGCTATTTTCATTAAAGGAATGAAAAACAGAAACAGAATAACACTACGCACTATCTTTAGTATTTAAGTATAATAATCGTGTTGATATTTTTAATGGTTTGTGATATACTGTGAAAATCCGGTAAAACATATTTAACCTAAATTCACCCCTTTAAAGCTGTGATTTCGAAATATTCCTTGCTTAGTGAACATCTACAATATACAGGCAGCATCCCGCCAAAACTTCCCATCTGGTAGTTTTTTTTTCTGCGTTTTTCTCTAATAGGGCGCCGACGCGTACACGAAAAAGAAATTTTTATTTTATCGTAGTTTCATGGCATATTAGAAGCATCGTTCATAAGATTGTACTGGTGAACCAAACATTCGATCAGATACGGGAACTATTCTTGAAACTTCGATCTAATAATGCGCTACCTTGAAAGAAGCCAGTTTATTATTTTTTTAATTTATAGTACTTGTAAATGGGAAATGTAACGTGCTATTGAAGCTTGTCTTCATAGGACTATAGAATGTAGATGGTAGGGCTACTGTTACTAGGTGGACCCATTAGCTGAGTTTACCAACAACGGTCCAAGTGGACATGTTAGTAAGAGTATTTAGTAATAGTAAGAGTTAGTGGTANAAAAAGGAGGATTTGCTTTTAACCATCACAGATGTACATGAACTGACACACTCAAGTGAAAAACAATTTTTTTTTTTTTTTTTGCCCCGTCGGGAAATGAACACGGAGTGTCTAGGTGACGAGCAAACACGTTAGAGCCATCAGATTGGCGAGATCACATTTATTTATTTAGACAAAATCTATACTCATTGAATAGCCTATGGCAATGGCTTCCTCCTTGCTCAGTTACGTACCCGCACCCCTGCTCGTAAGTTAGTTCCTACAAGTTTTCATTACAATAACACGAATAATAAATCCCTCCGTGAGATTAAAAGTTGTCATGCGTGCCTCCCGGACCTTATCCGCGACGCAACGCCTTCGCCACGTCGTGCGCTTAGCTCTTCTCCGTTGCAAAGTCATTCCACTCTCTGAACTTCTCAGCCTTTTCCTCGCGGAGGAGCGAATTCGACCGCGACCAATGGGCGCTCGCTTGGCAAGCAGTGGGTGGCAGAGAGCACGGAACATCTAAACGTTCATTAGGTGCCATCTGTCTCAGGACTATTTCATGTCGGAGACGCGAGAAATACGACTCGCCAAAACGAGCGGTTTCTATTTGCCATATTCTTCTACCAGACGCATTTCCTTTTTATGAAACCAATGCTTCTGAAGGTATTATATCCGTTAGAACGGCTAGGCTTAAGTACCCCCCCGCCAAAAAAAAAAAAAATTATTCAAATGATAGTTTGAACCATTTTCTATCTAGTGGTGATGAATTTTCATACCCTTAGGGTGCGAAATTTTGTATTATTTGACTTTACTATGGGCTTATATGGAGAAAATTTCGCGGGGTTACAATTTTTTGATATCGTGGCAAAAGTACCGGCTTAACACAGCGAAATAAAGATGCTAAAATAGAAAAAGAAATAGAAGTAATAACGCAATGACGTTAAAGATTTTAATATTTTACAGGGCATTAACCAGAATATATTACTAAAAACTGTGGAAAATACTGTTGTTACGGAAATGCCGACCGCATCACGTGACTGAAAACAATGCGATTCGTCTCGAAGAAAGAGTCAAACGACAAACATAAAATTATTATCAAGTTCTTAAATCACAAAATAATTGTCCTCACTCAGTAGTAAAACTCAGTAGAATGAATTACTTTGTGATTATTTCCAAGTTTGAGACCTGGTTGGGATATAATAGATTCGATTGTATTTAAGGGAATTATTTTGTGCGTACTGACCTCGATAAAGATAAAATATTTCGTCTCAAATAGCTTGGTTTGTGGAGTTTCAAAAAGTGAAGGTATAAGTGCATTGAATAACTCCACACACTATAATATAACAACCAAATGCAAATAAGTATTAATATGATTAAAATAAGAAATTAGTACACAGATACTGACTAAACATGCTTGCAATTAAAATTGTTTATTCACAGATGAAAAAAACATTGTAAAATTACGAAAGTAATTTTAAGTAGTTATAAAACAGTGACCACTCTACAATTAAAAACGTAGTTCATTTTAAAATGTTATTCCTCTGCGGAAATTTCTTTGTAGTTCCATTTAATCGGAAATTAATACGATTATGAACATTGGCCATATTCTTAACCGTTGTAATTTTCGATTAATGTAATGGATATTGGATATCGTCCGATTTTCACTTTTATTGATTATAGCATAATGAAACGGGAAATATATTGCCTATCCAGAAGAGGCAATATATTCGTCTCAGTTTCATCGAATTCTATGGATTCGAAACTCATATCGATCGTCTTTACGATGCATTTCTACACGTCATTACTCTTTCCCACTATTCTTCTAGATATTCAAACATAGTCTTCTCCCCCGTGAGGCATGAACATGTATACATGTACCACATGTCTCCATATTATCAGTCTCAAAACCACGGATTAGAACGATTTCTCATTTTCGATTGCTTTTACATATCACTCGCTTCCCTCGAAAACCCCAGGGGTGGTACTTTTCTCTGTTTTAAGTCACTCTTGATGTAATTAACCCTTCAGTGGTCGCGCGGATGACAGTACTCGTACATCTATTATTTCGATGTTTTCATGACAATAAAGCGTGTGTTCAGATTATTAAGCTTCGATATCCATTGTATCATCTAAATCCCTAAGTCAAGCCTCCATTCCGCGCGGTTTTCTTGGCATTCTGTAATATTGAATTGACACTCGACTTATCTTGTTAGTACTTTAGTATTGTTGCATTTTATGAACAACGTAAGTATATAAATTCGATTTACAGATAGAGAGCAGTTATTTAGGTGATCATACATAAAAAGGATTAAGAAATATGCATTAATATTGCTACAATAAAAGTGGATGACAGCTGTCATCAACACCATCTAAGGCTCCATTCCAAAGCGACCAATTCCGTCATTACTTTTGATAATCGTATATTATTCAACGACCAACTTATGGATTGGAGATATTTTAATGTTCTTATTAATTCAACCGTGTTAATAAAATATTCTTTTCTTAACTTAAATTTCTACTTTTAAAGTGGATGACCCATCATTTCTCACGATCATGGATTCGTAGACGCGGCCACTGCAGGGAAGTCACATATTCGACAAAAAAGAGGTTTCAAAATTGAATTTCATGTTCAATTTATCATAAATGCATTTTTTTTAATCTCCCATTTCAAAATGGAGCTGTCCAAACGATACTTACTGCGTTCTCCAATGCTTTCGAGACGATTCCGATAAACCCTGCACCACCTTCTACGTCGTCGATAAGTGTCTCCCAATTTATATCCGCCAGTAGCGTCATCAAATATAAATATCTAAATTTATTGTCAAAAAAGCAGTTACAAACTGCGTGTAATCACGTGGAAGACAATAAAATAATTTTCTCTCCAGAAGCTTGTTAGGGACCATCCCATCAATTCCGATCAAGGGCTCTAATGCAGAGGCGCATTGAAAAGATGAGAATACAAAGTTGTGTATTATAATATCAACAGAATTCAGATAAATTTGTGTTTAATGAAACACAAAAATGACGTAATGTGATCTGACTATAGGTAATTCGGAATGTATAGTTTATAAATCATAACTATTTAAATAACTCTAAATTCGCGTTTAATTATTGTGTTACCATAGACCCTACGCGAGCACATACTCAGATTTATATATTTTAAATAGAAAATAATAACACGTTTGTCATTTACTGAAGTTTCGAGCTTCTTATATACAAAATAATTTATAACGTGGGAATAATAATAAAAAATGATTTCATTTTTTTTCGAAAAACTATGTATTTTTGCTACAGAGAGTATGAGTGAAGTTTTCATTATAATGGCGAAATGTTAGAGTTAAGAAAAACACTGAAATATATTAACTTAAACGAAAAGTATTAAAAAAATGCAATCGCAACTTCATAAATAAACAATACAAATTTGAAGAAAAATATGGAGCGACATGCCACTCTAAAATTAGAAGAAATAGTAGTCACTTATAAATGTTCAAGAGCCCTCATAACTGGAAAACTAGTAATATATTACTTCTTATATTGTCTCTGGTTTGGTTTCATATGATTGTTCGCGAGCTCGGATTTATTGGGTATTCAAATTTTTTTCTTTGATTTCCGCATTTTGCTTGTGGTCCTATTTTTTAATTTTTTTCTAAAGACACTTTTTTGTCTTTTTTCTTTTTTCAAATAAAATTGTGACTTATGATTAGACGTCATAAGTCGTGCTCTTTCCCAACAGATTGAGGTCACATTTTTGGACAACTGTAATACTTAAGCTAAATTGTGAAAGTAAATAAATAAAATGAAGGATAACATTGAGTGTAGATAAAAGAAGAAGATTCTCCTAGGTGGAAGTGACACATGACAGAGCGAAGTTTACAGCGCCGATTCAGGAATGTTTACGAGCAAGGTATCTCTACCACTAGTGTAATGCAATAAAATATCTCATGTGCTTGTGGAGACAACCATTTGCGTATTGTGGTAGATAATGTGCAACAAAGTTTTATGTCTTCAATTCTGAGTGCAAGAACGAGACATGAGATTCAGTTAGTGCATTGATGCGTAAGAATGTCTGAAATCTGAAAACTAGAGATATCAAATTTGTTATACTCGTATTTAATAACAGCCAATTTTAATACAATACGAATGTTAAAAAGGATTTTCACAACAGGTATTATAACAGAAATAGTGCTACGTGCAAAATAAAAGTTACACGATGCATAACATGATTTATTTTCCACAATACATTTTACTTCTCTACAACCACAAAATTCTGCGTGAGTGGTAGATACTAATGAAAGTAGAATAAATTCCACAGCAATACAATGTAGTCATTCTGAAAACCTTTTGATAATTCTAAAACAGCACTGTTTCAAGTCTAAAATTCTAAGAACAAATAAAAACACAATAAAAAATATAATTTTGGAATCTACCCGAAAAAAATTACAAAAAGAATTTCTGTTAAGTATTACTATTACTTCCATTCCTCGTCTGTGGTTTATATTGAACTCCTTGATACAGGAGAAAAATGAATTTTATACTTAACGATGACAAAAACCTCTTAAACGGAATTCAAGTTGAATTCTTAAGTATTCCGAAGATTTTCCTCGCAATCTTATTTATTCTTCTCTTTTATATTAGCGGACAAAGAGACATACAAAGTCTAGCAATCAGCGTTACTTAAATATGTTTTACTTGTTGTGATGAAAGACAAACCGTGTAAAGAGTAAACAACGGATACAACTTCTTCCTCCAATTCTCGAAGGTGATCCAATGGACAATAGGACGATAAAAATCTAGGATGCAAAATGCGTTTCAGATAATCGGAGGCAAAAGTAATTCTTGGCTATCAAAGGGTGCACAGAACTGAGAAAACTTTTTATTTTTGAATAATGAATAGTTTCTAGATTTAAACCTCATTTGAGCTAAAATGATAAACTTGGGGGGGAAAATAGCTTAGAGAGATAAATTCATTAAATAAGAGAAAAACGTGATTTGAATGAGCTCCACTAAATTTTAAGTTTTAATTGAAGAATTAATGTGGATCAAGTTGTGTCGAAATCATAAAAAGAATCCGAAGAAAACTAAAAATAATATTTAATAGAGAGATTACTTTTTAGATAAACGCTTTTTGGCCAACTTGAACTCTAATTAGACCGTGCAGTATTTCATCAAGTGTCTAATCTTCTTACATGTTTAACATTTTATGCATAAAGTATGGTTGGAATATCCCTCTAATAATTGCAGTATGGTTCCTATTAATTTGATATAAATAAATCTTGTAGGCGATTATAGTTATTAAATTTGTTTATTGTCCTCCACTTGGTCATACGTAGTTTGTACTGCTTTTTTGACAATAAATTTATTATAGTTCACCAAGAGTTAAAATCAACTAATCTATATTTATGTTATGCTGAATGAAAATGGGAAACGGAACCGAGTTTCGAACTCGGGGCCTTCCACAACACGCTGACTTACCAACTGCACTTACCATCTATTGTGTTATGCATTATTTCAGCATCCAACAAATGTTATAAACGATTTTCAACATAATTTAACATAGAGTTGTCAGTGTTGTCGCATTATTTCCGATTCATCTTGAAAAATAATGAAAAAATTGCTAGGAAAATATTATTCATCTATTAAAACTAAGCGTTGAAAATACACGAAAAATATGTATTTGATTTTGGGGATGAGTCAAATTCTTTTGTTTTTTATTATCCGAGGATATGGGTGTGGATGAAGAATGGGGGAAGAATTTAAATGCCGTCCTTGACGAACCTTCTCATTTTGAATGGTAAGTGGAGAATTATGATGAATGTAATTTATATGGCGAAATGAATGGTGGGAATACAGGAATTACTGCGAGAGAACATCCCTTGTTTGTGCTTCGCGCACAACGACAAATAGATTGGTGATGGCGAGATTTGAACCTAACTCGGGATACTGATACCTAAAAATACACCATTCACTCTCGTCGCCAGTACCGAGCCCGCGTCATGTTCACACGTACCTTCATTTACAACGGTTGTAAATGGACTTGTCTATTCTAGCGTGGCAGGAGAGATCAGAAATGAGGAATATTAGATGTCTCCGAATGGCCGTAAACAGAGAACCACGAGGATGAACGACCTCATTGACTCAGCTTCAGTCTCTTGGTGCCGAAACGATATCAGCGTAATAAATACACGAGCGAGTTAATAATCATGAGTAGATATGATCGGAACTCATTATTGAACTGATTAAAGAGCAATGCAAACAGATTCACAAAAAAATAAGCAACTGACATGTCAACGGAATAGGTCAGAACACTTTAATAACGAGCTCGGGACCTCGACCAGCCCGACCGTCAGTCATGCTCTCCCGTCAGCCGATCTCCTGTATGTCTTGCCTCTGAACTCACTATCCGCCGGCAGGTCTCGATATACTGACAGAGACCAAAATATCGATCTATGTCGTCCCCTACAGCTCACTCTATGAGACTGCATAGATCTTGAGCCGAAATTTACACAGTGGCTCTGCCATTGTACACCACGACCACGAGTGGAACTACAGGGGTTGCTCCTTCCTGGTAAAGTAAAGCGTGCTACGAAACCAAATCAGTTCCTTTTAATTAAATCACAAAGAACCCATGACATATATTCCGATTCATCTTATCAGGAAGATCCCGACCATTGCGTTTTTGCTGGATCCAAAGGTATCAGAATTACGTTCCAAGTCGAAGAGACGGAGATAGTTAGGTCGTCTACCCTAACGGCGGCGGTGCCAGCATATTTAAGCAAAAACACTCCAATCAATAATAAACTCTACTCTAGGAACAAATTAACGTAAAACAGAATAGCTAAATAATTTAAAATGATATCATTCAAAATTTGTGGTATACAGATTCAGTGTATAGAAATTGATTTAAAATCTATTCAATTTTCACTGAAAATGTTTGAAGATTTTGAAACTGTTAATAAATGGTTTACTTCATACTTTACAAATTCAACATTATTTATTTCCACCAACTTTATAACTCCGAACTTAATATAAAAAAAATATTATCAGTACGAAACAAGTGATAATATTAATTTCATTCATTGAGATATCCCCACTACATTTTTCCTTATAATATCCGAATACTAAGACGTAAATAATATATCTTGTAATACTCTAACAAAAGAAAACAGGCACACAAAAAATTAAAATTGATCTGAACCAAAAAACTATAAAGTTTTTGTGATTTAAAAATATTTGGAGGTGATGAAGCAATTTTGAATGCACATTCGGATTTAGTGCGTCAAAATACAGGTCTAGTCTTTGGATCAGGCCAATTGTTTTTTGTTTTGTTTTTTTGTGTGTACTGTGTATTTAACAACACAAAAGATCTGATACCAGTCTCGTCCCAAAACCTTTTCCGTCATTTCTTGATATCTTAATAATAATCATTACCCGAATTTATCTGTTCTCTTTTGTGTATGCCGCTTTCTTTTATTCTTGTCCTGTTCTACCCATCCCGTCAAAATGATAGTCAATTGGTTTAGTTTCTCTTTTTATTGTCTCTCTTATCTAGTTTCTGTTCCTCATCATGGCCAGTCGTTTTGGCCAAACGTTCTCTTTAAGAGTACTCTTATCTCAGTTATTCTCGAAACACATAGTAGAAACATTTTCAGTATTTTTTCAGTGACCTCGCTAGCTCATATTTCTTTTCAGCATTGAATATGCCACACATTTCTTAATATTTTATATATATTCCCCTTATTTAATGATCATGCCCATAAAGTTCACAATCATATTGGACATGATCTAAGGTTATTAAGCACTGTCGACTAGTCGCCGGAGACCCAGTCTCCCGGCGACTAAACGCATAAGCAACTAGGTTGGAGTGCAAGCCGAGCGACTCAAATTCAGTAGTCTTTCTTGTACAGTCGTGCAGAATGGACATCGAAGATATTGCTGGAGAGACGCCGTCTCGTAACACGCTTGTCGTGTGAAAGTGTCCAACGGTTGTGGTGCACATACGTGCGGCGTTCTGACACCCGCGTGTCACCACTGCACGGGAGCCAAGTGTGTAAACAGGTATATGAACGCATGTGCTTTATGGTCGTCGGTGACCAAGTCGCCGGCGACTGGTTGACAGTGCGTAACAGGGCAAACTGATTCGTCGTCGGTGACATTGAAAATGATCTAACTTTCCTTTTCTTCATATCTTTTCAGATATGCATTTATGTTTCTATACCCATTCATTATCTCTATAACTGTTCCATTGGGATTAAACTACTTTCTATTACAGTAAACATAATTCATATTGGATATAAATGAATAAAAATTTCTTCTTTTCAGCATTTGCTACAGGCTCTCACTCGCTTATATCCCTTCTGGTTATGTGATTGATGTGGTCCTTCGTAGAGTTTCCGATTGCACCGAGGGAACACTATGGATGTGAGTACCCCATGATTGGAAAAGAGATCTATCGATTCAGAGGAAGGAATTTCTCTAAACATTTGGATATGAAATCCCAATGTTTGGATACTATGAGGCTGGGATGTCCCATCCAAAGATTTCGAGAGATCCTTACTCTTTCAATTTCTCATCCAAACCTGTTTGCCGTAATTTTCGTGGACAATCTTTTATTTGGTGGGTATTATATCTCAGTGTCAATATACTCGTATGCTCTAACTTACCTCTTCTTCGTATCTTCTCACGTCAAAATTCTCTCGTCGAATAGTCGGAGTATAGGCACGTAGGAATCATGTTTAGGTCGTTGCACGTAACTCCGGCATTGTCCAGACCATGAAAACGTCGATCTAAGAAGACACTTAATAAATATAAATTAATGAGATTATTATTTTTTGTTGGTTAGTACATTGGTTGATTCTATGGTGAAGAAAAATAACGTTTCCTTTATCATGAGAATCTAGGGAATGCTATGTGTTCCATTTGGTGAATATTTTAGTGGATAGCCGATTTGTCAACAGTATCCTAAGCAGGACAGTTGCAAAACAGAATCCCATCATTGTATAGTGGATCTATTCGAGGGTAGAGGGTAGATCGAGTAAAACGAGTCGTCGTTGCAAACCGGATCCCATAACTAAACAATACCAAAGCTACCGATTTCAAATTCTTGACTTTTTTACATTTCTTCACTTGTGTGAAAAATAAAGAAGACAATACTTTACTTGAAAATCTGTGTCTTTTTGGGTGTATTTTATGGAATTGCATATAATTTTATATTTGTATATAATAAAATCAATTTTGAATGTTCGAAGATCCGTCACTTTCGTATTAGCCTTATTAGCATTGTCATGTTGTAGGAAAAGATTTACGGTGAATGAAAGTGGAAAATACCATCCCCCTAACCGTGACACACTGCTTCAAAATAAAAAAAGTCGAAAAAGCGTACAATATGTGACAAAGTTATCTGTATCCTGCAACTTCTACTACAATTAACGTCCATTATATAATCTAATGAAATAAATAATTAAAAATATTAATATTTTCTGTGAAGAGCTCACTACGTTTCGACATGGATTTAAGTCGTCGTCAGGTGATCAAGTAATAAATTATAACAATAACTAATTAATTGTTATAATTTGTTATTACTTGATCACCTGACTTAAGTCCACGTCGAAACGTAGTGAGCGCTGCACAGAAAATATAAACATTATTAGAAGTCCATGAAAGGTCGTAAGTATGTAATAATTTGTATCCTGCAACATCCAAAAGATTTTTAGCACACATTTAGTTTTTTAAATTTTTTTTGGGTAGATTATTTCTTCTTTAAACTTGGTTACGAACAAAAATGAACCAAGAAAGATTGAGCATTTTTTAATATTTCACATTCCTCAGGATGTAAATATTTCACGAAGAGAAATAGATAAATTCTCGAAAAAGGGAAATGAATGGATTATTATTCTAATTTAATTTTTAATTACAATGACAAAAATAAATAAATATGTAATAATGTTTTTACATAATGATTGAGAGATAACAAATACATGTGTATAATGGAACAGGTTTTGTAAATTAATTGCACATATTTATAATGTGAAATGTCATTTACCCCTAATTGTTTTTACGTGTATCCAACCATGTTGATATTATATCTGGTCAATTTTAGAAATGTTGAAAAATAACTTGCGTTTTTTTTTTATAATTTGAAGGACCTCCAATATGTCTTCGATGTCCCAAATTCCCAGACAGCGTTGGTGGCGCAAGGGATGAAGAACAGTCGGCGGATGTGTTGACGGTCCCACTTGCAGAATTCGGCCATCTGCTGCGAGGGGTTCCGAGGGCCTTGGGGGCTGAGGTGATGGGACATTGCAAGGGCAGATGGGCGACGGCGCGGCGGTGGCGGAGGGCGGTCCCTGACCCCGAGCTGTCGTTCCGCCCCCTCAAGCCCCCCCCCCCGACCCAGCCGTCGCCCCCGCAGCCTTGAAATATGGAACGGCCGTCAAGTCGTAAATCTGACGGTGAACATTTATGCTTACGCGCGGCTTATGGTTCGAGGTGATGGCCACTTGGCGAGGGAGGTGGTGGTGTGGGCAATGGGGTTGGTGATTGGGTGTTGGGGGCGGTGGTGGAGATGGAGGCGAAGATGTTGGGAGAGCGAGCGTTGGCGCATTTGTGGAACCAACCTCGCTGTAGAATGAACTGTGTAGCATGTTGTAGCGCCTGATTACATCTGATAACTGAGAACGCTTAACACAGACGGGAACCCAAAATTTTTCAGTTAATCTTAAACATTTTGACATAGTGTTCCTAAATGTTGATAATTTGGAAAATATCAAGCAGGATACTGAAATACGAAAAATTTTACAAAATACAAAACTTTTCGTTCAAATAATTCTCTCTACCTTCTCATTGTTCTCCACAAATTTCTACTATTATGATAAAAAGTAGATGCAGTATCCATGATGACGAGATTTAGCAAATACTTAGTTACCTTCTCCCAAAACGAGTTCGAGGATTGTTTGTAAGACTATAATGATGTTTTATGGTGAATTTGTTGTACTTTGATCTAATAAAAAGATTAATAATAAAAAGGGTTTTTTATGCAGGTGTAGCAACGAGGGTTGTTCTCGTGGTCTTAGGTATTATAAAATACGAAAATTCAAATGAAATAATGTATTGTTATTTCATTCTGTTATCCAAGCGTCGAAAAATTTTTAGACAAAATTATTAAATACATTTCGTTTTGTTTTTT